>CM066732.1:65133186-65733186 GCA_033961575.1 Aselliscus stoliczkanus | reverse complement strand
GAACAACATCTCAACCTGGAGCTGAGCTTCCGTGAGTCACTGGCGATGGTGTGGGCTGCAGCCTCTGCTGCAGTGGGCTGCCGTGAGCTACAGTGAGTGGCCGGCAGCCATGTGAGCTGCCGTGAGCTACTGTGGGTGGCCATCCAATGGCTGGCGAACAACTGCCTCAGCCTGAAGAGCGCAATGCCAATACCAACATGGGCCAGTGAGGCGACATCCTCCACAACTAGACTTGAGGAGCAGGGGGACAGCAGCTTGCCTGTTTCCCTTCCCCGATTCCCCAACACCATTCTCCTCCTCCAATTCCCCAATAAAAATCTTAAAAACAAAAACAAAAAACAAAAAAAACCCAAACAAGCATTTTCTTAATGTGGCTACTACACAAATGGCATTTGACATATAATAGCATAATGCCTTAACCCCAGTTATTTAAACAGGAGAGAATATTAATCAGTACACCTTACTGGCCTCATGATGTTAAAATTTAGTAGGTATTTTAAGCTCACATTTTCCATCAAATATATAATATCATTCACTATGAGAAATGAGAATGTGTCTAGGGTAAATTATATTTTTTATTAGTTTTTAAAGACTTAGGACTAGAAATAGCTATAACATGAACTGCAGCTTAGAAAGGTCTGTGCTAATTATAGTTTTTTGAAGTCCTTTTGAAAATAGTACATCTTTGAGATTTCTGGTAAAGATGGTGGAATAGGAAAAGGCTGTGCTTACCTCCTCTCATGACCACCTCAAAGTTACAACTAAACTACAGAACACCCACCATTGAGACTTGTCTGAGGTCTAGGTAAACAGAAGTCCTATAACTAAGGACATACTTAAGAAGCTGCCTCGAGACTGGTGGGAGCGTAGAGATGAGGAATGGGCTGGTTCCACATCCACATGTGGCAGTTAAAAATCACAGGAATATCTCAGCTGCACAGGTACCCGCTGAGGAGTAAGGGGTCCCATCTTCACACCAGTCTCCCTAGCCCAGGGTTCCAGTGTCAGGAAGAGAAATCCCACAACTTTTGGCTGCAAAAAACCAGTGGAGATTGTGGCTGAGTGAGATGAAGGAAAGCTGCAGCCCCAGTTTCTCCTTTCAAAGGGCTGTCAACAGACTTACTCACTGATGGCTCACTCATTCGGAGCTTCAGTGCTGGGACAGCAGCTGGAAAGTTTCCCTGTATACATAGGGAGGAATTGAGTTTTCTGGCTTTCATGCGAGGGCTGTAGGAGCAGCTTTTTCCCAGACAGGAGTGCTTGCAGAAGTCATTTTCTCTTTGTTGAGCCCTTCCCTCTCCCAGCATATAGATGCCAGTGGCACCATATCTGAGTCTCCATCCACTTGACTAACACCTTTACCCTCCCAGACAGATTTCTGAGACCTGCACCCACCCAACCTGCAGGCCCACCCAAGAGGTTTCCTGTGGCTTTTCCATACAAATGGCCTTTCTTGGCTCCTGTTTTGAAATTTGCTTAAACCTCTCAAAGGTTCATAAACTCCAAACAAGCAGCATCTGGTGTCAGAGTGTCCTGTACCTCTTGCTGAAAAGGCATAAACCAGACATTGGGGGCACCTGGCCTTGTTTCACAGCTTGGGCTCTCCCAGGCACCTGCAAGCCTAGCACAAGTGGCAACTGCCTACAGATCACTTTGTGGCACAAACCAAGTGGCTGCAGGCAAGGCACAGGCTGGGACTGAACATGGCCTGCACTGGGCCCCTCCATGAGGTCCCTTGGTGGCCAGCTTCAGACCACATTGGAGAACCACCAGGCTACCTCAACAGATGACACATTCAAAGGGAAGACTGGGCAGGCAGCAGAGCCCTGCTAAAGCAAATCCTGCTTTGTAGGGTCAGCCCTACAAAGCTCCTCCACTGTAGACACAGCCAGTCCTCAAAAAGAATTAACCTGAGAGTCAATCCTTCCTATTGATGTGCAAACAGCAACCAAGCCTCAAGTGCAACAGGAGGGTGCACACACCCACACAAGAGATAGACCTGGGTTACCTGGTTCCGGGAGCCTGCATCATCAGACGCCACAGGAAACCAACTCCATAAGCCTACTCCACTAAGAATGAAAGATATGGCAGCTTTAACTAATACATAGAAACAAAAACAGGGAGGTGGCAAAAATGGGGAGACAAAGAAACACATCCCACATGAAAGAACAAAACAAAGCTAAAAAAACAAACAAAAAACAAAAAAAAAGAACAACAACAAAAAATAAACTAAATGGAGACAGTCAATCTATCAGGTGCAGAGTTCAAAACACTGTTTATAAGGATGCTTAATGATTTCAGAGAGACCTTCAACAAAAAGATAGGAAACATAAAAAATGGAGATAAAAAACATAAAAAAGAACCAATCAGAAATGAAGACCACAATGAGTGAAATGAAGACTACATTAGAGGGAATTAATAGTAGGTTAGATGAAGCAGAGGTTTGAATCAGCGATTTAGAAGATAAAGTAGTAGAAAACACCCTATCAGAACAGAAAAAAGAAAAAAAATAATCCAAAAATATGAGGATCGTTTAAGGGGCCTCTGGGACAACATTAAGCATAACAACATTCTGAAAAAGAGAGAGAGCAAGGAAATGAAAACCTATTTGAAGGAATAATGACAAAAAAACTTTCTTAACATGGCGAAGGAAATAGGCATATAAGCCCAGGAAGCACAGGGAATCCCAAACAAGATGAACCCTAATAGGCCCACACCAAGATATATCACCATTAAAATGCCAAAGGTTAAAGACAAAGAGAGAATCCTAAAGGCAGCAAGAGAAAAGCAGTTAATTACCAACCAGAGAGCCCCCAGAAGATGTCATCTGATTTCTCAACAGAAACTTTGCAGGCAGAAGGGTTTGGCATGAAATATTCAAAATGATGAAAAGCTAGGACCTACAACTAAGATTACTCTACCCATCACAGTCATATGTAATCAAAATAGACTTTAAAACAAAGTCTATAACAAGAGACAAAGAAGGACCCAGTAACCCTACTCCTGGGTATTTATCCACAGAAACCTAAAACATTACTTTGAAGGAATATGTGCATCCATATGTTCATTGCAGCATTATTTACAATAGCCAAGATATGGAGGTAATCTGGGTGTACGTGAATGGATGAATGGATAAAGAGGAGGTGCTACTTATATGCAATGGAATACTGCTCAGCCATTAAAAAAGAATGGAATTTTGCCATCTGCATCCATGGTTGTCCCTAGCGGGTACTGGGCTGAGTGGAGTAAGTCAGGTAGACAAAGACAAATGCCATGTGATTTGACTTATATGTGGAATCTAAACGCCAAAACAAATGAACAAACAAAAGAGAAACACACTTGTAGATACAGAGAACACTTGATGGTTTCCAAATGGGAGAAAGGATGGAGGAAAGAATGCAAAAAGGAAAGGTGTTAAGAAGTACAGATTGGTAGTCACAAAATAGTCATGGGGATATAAAGTATAGCATCAGGAATAAAGTCAATAGTATTTTAATAACTATGTATTGTGGGAGATGGGCACTAGATTTATTGGTGTGATCACTTCGTAAGTTATATACATGTCTAATCACTATGTTGTACACCTGAAACTAATATAATATTGTATGTGTGTCGACTGTAATTGAGAAAACATTTAATAAAAGCTATTAAAAAAACTACATCCTTAATATTTATGGGATTGATCACGTAGCAGTGAAAACTAGATAAAAATAATGATGGAGTCAATGGAATTGTAATAGATATGTATGATATCGGGTGTGGAAGGGCAGGGGAGGGAGGAGGGGGAGTCACTTTGTAAGGGATGAAAAAAATAACTATTGCATTGTATTGTACATCTGTAACTAATAAAAATAAATAATAAAAATAACAATAAAAAAACTGAAAATCTTTCTTCACTTTTCATGCTTTCCTTATTTTCTGTCTTGAAAGTTGTGGGCTTCTTTTCTTCCTCCCAAAATGATCCTGTCCATCTGCCAACCTCTCTTATTTTACCCTGATACCCTGCATTATATTGGTTATCCAATTTCTTTTGAAATTGTAAAATTTTCTTTTCCATACACCATTTATTCTCAGAGTAGAAATTGTTTAGATCATATCTAAACTTACAACACTTTTTTTAACCTTAGTAATTCTTCAAACTATTAGTAGCATACCGTCTTTTAAAAAAAAAATGAAACACCAGTTGCCTCCCCTGTTGAATCATATACTCATTCACATATTGGTTTACATACTGGTTTTCACTGGTGCTATTTTGACTTTGAAGTCTGGTTAACAATGTCCTCTTTACCAATTGACACAATATTTTCCAATTCTTCTCCATTTTTAAATCACTTACATTTGGCACTTCAAATCATCTTTCTTCTTAAAAATCTCTTTCCTACTGGTTTCTATGACTGGCAAATTATGAGATAATATTTTACAAATAAATAAATAAAGAAATCTGCTGACTTAGCTCATTTGCATCTCAATTGTTATGAAATTTTTTCCTAGCTCATTTGGATTCTAGCATTCAAACAGTAGTTGTAAAGTCAGCATTTGTTGAGAAGAAAAGGATTTTTGTAAATCATTTTGCCATAATTGCAGACCATGGAGTTTTTCCTTAATCTTCTACCTTCCATTTTGCTGCCTATGTTTGGGACATGAGATCCTTGTTTGTTTTCTTTCTTGAAACACAAAGCACTGTGACTAAATCCACACACCTTTCAATTTAAAGTAAAATAATGGTTAAGTCTTTTAAATACAAACTTTCATTTTAACATTAAGGCGCAAAGAAAATAACCTAGGTATATTGAATGATCATATGAAAAATATCTGTATTCGCTAGGAATTTTTACAAGTTCTTAACTATCTTACTCTGCCTTGTGAAAAGTTGAAGAGTCCATACCATTGACAAGACCAACTAAGCATTCCCCTCAGCATGACTAAATGTTAGACAGGTTTCCCTAATTTTAGGCTCCTGACCTCACTTTTCTTATATCATTTACATATAGAAAATTTGCAATTGTAAATGCTTTCTCTGACACTTTGAAATGTTACTCAACAAGCCAGATATCTTGAGAAACGTGTTTCTCAAGGATCTGGGAGAAAGTAATCATTGCAGGAGATCGCACATCTATCTCCCAGTCTCTATGGGGGAGGGTAGGAGCCTAAATTTGAAAGATGAAAAGACCTCTTAACAAGCACAGGTGGCTTAATTACACTGACTAACCTCCCCCTTTTCCAACCCTTTTCCATTAGCTCACCCAGCATTTTAAAATCCTCCTACCTTTTATTTCAGTGGAACTAAGCTTAATCTCTCTCTTCTATTGCAATAGGCTTGACTTCTATTCCAAGTCTTGAATATAGTCTGTTTTGCTGTTTTGTAACATATCCAGTGCAAATTTTCTTTCACACCATTAAATTGAGTTCATGCATTATTGAAATAGGTGAAACTGGGATCAATCTAGGAAATTCACTGCTACAAAGTTTCAAACACTATAGAAAATAATGCTTATGGTTACAACACACACACACACACACACACACACTAGTATGTTGCTTAAAGATGAAATGTTACATGAGTACAAGTGTGTTTGGGAGTGAAAGAAGTCAATTTAATCCCTTTGTAAAGCTATGTTTCCTCTAAAGTGGTAAGCCCTATCTCGTCTTTAATACTCTATGGGTCTAGAGTTTCTCATAATTGACCACAGGACAAAGATTTGGATTTGTGGGTTAACCAACAGATGACAGGACTGCTAACATGATGTGTGAAAAAACTGTAGAACTAAATAACTTTAAAATATATATTACAAAGAGGAATGTAATATTTATTTTTTAAAAAGTACATCCTACCTTACTCTAGGAGTCTTTCAAGCAGATTTTAGAAATACATATTGTAGGGTTTTTTTTTCACTCTTGTTAATGAGAAAATTATGACAAGTAAGCAAATAAGATAAGTGATGATGGTCTACAAATGGTTTTACATCCTATACAATTGGTAGTTGGGCCATAAGTTGACTCTGATTTTTACAGGAACAAAGGCAAAGAGGGAACTAATTTCCTATTTCACAGTATCAGTGAGTTAAAAATACTTCAACTCGGGCTGGCTGAGTGGCGCGGTGGTTAAGCGCTGGCTTGGGAAGCCAGCAACCCCAGTTCGGGTCCCACATATGAGGGTCAGTGACACTGCCCTCAAAAAAAAAAAATAAAAATAAAAAACAATACTCCAATTCCTCACACAAAAAAACACAATAACTACTCCTGGTTTGGAGATCTGAGTGGAATTTATCTTCTGAACTTGGATAAATGAGACACACAATGAGCAGCATTTTTAACCACATCCTATGGTGATCATAACAATGTAATCCACAGGACAAATTGTCAGTCTGTCTCCCAAAGTGAGTGAATTATAGCAACTTTGTCTAGGGACCAAAACAGTGCACAAGTGTTCAGGCTTAATTCAAAGATAAATCCAAAGATAGTGTCTTGGTAAGTATTAAGCTGGAGTGAACACAGTTTATATTCTGTGAGAATGATCCAAGGAGGCTGTCATCGGTGGTTCTGGTGGTGGTGGTGGTGGGGTGTGTTATATGTTCTGGGTTATATGGAAATCTGTACTTCAAGTGTTAGCTCGCATAGAAGTAGGCATCTCATACCCTTCGAAAGGAGAAAAGCCAAAGGAGGACTCAGCTCTACAAAGAGGTGAAGAGAAGGATACTTGTGGACAGACAAGAAAGAGAGGTTTACATGGTACTACCACCCAGTGAAAATACAGCTTTAAGAAGTGAAAAATGCTGACTACCTGAAGAAAAAAAAGTGGTTTCACAAGATAGCCCATGTTGAACCAACTGTTTGCATTGCTTAGAGAATTGTCGGATAGAAAGCAGGTCAGTGTTACAACATGTTTGCCAGGAACAATGACTTTGGTTTTGGAAGAGTTGACCTGAACTATTTCTTAAAGGAAATGATGTGATGATAAGGTCAGTAATCCATTCAAGTTATTTGTACTAATTGAAATTAAAACTATGACATTTATAGTTCAGACCCTGGACCAGCAACAACAGCATAACCTGGGAAGCTGTAAAAAAATGCAATTTCTTGAGTACCACCTCACGCTAAATTTACAATTGTTGAAGTAAGACGCAGCCATATGCATTTTATCAAACCCACTGGGTGATTCTGATGTGCTCTCAAGTGTGAGAACCATTGTCTTAGAAACAGTTATCCACCCATGCTCCAGCAATGCAGAGCTAGAAGAGAACAATGCAGACCAATGCCTCATTCAGAAAGTTTATTAAGTTACTAAAGAACATACTAAAAAGTAGCCACAGCACATTTTTTTTTACGATACAAGGCCCTCAAGAGACTGTTTATTCTGATTATAACACTTGGAAAGTTATTTATTAACAGCTCTTTAAGTGTCAATAAGAAAATGGTCTAAATTGACCTCACACAGTTTAACATGTAACAACTTCCTTTCAACATAGCCAAAGTCTGAGGAAAGATCCACAAAAACACTTGTTGTTTCTAGATATCTTCACAAGTGATAAAAAACGTTAAGAATGTTCAATACTAAGTAGCTTAAGGTCACCCTTCTTTACCTAAGAAATTCTAACTCTCAAAGTATTAAGAATATAAGCAACCCTCATTTTGGGAAAATCTAAAAAATGAATACGTTCATAATTTGGGATCAAAAGATTCATAGCCCATCAACTTTCTTCTGCATGCCAATGACTTCTTGGAGAAACACTATAAATAACAATGAAGAGTCAGTCTCCTGGGGTCAGACTGTGTGGACTCTAATATGATTTCATCACTTATTAGCTGTGTCACTTTCTGCAATTTACTCAGTCTCCCAAATCTGTAAAACTCATCCATGAAGCTCCGAGTATGCTGATGCCAACACAGACTAAGCAAACATTAGATGTCAGCTGTTTTCTACTCAGTGTTTCCCTGGGCACTGTCGACCAATATACCACTCACTATGCTTGCTGCTAAATGTATCAATTTGAAGAGCCTCGTGGTGGATAAAACCATAGAAATAAATCACTTTCTTTACAGTCCAATAAAGATAAGAACTGAACATACTAAGTAGAGGAAATACTTAAAAAACCAACAACCAAAAAAAAAAAATAAACCCCAAAACTAGCTACCATGGAGAAAGCCTCAGAATTAGGGGAAAAAGGAAAGAGGATTGAGGATGCTGAAAGGCCATTCCAGAGAGTGGTAGCATCATGGGACGGGGCACAGAGATTTTTATGGTACCAACAGTTGGTTCTAGTTCAGTTTTCACTAACTCTCGCAAATCTCCTCATGATTCCCCAAAATCTATTTCTCTGTGATTTCAACCATTCATTCCCATTCCACTCCTGTCTCTAAGGATGCAAGTTGTGTGTTCCTTTCAGGGCAAATCACATCAATTGTTCTTCTGATCTCAGCTCCAGCTCTGCATGGCATATCACACACTATCAATTTCCTCCTGTTTTTCTCTGTTAAATTCTACTCACAATGAGGTCCTTGCCATTTATTCTATAAACATGATGAGAATCTCCTCATAAATTAAAACAATATAAAGAAACAATAACTAAATGAAACTTTCTCTCAACTTCTTTATTGCCTGGAGCTACTTATTTACTCTCTGTTGCTTTCTCACTGTCAAAACATTAATATATAAGCCACTCTTCTTTGACGTCTTCCAAATTCGTTTTGATTCCCGCAGGTAACAGAACTTTTAACAATTGCCGGCAAGGACATATTCCAAGGAGCTGCAGCTCAGCCCACTCTCCCTGCTGCATTGCTTCTGTGAAACTCATCCTGACCTTTTCGTTTCTAGTTCCCAGACCAACTATTTATACTTCCTTTGTCCTGAATCCAGGTCTGTTTTGCCTACTCTGTTTCCACAATCACTTTCACAACTTGCTCTTACATCCGTAGTTTCTGTCTCAGCACAGATGCCACCCTCTGGCCCCACTTCTGAGTCACAGCTACTTATTTCCAACCACCTACAATTTCTATGTGAGGCAGCACGTCAGAGCCTATGTGTCTCAATCAAAACTTCTCATATCTCCACTTTACGGAATATATGGGATTTTTCCCCTCTTTCATGAAATAACACCTTCTTCCGTATAAGCTGGCTTTCCCCCTTTGTACTTTACAGTTTCAGGCTCCCTGAATTTGCCACTGCATTGCATTCGCCTGGTCTGGATGGCACCTCCATCATAGTGCGTGTCCAACTCCAACCCCGTCACAGATGCCCAGATTCAAATATCACCTCTTTCATAACACTTTCCCTCGTTCACACAACTGGACAAAGAAAATGCCACTATTCTATATCTGTCTTAAAACCCTCTTCCACACAGTTGGTTTTCAGACTATTTCTTATTCTCTGGACTCACAGCATCCTGAACACAGAGCAGCGGCTCCTTGTATTGCTGTCTCCTGAGCACACTATCTTCCACGTGCTAAACTGTCACTGTGCTTAGGGCAGTGACATGAAAGAACAAATAGGACAGCAAACCTGTAAAATCTTCCATCTATTGGGGACATATTGGAAGCGAGTTCCCAGTAGTTATTGTATTGATTGTTGTCATCTAATCTAAACAAATGTAGTTAATTTTATCAATTTTTTTTTCTTATTCTAAGAAATTGTTTGATGAAAAAGCAACTGGCTTATTGCTGTTTACATCCATGGATTTAAATACCACAGTAGCCCCAATGATAGCAGAGGAGCTGAGGTTTTACATCTCTATATTATTCTCATATTAAACTAAACTGAATTCTTATGGTCCTTTGAAAATCATTAATGATAGAAAAAAATCATTATCAAATTGCAAAATAAAATACAAAAAATTAATTAATTAAACTGGAAAATGACTTTTACTCAATAAAATATTTGTCAAGCAAATAGATTAATCCTTCTTTCACATGTGGATGCCAATTAGGGACATTGCCTGATAAAAACCATATGCCTTTTGGGAGCTGCTCAAAATCTTTAGAAATTTATTGCAAAATATGTGTCTTGAGTGATCTGTCATTCTGAAAAACACTTAATAGAAGAAGGAAATAAAAACTATTAATACTCTGTAATGGTAATTCTGTAGATATTTTGGAAAAACTTTTAAAAATCTGAAATGAGGAGCCATTTAATATATACCATGTGTAATATTTTTCATTTTGATATCCACAATTCCTTGTAATTTAAAATGAAATGTATTTCTTGTGATGCATTTTTCCACATATATGTGGCCACATATAACTCTGAAATGTCAGGTCAGATGAAGATATATAAATAGGGCTGCTGGAAGTGGCATGCCATAGTTTATCAAAGAAGGACATATTTCAACATATATGTTAATGTGCATGTGTGTATGCATATATGTATATGTGTGTATATACAGTATAAGTGTCTGACAATTAGCTATTTTAATTGTACTGCTATTTTAATTGTACTGCAAGAGCCTGACATTAAGCTTTTGATCACCATTTCAAAGACATCCATCTGAAATAAACACATTGCCAGCCACACAACTAGGAAAAGAGCCAGGCTGCCTGACCCATGAAGTTCTCCTTTTTGGAAAGCTCTGGTTAACTACATAACTGACTGGGTTTGTTTGACTGACTTGGTGCTTTTCCCTTCCCATATTCTATTCCCCACTCTAATGTTTTAAATGGACTAATAAAGAGTGAACCAACAAGACCCTAGGCACCCCACCCTCAAGTCCAATAAAGTCAGAACCCCAGGTCCACCCTCATTTTCTCTTTCTCTCCCTGTCTCTTTATGTGAGACCTGGCTGTGTAGCCCTGGAGGTGCCATGTAACCTCTAAGCCTTGTGGGTAATAAACATTGTTCTTTCAAAGTTTTCTGATGGTTATTACTGAGGCACATTTTGTAAACATAATAAAAACCACAAGGGCCAGTCCACCACCAACATCAGGTTCAAAAACAAAAATGTCCAGGGGAGCTTGCCACATGTACCATCGTCATGTGGTGCTGAATATGGGAATATGGGGATACGGTGTAAGAAATGCATTCCTAGGCAATTTCAGCATCGTGCAAACAACATAGAATGCACTTCCACAAACCTAGATGGTACAGACTACGACACACCTAGGTTATATGGTATAGCCTAGTGGTATATGCTTTCCATCATTGACCAAACCATCGGTACATGGGACATAATTAGAGTGTGGGTCCGAGTGAGTGACCCCAGCAATTTGTAATCTATAGCTTATAGCATCACTATCCATAGCTGAGACCGACATTAAACCATACACACACACACACACACACACACACACACACTACCCAATGAGCACTTTTTCTAAGCACCTTTAATTATTGACTCACCTCTTTGCTTCCTATTTTATGGGAAAATATAATCTAATAAAAATGCATATTCAAGAGCATACTGTATAAACCAGGCACCTTGGGAAGAAATCATGAGGATTTTATGAACCTACTATTCTAAATATTGTCTCTCAGTATTCAGCCTCCTGAATCCAGTCTTTTAACCTGGGTAGTGGAGCAATACATTAGCCTTGTGGGCTTTGTTTCATTTTAGCAACACAGTAGAGTATTAACTGAAATTTAGCTCATCAGGAAAACTTTTCCTTCCTGAACATGCTGCACACATTTCTCTCACTTTTTTTTTTTTAACAAATAAATGTTTTTGCTTACAGCAAAATTAAAACTCATCCAGTTGGAAACGCAGAAAAAGACATGTGGGATTTAAAAAGCTTTTTCTGTAAAATGGAAAATATATCATTTTAAGACCATAACTTTAAGCGATTATGCTTTTTAAAAGCATTTACTTTAAACATGTATTTCATACATCGCTGCTTTTTTTAGAAAAGGTATTGGGACAGAATTTTGCATTTTAAAAAAAAATTGATTTGAAAATCATCACCAATTTACTTTACTGAACTGCACTGCAAGGAACTAAATATCTTCTGATTATGACAGAACTATTCTTCACTGAATGGCTACAGACAGGCATGTACAATATTTTGTATTTGTGTCAGTGTCTTTTGATTTTTGCTACTTTATTCATAACTATTAGCTCTTGTTTGTCACAATCATTGTAGGCTTAGTGCAAGGACTTTATGCTTTTCCTAATTTGCTACTCTCGCTCTCTCTTATGAAAGGTGTACGTGAGCTTTTTCATATGGTCTCTCTTTTCATTTTTGTTCTTTTTTAGTTTTCTTTGTTGTATCTTAATTCTTAGTTTGTTCTTTTACATAGGTGTGATGTTACTTTGCACACTCTATGTAATGTGACAACATAGGTCAGAGGCTGCTGCTGATTAATTTGTACCTCACCATATTCTAAGAACAGTTTAAGGGTCTTTCAACATTTACTGTTAACATATCACATCTTGCAATAAAAGACCAAAGAAACAATGATAAAGTCAAGTTAGGGAAAATAAGATAAAGCCTGAAGCAAAGTAAGAACAAAAAGTACAATAAATGTCTATATATTTACTTGATAGAAGCAAGTCAGGGATTATGTACTAAACATTCTAGCAGCTAAATAATGAGGAAAATATAGGTCAGTGATAAAATTGACAGTATCTGTAAAAACAAAAATGTGTGTAAAAGAAGCACAACGATTCCTACAGTTTTCAAAAAAAGAGTACAGGATAGAGCAATGAACATTTTATTTGAACATTTCCTTACAACTAACAGGAAACAATTTTGGAAGGCAATTTATTTAAAACATTTGCTCGATATAGGTTTAAAATACGAGGCCAAAGGGAAATTCAGCAAGGAGGATTCTAATGTGTGAGGCATGAGCAATATGTCATGGTATGTCAAGGTAGGGACCGATTTTAGAGTGCTGAGGCCAGTGGTTCTGGATAAAAACAAGCATCAGGATCACGAAGTCTGAGCCACACCAGTGTTCCCAAATAAGTTCCTTTAGGGTAGAGTTTGGGGATCTGCATTTTTAGGCTACACCAAAGATTCTGATCCATGCCTCAGGATGAGAACTACTGACCTGAAGAAAGAGTTGGAAAACATATCCTACACGAACTCCTCCATGTATTTGGTATTCTGAATTAAGATTCTGAAAGTTATAGAACAGCAACACCTTTGAAATCATAATCCCTGACAAGGAACCACAGGACTACTAATCTACACTGACCGTTAGCTACTCAGCCATAGGCTTCCACAGTCATCAAGCCAAGACAGCCTCCCATGGAAACTGTGGAGCTTTAAACTCATTGCTAACAGGCATACCCTAAAGTAGCTCAGAGCATTGGTGACACAAACTCCTTAGCATGGCAACATCTAAAAAGAACACATCCAGGGCCGGCCGAGTAGTGCGGTGGTTAAGAGCTGGCTTGGGACGCCAGCGGCCCTATTTCAGTCCCACATATGAGGGCCAGTGACACTGCCCTCAAAAACAACAACAACAAAAAAATAAAAATAAAAAGAACACATCCATATCAAATATTTAACATATAAATCCAATTTACATATTAGGACAGCACAACCCACAACCTATGTATCTGTGTGTTACTTCTCAAATTTTGAGGGACATTAAGATAAAACCTGAGATGACTTCACCTATATATTATTCCCAAGAGAAATAAAATTATCTGTCAAAAGTAAATTTTGGAAAAAGAAAACAAACAAAAAACGATGTTGACTATTCAGCATGGCAAATATGTGACATCTGTATCTTTATTTCTTCATATACCTATGGCTATTATGACACATTAATCCGAACAGTGCTTCCTATCTAGGCTGATAACACCTCAAAATCATTTAGTAAAGAGTTCCATAAGCACTCACTAATATTTGATCAGCATTTGACATGCGTGAAGAGACCTTTCAGAACTGCAACAAAGTTACTTTATCATTGTTTGGCATAAATGTTTCTTAATGAAGGACCCTGGGTAATATGTGGATTTTTGGGTGACTTTTCAGCCATTTAAAGAAGGCACCCCTTCATGGATGATGTAGAGACCTTACCACTGCACTGTACACTTGAAACTGAAGCTGAATAATAATGAATGTCAACTATAATATATATATATAAAATATATATATATATATATATTTTATATATATATATATATATATATATATATATATATATATATATACACATGTGACAGGATGTGGAGTACAGCATAGGGAATAGAGTCAATGGAATTGTAATAGCTATATACTATGTCAGAGGGGTAGCAGATTGGGGGGGTTATCACTTTGTGTGGGGTATAAATGTCTAACATTATTACATTGTTTTGTACACCTGAAACTAATAAAAAAATAAAATAAAGAAGGCACAAATTAGGATACTAAATGATTGAAAATTGTGATGATAAAGTGTCATTAATAGATTGAGAGATGCACAAACTACTAACTACTCCAAAAAAATAAGCCACACATTTAATTCTGACCTTAATTCTAAAGTTTCTGTTTGCTAAATTGGGAAGAACTCAAGCATTGATGAAATTTCATTACTTCAACCTTTTAGATAGCATACTAGATCAGCAAGGAATTACGTTTTTATTAAGTATACCTTCATTCTGAACATTACTTGAGGTAGAAGCTGGCACAAAGCAATATTGGAATGCAGGCAAATCAAATATGAAAAATATAGATAATTTCTGATAATATAATTTTAAACTTGTTAATAAAGTTTAGTGACAAGCAAAGACTGTTCCTTTGCACTCAGTTGTATTCTAGAAAACCTTTACTGAATCCAACTTTCAGTAATAATGCTGATAATAGGTAATCCTAGGCTGTGTTAATAAAAAACAAATGCTGTCAAATGTACAGTGCTATTTGGTTCAGCTGTTGTTTTTTTCCAATTTTTGATTTTCAGTCCACCTAGAATTCAATACATTAGAATGAAGAAACTATAGAAAGGTGAAAGTTAACGCTTTGTCTAATTCAATTAAATAGATACTTACTGAATATCAGTTACATAATTCAGGCATTAGAGGGACCTGGTCTCCATCATCACATATAAGGAAGAAACATGACACTAAAACAAAGCTGAACATGCTAGACTAAGAGTGATAAAGATAACTTATATCGCACTTAGGTTTAAGTCAATGATTTTTAGTTGAACAGATGCCTGCTCCATTTCTATAGACACCAGTTTATTTGGGGACATAGGGTCAGATTAATTTTCTTCCACAGAGACCTTGGAATAGTTTTACTTCAAACGGAAAATGGTGGTATCCATTAAATGTGTACATTTCCAAAGGTTCATTTCCAGGTCATGTACACTATATTGCCTTTAATTAATACATGATGAAACAGAAGCACAGAACAAGTTACTGAAAAGATATGTGTAAGTATCAAACTCATAACAATTAAATATTTTCAAGTCAAGTAATATTTTAAATATTATTTCACAAAAACACTTCATAAAAATATATTACTCACGGATTAATGCAATATCTAAGCTTACATATTGTTTGTGCATTTGGGTTTTTCTCTGTAGGGTAAGAAAAGACAGGCAAAGAATTTGGGCATAGAGTGCTTTTAGAAAAAAAAAGAAAAACACTAGAGTTTATTCAGCAGGGGACTATCATTGTGAGCTTATTTTTGGAAACGATGTGTTCCTTAAATAAAATATTGAATTACAAACAATAATATATTAACTGGTAACTACGAATACTTCCTAAATTATCACTGGAAAAATACAATCCCTTGACATATTTCAATGGACAGTGCCTGCAATTAAGACATATCCAATTAGGGAAGAAAGAACAATAAATTTATTGCTCAATTTAAATTTTTCAATTTCTCAATTCAAAAATATTAAAATTATTTGCTTCCATTATTTGCATTATTGAGCCATTTGCCAATTATTGTTTCTGCCCTGTTGATCATTTATTTTGTAAAATTATGCTACAGTAAGCACCTTTACTGTGTAAATACATCAGATCGCAAATCCTACTGTATTGTATTAACTTTTTTTTTTTTTTTTTTTTTTTTTGAGGGCAGTGTCACTGGCCCTCATATGTGGGACCCGAACCGGGGCTGCTGGCTTCCCAAGCCAGCACTTAACCACTGTGCCACTCAGCTGGCCCTGTATTAACTTTTTTGCTCCTGAAAAAATAAAGAGATAATAAAAGCTTCCTTTAACTGTAGTAGTTTAAAGATTGTCAAGTTTATGGTGGAAAAAAATGAATGAACTTAAGCTACTCAGTTATTTTCTATTTTAATTGCTTATGATGTTTGAGTTTTCTCTGCTATCATCATTATTCAATACTAAAATACAAATTTAGTCTATATTGCTACAAATATGTTACTGTTGAAAGTATATTAAATCAGATTTCTGTTTCTGACTTTACTGGGTTTGCTTGCAGCTGACCATTATTTCCATGGAGAAAAATTAGAAAAGTCAATACAATTTCTTAAAAGTCCTTTTTGAAAGCATCAGATATTAGGGCAGGAAACATACTACAGCCACTCTTCTTCCAAGTCATTTGCTTACAGCAGGAGGCTGCAGATCCAAGCACTAAGCTCCAATGAATGGCTGGAATCCTCAGCTGGAAGCTTTGAGGAGCTATGCCCTAAGAAGGGTGTAAATAGGAGACAGAACCTTACCCAGCTTTGCATCTGCTCAGCCCCTGACTGAATGAGGCAATAAAATGACACTTTACCTGTCTGTCAAATTTTTTTAAAAACAACAGAAAACAACCATTTCTGAAGAAATATAACATAATCCTGAGCCAATTAGAATATAGAAAAATGTCATTCAATAAAAAATATATATAAATAAAGCTTGTAAAGAGATAGAACAAAGTAAAGTAGAAGAATATAACAGTAGATCATAGGTGATCAAGGCACTGGAGTTCTGTTAACAATGTTAAAAGAGCTAGGATTGAAAGCTCAACAAAATAAGGTAAAATATTGGGACACATTAAATGAAAAGATGGAAAGTTTCCCCAGATATCTGCAATATATGAAACTTTGCAATATATATAATTTGCAATATATATAAATCAAATATAACTTTTATAATAGAAAAATAAATGAAATGAAATGAAGATTTCAGTAAATATGTTTACTAATAGATTAGAAGCAATAAAATTCAGGATTGGTGAACTAGAAGACAGGGCAGTAAGAAATACTGAAGCACAGGTGGAGGGGGAAAAAGGAGGCAAATATAGGAAAGAACATAAAAGATGTATGAAACAGTGAAAGGTGTAACGTAAGTGTAAATGGAATCTATGAAGGAAAGAAGAAAAGAGTGGGACAAAGAGGTCAGTCATTTCCATGCTAGTATCCATGCTAGTGGAGTTCCTGTGGTATTTCACTGTGGTTTTAACTTGCATTTCTCTGATGACCAATGACATTGATCATTTTTTTTCACGTGCTTATTGGCCATTCATATATCAGTGTCAGTACAAAACTTTACATAATTTAAAAAATTAGGATCATTTTGTTGTTTTATTACTGTGTTGCAAGAGTATTTTATATAATCAGTATATAAGCCATTTGTCATATATATGTGATGACAGCATTTTCTCCCAATCTCTGGAATATTTACAGTATAGTATAGAAAAACAACACAGTATATATAATATTCAATATCGTTCTCAGTTACAAGCATCTACTGGGGGCCTTGGAGCATATTCCTGGAGGATAAGGGGAACTATTGTAATGGGAAGGAATGGTCAATTCTATAGGTGGTAATGAGTTAACTAGATATTCAAACTGAAAAAAAAAATTACCGTTAGTCATACCTCAAATCGCATATAAAAATCAATTTTAAATGAATTACAGATCAAATGTTGCATGTAACACAATAAAACTTTTAGCAAAAAAAACATAAGTATAATTTTATTATCTGGGGTTAGAAAGATTTCTTATATAGGACATAAAAAGCACTAACCTTAAAATTTTTTGATAGTTTAGACTGCATCAAAATGAAGAACTTTTATTCATTAGAGGACAACATTAATATCGGAAGAAGGCAAGCCACAATGTAGAGAAAAATATTTTTCATTCAATATATCAATTAAATGACATATCAAAATATACAATGTACTCTACAAATAAAAAGGATAAATACAACCTAAATCAGGAAAACATGAGCCAAAGACTTGAAAACATCATTGTCAAAAAAAAAAAAAAGATAATCAAACACTCAAAAATATTTTAAAATTTGCTCAACTTATCTATTATAAGATAAATGTGATTTAAAACCACAGTATGATTCATGACACCAACTAGAGTGGTTAAAATAAAAAAATAGAGACAATACGAAATGTTGACAATGATGTGGAATAAACGTCATGCTTATAGAAGCATAAACTGGAAAATTATTTGGTATTAAATATTAAGATTCATTTGCCCTATGACTCTTAGGCATTTACCAAATAGAAATACATTCATATGTTTACCAAAAGATTGCTACAAAAATATTCAGAGCATGATCATTCACAAAATGGCCTCAAACTGGAAATAGCTCCAAAGTTCACAGTCAAATAAATTAATTCTGTTATGTTCATACAATAGAATATTATACTACAATGAAAATACATAGTATCATACGAATCTCACAGGTATAATGCTGGGATGGAAATCTAGACACAAACTGCATTGTATAATTTAATTTATATAAAATTGAAAACAGCAAAACCTGATGTTCAAAATCAGAACATAGGTTACATTTCAGTGAGGTTGGGAAGGGTCAAAAGGGAGCTTCTCAAGGGCTATTAATTCTCTGCTTCGCAGGCTGGGCACAAGTGACAGGTGTGTTCACTCTGAAAGTTCATTAAGCTGTATAGGAGCAATTAGCACCTCTATTTTTTCTGTTACACTGTATTTTTAAGATAGTGCTTTAATACACTCAGTTTACATAATCAACAAGCAGGAGGGCACTGTGATAATAACGTATTAAAGCTAATAACAAAAGCACAAGGGCACTGAGTCTAGACTTCCAATATACTGCAAGAGGAAAGAATTACTGGACAAGAACCTTTCTAGGGGATATCATGTAATTCTCTGAGCACTCACACCAAAAAACTTCTGCCTACCGCAATCTGTTACATGCTCCCCCTTTTTAAGTTTTTGTTTCTTTTTTTTTACTTTGCTCAGAAGAAATTAGTAGTCAATGTGAAATGAAATTAAATATGCCACACTGTCCTTCAAATGTACCACAAACCTTCAGAATAAATGTTTGTAAAAAAAGATAGCATTTAACTCGGGAGGGGCTATAATATGGCACTGTGTACCCTCTTGAGATGACACACACAAAATAATCAGGATACTTAGGAGAAAGATGAGGAAGGAAATTGATAAGAGCAACACAAATATCTGTTTTTTCACTTTTCATCACCTTGGTGTCACACTTTGGACAACCTGACAGGATAGCCTACTGGAAACAAGGAGAATTTATAGGAGTAAGGAGGGACATGAATGACAAACCTGTGTTCATTTGGCTGTGTTCACTGACTCCATAAGGCTCAATGGATGATATGGGGAAGGGAGCACATTTTAGAAGCCTGAAAAAGAGCTCTTATCATTGTGAGAATAGAAAAAGACAAGGTTTCAAAATTAGGAAGTATGTTCAAAAACTTTAACATTGAGGTGAGAGACGTTAGTAAATGGAATGCAGAGCTTCAGAGGAGAGCATAAGACATTGACTGGTGAATAATAGAAACTCACAGAGAGAGCATAATAACCCAGCAGACCCATGAATAACCCACGAATATGGGCCATAGAGAGGAAGCATTGCTCTAAGTTCCCAATAAGTACTTCCCCTGCAGAGTCAGATGACAGCCTTTTCCCAAGATGATTCCACAGAGAAAAATTAACGACTACTGACACCTGAAATGCTAAGAAATACATCAAGAATGGTTACAATCTGACATCAATATTGTATCAAAATGTACAAAATGTTTTGGAATTCTGTTTTGTTTTTGCTTTTTCGCTGGTGTGTGTGTGTGTGTGTGTGTGTGTGTGTGTGTGTGTGTGTCCGCGCGCGCGCACGTGTTAGTTTATGCACCTTTTAAATTCGTTATAAGAAAACCATTACTTAGGCCAGTATTTTTCAACAGCAGCACAATTAACACTTTGGACCAGATCATTCTTTTCTGGGGAGGCTGTCTGGTGCATTGTGGGGTATTTAGCAGCATCCCCGGCCTCTACCATTTAGATGCCAAATAGCACATCAGCAACCCTAGTCATGGCAATCGAAATGACTCAGTACTCAGTACACTGCCAAATGTCCCCTGAAAAGAAAATTAACCCCAATTTCTAACCACTGACCTAAGGAGATAAAATGCCACCTTTCTCTTCTACCTTTTTATCCCCCCAGTGAGTTTCCATGTCCACTAAATGATGGCTGAAACTTGATTGTGAATTGTATTATCGCTGCATGTTTACTAAATAAGGGTGTGTGGGGTACAAGTCATAGAAAGAAGCTTGGAAAGACTAATCCTAATATTTGTATTACTAAACCCAAATCTCTATAATTAAAAAAAAATTAATAAATCTAATTGAGATTTTCAATAAATTTTGAAAGGATTTTCCTAACATTTGGATTTTGGAATAATTAATTTGGAATCAATTTATGGACTTTCCTTGGATAAATTTTCTATTACCAGTCACTAATACTTTATTGATTTTAACAGAAAAAAATATGGTTAAGATGCATTTGAATTACTGGGTTGATAATTTCCATGAACACACAATTTTTAGATAAGCATATCTGTTGAGGTAATAAAGTAAAAAGAAATAAACAGGTTCTTTGAAAGCTAAAATTGAGAAATCATTTTATGGATTCCAGAGGAGAAATAATTTAAGAATTATGTTTGATTGGCTATATTTAGAAGTTTCCTGAAGCATTTAGAATGAGCACTGGTGTTGGAAGATTACTGGACAGAATTCAAAGAGAAACAGAGACAAACACAGCACACAGAAAATTTAGCAGGTGGACTAATATAATAATTAAAAATTGCATATAAAATCTTATGCAACTAAAGATTACAAAAAATTAACTTTTAAGCATTATTTAAAAGTCACAGAATAAAATGTATAAATTACTTGATTTCTCAAAAGACTCTAGTGTAAAATGTGGAAGTTTAACATAACATAGGTTTTCCTTTAAAGAACTATAATAGTTTCTAACATTTCATAAATAAGAAAATGGAATCAGTTTAAAAAGCTAGTTAAGTCACAATTTTGGGGCAGCAAAGGAAAAAGACACTTCATTTCTGAATATTCAAGGATTCTCATTATTTAAAGAGCATCTCAAATGCTGCCTTCTTAGGTGAAATTTTCATCTCTCTCCCTAACCAGAATGAATTAGTTCTCCATCTGAGCTTTCAGCAGAACATTACCTGTGGTAATACTGCAAAGTTAGTTTAATTTTACTTCTGATCTATGGAAGGAGTAGGCCTGATGTTTTTCTCCTTATAAATATAAGAACTCAATGGGCTCAGCGACTCCATTCATTCCTCTTCTGTCCCATACAGCAACTAACACAGATCTAGTGTGGAGTGGAAATTCTCTAAATATAAGGTGTGATCAACAATATGGTGAATGTTTAAATAAAGACAAAAATTATTATAGTAAAAGACACATTACCATTACCCCCCTCAAAACACTCTCCCTCGCTTCAAACACACTTATTCCATCATTCTTGGTACTTTCTGAAGCAGTTCTGGAAGTCCTCTTTGGTGAGTGCCTTTAGTTGAGCTGTCATGGCTGCCTCCATGTCCTGCATCATTTTGACTTTGGGGAAGAGCCGGAAGACGCATAGTACCTGATCCGGTGAATAAGGTGGATGAGGACACAGCATAATGTTTTCATTTGACAGAAATTGCCATACCAGAAGCAATGTGTGACATGGAATGTTGTCATGATGGAGGATGATTCATGGCCCACTTTAAAACACACCTTCTCTCAACCATACCTCACACCTGACTGACTGCACTGAACCAGTTGAAACTTGTCACACACTGTTACTAAGGTTCGACAGGCCACTTCCAATATTGAAGATCCCTGCTTTTCCTTTGAATGGCACTTGGCAGCAGCATTCACATAGTTTTGTGATCAGAATGGAAAGGCTCTGTGTCACACATCACTTCTGGTATGGCAATTTCTGTCAAATAAAAACATTATGGTGTGTCCTCATCCACTTTATTCACCGGATCTGGCACCATGAGACTTCTGGCTCTTCCCCAAAGTCAAAATGATTCAGGACATTGAGGCAGCCATGACAGTGCAACTGAAGACACTCACAAAAGAGGATTTTCAGAACTGCTTCAGAAAGTGGCAAGAACAATGGGATAAGTGTATTCAAAGTAAGGGAGAGTATTTTGTGGTAGATTAAAGGCAATATGTCTTTTACTTCAATAATTTTTTAAAATTTAAACATTCACCATATATTTTGATCACTCTTCATATATACCAGAAGTATCATTTACCTATTTCCTTCTGGTTTAATATCCTGTGGTAGGCAACTGATAGTAATTTTTAGAAAGAGAATTTTGTTTTAAAAATCAGTGTTTGTTAATAATATTATGTTAATATGTGTAAATCTGTAGTGTCATGCATTTGTATTCATGCATCTGTATGGATAAGTTTGTAAACAAAAATAGAAAGTGATTATTTCCAGAAACACTTAAAAATGAGTATAGGTCAGGGGACATTTTGATGGTATAGAATCATAGATGGCTAGAGCAAACATATCTTAGATTTTATGTACTTCAGTTTCTTGGTTGTAAAGAAAAGCAAGCAGAGGCCTATTTACACAGTCATAATCTGATAGTCAATTTAAGAGAAAGCCAGAACCAAATCATAGATCTCTTTCCCTGCACCTTACCGCCTACAGACCGTTTAACCCACATAGACTAAATGCAGTGAGCTTGTAGGCCTGGGATAAGTACCTGCCATAATAATTAGGATAAAATCATTGAATTAGGAATTCTTAAATTAGTATCATTGTTTTGGCCCTATTTTACAATTGCAGGGTATCAAAAAATAAACTAAAGAATGCCATCAAACAAACTGATTAGAGAATTTAAAATATAATGTTACTTGTTCTTTTCTGGATATTCACAGGTATTGACTTTTAAAGCATTACTACCAATTGGTGCATGTCCTTTTGGCTTGAGTAAATATGACAGAGGCTCCATCTACCAAGCACTAAGTTTTAAGAAAATAAAAATATATAACTAACCCATATGTATATCATTAAGCAAAAATAATAATAAGATTATGTAATATCCAGACTAACATTTTTACTTGAAATTTCATGATAATTCTTTTTTTTTTTTTTTAAAGATTTTATTGGAGAATTGGGGGAGGGGAACAGACAAGTTGCTGTCCTTTTTGTTCTTCAGTCTAGTTGTGGAGGACACTGATTCACTGGCCCATGTTGGTATCATCATTGTGCTCTTCTTGGGTCAGGCAGATCGTTCACCGGCCTCTGGATGGTTGCTCACAGCAGCTTTTTGGCAGCTCACACTGACTGCCGTCTACTCATGCTGGTTGCCGGCTACTCACTGTAGCCTATGGCAGCCCACTGCAGCATGGTCTGCAGCCTACACTGTCACCGGGGCTCGCACAGCCCAGCTCCAGGTGGAGCTGTTGTTCACCATCTTAGCTGTAGGGGGCACAGCATCACTGGCCCTCATATGTGGGTTCCGAACCGGGGCTGCTGGCGTCCCAAGCTAGCTCTTAACCAATGCGTCACTTGGCCAGCCCAATAATTCTTAATATGTCATTTCAGTGAACAAAAATAAGTTAGATTTACCTCATTTATAAAAGGAAACTGAGCTACCTATATTCAGATGAGAAATACCGAATTTGTTAATTTTTAGATTTTGTATAGCCCTGATTAATTTTTAAAAGGATAATAATAAAACCATTTTATAGCTATAAAACATAATAAAATTCTCTCTGATGTTTTGGGGAGATGTAATTACTAAAGAATATTAAATTGGGAAAATAGAAATAGAGCTCATAATCTACATGAATAATTGGGACACCAGCACACAACAGACAGCTTGGCTTTTGGAGAAAGTTAAAGGATTGATTTTCTACAATTTCAGCGGTTATCATTACAGTTTTTATTAATGAAAGATTAGGGGGATCTTGTCAAAATGGCGGAGTAGGTAAAAGCTGTGCTTACCTTCTCTCATGGCCACATCAAAATTACAGCTAAACTACACAACAACCATCATTGAGAATCACCTGATATCTAGCTGAACAGAAGTCCTATAAGTAAAGACATACAGAAGAAGCCATCTTGAGACTGGTAGAAGCGGGAGAGATGCAGAATGGGCTAGTCCCACACTCACGGGTCATCTTTACATTGGGAGAGATAGCTTAACTTTAGAGATCCTCCCCACCACATGAAGCTCCCAAGCCCAGGGTCCAGTGCTGAGAAGAGAAGTCCCCATAACTTCTGGCTGTGAAAGCCAGCAGAGATTGTGGCTGAGTGAGACAGAAGGCAGCTGGCAGCTGATGGAGGGCAGTCCCAGGTGTTTCTCTTAAATGACCACATACTCACTGACAGACTTACTCGCTCTGAGCTCCAAGGTTGGGGCAGTAGTTCGAAAGGCACCAGGGGGTGAACTGAGTTAGATCACTTCCTGGCAAGGGCTGGAAGGAATAGCCTTCTCCCTGGTGGATAAGTTGAGGGAAGCCATTACATCTTTGTTGAACCCTCTTCCATCCCGGTGTGCAGACCCAGGTGGCTACCATTTCTGAGCCCACATCAAACTGGCTAACACTGTTTCTTCACCCTAATTCCCTGAGACCCAGCACCACCCAATTTATGGGCCCAATCAAGTCACTTCCACTGGCTTTTTTATATAAATGGCCTGTCTTGACTCATGCTGTGGACTTTCCTAAAATCTCCCACAGGTTCACAAAACCTAAACAAGAAGTATCTGACTTCAGCATGTCCTGTACCTCTTGCTGAGCAACCGTAAGCCCAGCATTAGCCACAGTTGGCCTTCATTTGTGGCTTGATCTTTCAAGGCACCTCCAAGTCCAGCGTGGGTTGTGACCATTAGTGCATGGCTTTGTGGCTCATGCCAGCTGGCCACAAGCAGGGCACAGGCTGCAAATGAACTTGGCCTCCCACGTGGCCCTGGGGCTAGCACACCATCTTCAGACTAAGCCAGAACATCATAGGGCCACCTCCAAGAATGACACACCCAAGAGACAGACTGGTCAGTCAGGAGAGTCTTGCTGAAGCAAATCCTCCTCTGTAGGGTCAGCCCCTGCACAATGGTTCCAACACTATAGTCACAGCCAGTGCTTACAAACAATCAGCCCGAGGATCAATCCTTTCCATTGACAAGCAAACAACCAACGCTCAATTACAACAGGGTACACTAAAGGGATATACATTGAACACCTGGCTCTGCGACCCAAAACTTTACAAGACACCTAGTACATAAGGCCACTCTACTAAGACTGGGAGACATAACAACCCTACCTAATACATAGAAACAAACATAGGGAGGCAGCCAAAATGTGGAGACAAATAAGCATGTCCCAAATAAAATCACAAAACAAAACTCCAGAAAAAAAAGTAAACAAAATGGAGAGAAGCAATCTGTCAGACACAGTTCCAAACATTGCTTATAAGGATGCTCAACGATCTCCGGGAGAACTTCAACAAAGAGATATGAAATATAAAGATGGAAGTAGAAAACATAAAAAGAACCAGACAGATATAAAGAATACAATAACTGAATAAAAGAATATATTAGAGGGAATCAAAGTAGCTGTGTTCAAGCAGAGGATTGAATCAGTGATTTAGAAAATAAGGTAGTAGAAAACACCCAATCAGAACAGCAAAAAGAAAAAAAGAATGCAAAAAATGATGACAGTTGAAGGGGCCTCTGGGACAACATCAAGTATACCAACATTAGCATCATAGGGGTACCAGAAGGAGAAGAGAGAGAGAGAGCAAAGAATTGAAAACAGTGTTCTCCAGGGTGATTGGGATCTCAGAAGATTTGGTTCAGATCCAAACACGTCTGCCTTCTGTATTTTAGCTCAGTGGCTACACACACACACAAAAGCCACACAGAAAAAAGTGTTTACTTTGTTGGACAAATCAAATTAGATCTCAAAAAAAAAAAAAAAAAAAAGGCCAGTGCTTATAACAAATTGTTACTCGGTAGCTCAAATCAAACCACCTGAATGCATATGAGCAAGAAGGACATTAGCCTGGGTTTAGTGTTTACATGGGACACCAGTTTCATCAACACTGACATGTAAAAACCGGTGCAGAAATTCTATAAGCTCTTTGTTGTTTTTGATACTTGCCTTTTGTTTTGTAAAAATGATAAAGTTCAGAAAATAAAGTGTCAGTGTTGAGTAAAAAAAAAAAAAAAAAAGGAAAACCTATTTCAAGAAATAATGACTGAAAACTTCCCTAAACTGGTGAAGGAAATAAATATACAAGCCCAGGAAGTGCAGAGTCCCAATAAGAAACCCATAGAGGCCCACACTAAGACACATCCTCATTAAAATTCCAGAAGTTAAAGACAAGGAAAGAATGTAAACACCAGCAGTTAGTTACCACAAGGGAGCTCCATAAGACTGTCAGCTGATTTCTCAGCATGAACTTTGCAGGCCAGAAGGAATTGCCACAAAATATTCAAAGTGATGAAAAGCAATGACCTACAACCAAGGTAACTCTACCCAGCAAAGCTATCATTTAGAATAGAAGGACAGATAAACAACTTCCCAGGCAAGAAAAAGCTAAAGTAGTTCATCACAACCATACCAGTATTACAAGAAATGTTAAAGATTCTTTAGAATACACAAGAAAACTAAACAAAAATAGACTCAGAGATACAAAGAAAAAAAACTGTTGGTTGCTAGATGGGATGGGGGAGAAGGTGAAGGGATTAGAAAGTGCAAATTAGTAGTCACAATATAGTCATGGGGATATGAAATACAGTATGGGGGATATAATCAATAATGTTGTAAAGATTATGTACGGTGCCGGATGGGCACTGGACTTATCAGGGGGAATCACTTCATAGACTGTGTAGATGCCTGACCAATACACTATACATCTGAAGTAGAATAATATTGAATGCCAGCTATAATTAAATATATATACACATCATATATATATACACACACATATAAAATATGATAGATATAGGTCATATTATTTATTTATTTATTTATTTATTTATTTATTTATTTGAGGGCAGTGTCACTGGTCCTCATATGTGTGACCCAAACCGGGGCCGCTGGTTTCCCAAGCCAGCGCTTAACCACCGCACCACTCAGCTGGCCTTAAAATGTGATAGATATAGATATAGGTATATCCATGGGATGTGGAGTACAGCATAGGCAACATAGTCAATGGTATTGCAATGGTATAAGGATGTTAGAGGGGTAGTAGATTGGGGGGTGGTTATCACTTTGTGAGGGGTGTAAATGTCTAACTATTACATTGCTTTATATACCTGAAACTAATATAAACAAACAAATAAATGAACAACAAAATGAAATGCTAAAGAGTTGAAGAAGGGGGAAAAAGGAGAGATCAAAAATATGAATAATAAAATGGCAGTAACAATTCTTTTCAATGTAAATGTATTAAATGCTCCAATCAAAAGATAGGGTGGCTAAATGGTTAAGAAAACAAGACCCTTACATATGCTGCCTACAAGAGACTCACTTGAGATCAAAAGACACATGGAGACTAAAAGTAAAGGAATGGAAACAACAACAAAAAGCCGGAGTGGCAATACTTATGCCAGATGAAACATGCTAAAACAAAGACTATAACAAGAGACAAAGAAGGACCCAGTCATCCCACCTCAGAATATTTATCCACAGAAACTCAAAATGCTACTTAGAGGGCACATGTGCATCCATATGTTCATTGCAGCTTTGTTTACAATGACTAAGATGTGGAGGCAGCCTGGGTGTCTGTTGATGGATGAATGGAGAAAAAGGAGGTGGTACATTTATACAATGGAATATTGCTCAGCCATGGAAGGGAATGAGTTCTTGCCATCTGGGTAGCATGGATGGACCTGGAAGGTGCTATGCTGAGTAGAGTATGTCAGACAGAGAAGGACAGATGCAATGGGATTTGGCTTACTGTGGAATCTAAAGAACAATATAAACAAAACAGAAACAAATTCACAGATACAGAGAACATTCTGGTAGTTGCCAGACAGGAGGGAGATTGGGGGTGGGTGAAAAAGGGGAAGAGATTAAGAAATAAAAATTGGTAGTTACAAAGTATCTATAGGGATGTAGGGTATAGCATAAAGAATATGGTCAATAATATTGTAATAACTAAGTATGGTGCTTGATGGATACTAGATTTATCGGGGTGATAGATGGGATGGGGGATGAAGACAGGATGAAAAACGTGAAGGGATTAAGAAGTACAAATGGTAGTTACAAAATAGTCATGGGGATGTGAAGTAAAGCATAGGGAATATAGTCAATAATATGGTAATAACTAAGTATAGTGCCAGGTGGGTACAAGACTAGTCAGGGAGATCACTTCTTAAATTATATAAATGTCTAATCATTAGGCTGTACACCTTAAATTAATATAAAATAATACTGAATGTCATCTGTAGTTGAAAAATTAAAAATGGGGGGGAGATGAAGAGGAATAAGTTCAAATTCCAAGTATGAAACAAATAAATCATGGGGATGTAATATATAGCATAGAAAATATAGTCATAATATTCTGATAACATGGTACAGTGTGTCAGATGGTTGTAGGACTTATCATGGTGATCACTTTTTTAGGTAAATAAATGTTGAATAATTATAGTGTACACCTGAAACTAATATATATATATATATTTTAGCTGAGCCATCCTGCCACCTGTTGGCAGCTCAACTGCCAACTCAGCGGCAACTCAGCTCGGGCTGGGCTTCGAACCGCCGTTGCTCAGAGCTCAGCTCGCACTCTTGAGTGAGCTCTTAACCAATTGAGCCACTCGGCCGGCCATTTTTTCTTTTTTTTTTTTTTTTTTGAGGGCAGTGTCACTGGCCCTCATATGTGGGACCTGAACCAGGGCCGCTGGCTTCCCAAGCCAGCGCTTAACCACCGCGCCACTCGGCCGGCCCCGGTCTCTTCTAATTAATAGAAATTCTTTAAAATTTTTGCACAGTAATTTGTAAGATATCCATTAAGAGTTAAAGAGCCATGCCAAGCCCTAAATGCAATATTATTTAGATAATCGTAAACTATAAACACTATGTTGGTTAGAATTTCAAATTGAAGTATGCCCACCATTACTGGAGGGAAAAAAAAGGCCAATTAACCAAAACACAGAATTTCCTCCAATCAAAAGTAATTGTATATTTGGGAGGGGACACAGTGTAATTAGGAATAATTGTATAGTGTTAAGAATATTTTTTCTTTCTTTTTTTTTTTTTCCAGAAAGTATAAAAATGTATTCAATGCACAGCCCAGAAAGAATCCCTAGTAATTTTTGGGACAGGCAAGGATAGAGGAAACAGATAAGGATATTAGTTCACTTTCGAGAGGATGGGGGTAGATTACATATTTTTCAAACATGGCTAAATTTTGAAATATATTATGGTTTAGACAGTGGCCGTGGAACCACTGTATATGGATTTTAAATTCCAGAACTGCTGCTAAAATAAGGCTTATTTCAGGGAAGTTATTTAACTGTTCCCTCTTCAGTTTTACTTTTCTTTGAAATGGGAATAAGAATATTTTTTACCTCATGCATATTTTGGATTGATTAAAAAAGTTAATGTATATAGTGTCCTGATTGTCTGGTACACAGTAAGTGCTCAATCAATATTAACTTTATCTAAATGGAATTGGTACAAAGGTTCAAAGTTTTCGCTCATAGAATTTTTAAATTATAAGATTTTTTTGTAATAAGCCTAAAGATCATTTTGAAATGTTACTAGTGCTAATATTTGATCTGTTTCTATTAAATGAGTTCCATACAAATATGTTTAATATTACAATTCAGATTTTTAAAGAAATCAGTACTTTCATGTGGATAAAATAGAATTAGTAAATCAAACTTTTCAGAACAGAGGGTTATGATATTCCTGGAGGTTAGTCTATTTCTGTGCAGTTAGGAAAGTGTAAAATCATGCCTCACTGAATACATATTGACTTCTCCCATAAAGGTTGAATCTGTTTCAATATTGACATTTTTTTTCCCCTCCATATTAGGAGTCTGAGATCATGGCCAACAAAAATAGGCTGGAGTCATTCGAAAACTAAAAGAACAACCTGTTTACAATGTCACTTTGTAAAGACCATGGGTTCAAGATAGGAGCTAGTGAAATTAAGGAGAAAAAGGGGAAAACAGAGGCACAAATGAGCACTGAGGCAACATGGGAGTATGATGTGAAGAATGTAGTTTGTGGAGTACCCTGCATGTTGTTGTGGCTTTAAAACATGTCTGCAGATTATTTATCACTCCTCCCTTCAAAGGGTGGAACCGGGCCCATCATTACCACTGCCTGGATGACAGAATGTGGTAAGGTCACTGAATAACTTCAGAGAGAGAGAGATCCTCTCTCTGAAAGGATTTCCGATTAGATTTCTCTAAAAGAGATCCCAGTCTGAGGAAGCCCAGCTGTTTGAACATTATATTTAAATAAAACCATATATTTAAATAAAAAAGCCCTGAAAAGGATGCCAGCCTCAGCTACCTTCTGAGTGCTATTATATGAGACCCTGAATGTCTTAGCTGAGCTTTTTAACCCCCAGATTTTGGGGTGGCTTGTTACACCACAATGAATAATCAGAGAAATATGGACTCTGAAATGCACTAGTTACACCACACAGATTTTTAATATGATTTAATAAGTATATAGAATTTCCTTATTTGCTCAATATCATCTAGTATATACTTAGGCTATTAAAGAGAGATAGATGTCCAGACCAAATGTCGAATATAAGCCAGTGAACTTATAAAAGACATTTTGTTAGGGCTGCAGAGTGTCTCAGTTGGTTAAGAGCTTGCTCAAGAGTGCGAGCTGAGCTCTGAGCAACAGCAGTTCGATGCCCAGCCCGAGCTGAGCTGCCACTGAGCTGCCAGCAGGTGGCAGGATGGCTCAGCTAAAAAAAATAAAAAGAGATTTTGTTCACTAAACAAAATCTCAAAATTATTGAGTATTTACTACATGCTTAATGGTTTTCTATGCTCTAGGGACGTATCATTGATTAAGACAACAAACAAATAAATTCTTTGTCCTTAGAGTCCCATGACAAAGACAGACAATAAAAAAGAAACATGTATAAAATAATTCCAGGTCGTTATGTGAGAAGAAGAAACATCAAATCATGCAAGGACATTAGGGGTGGGCTATTTAAGATAGGGTAGTCAGGGAAGACAATTCCCAGAAGATGATATTTGAAAATTAACATGCCAGGCTGAAAGAACAGCAAACGTTTGAGTCCTGACTTGAGAAAAAGAACAACAAGAATAATGTATCTAAAGTAGAGCAGGAAAGGACAGGAAAGTGAAATGATGATGATGTACTTGGATTCCATTTTAGGTGAGATGGGAAGCCATTGGAGGAATTTAATCAGGACAATGAGGTGATTTCAATTACTCTGTCTCTTGCATAAATACAACAGAAAGGGTTAGCTGTTGACAAAAATCCATGTCCTCTTATTTCTGGGCACTCTGTACAAATAAATTTCTCAGCCCTCGCATCATTGGCTATGACTATGTGCCTAAAATCTAGCCAATACAATGATTGGAACTAATACATACCTGGCCCATAAAAATCTCCCATCTGTGCTCATTCAAGCTCCTTCCCACTTCCAGCTGACAGGAAAGGAAGGAACACTCCAAGCAACCTTAGTCCCCACAGGTTGAAGATAGTAGAGGCATCATCAGCCTAAATGGCTGCACCTGCACGGAGCCTCCACTCCTACACCAGCACTCCCCCTCCAACACACACACACACACACACACACACACACACACACACACACACACACATCAATCACATCATAATACCACCATCAGTGTTATCAAGTAGGAAACACCCTGAACGTTTTCATGAAAAACATCTAAAGTGTTTTTGTTTTGAGTAATTACATGTATGGGTCTATTTGTTAACTCAGCCTAGTCTACTTTATCTACTACCTTGGAAAAACAGCCCATTTTAAAAGAGAGGCTAGACTGGATAAAAAGATTAATGAAAAAGCCAATTGAATCAGCTCGGGGAGCTAGATTGATAGGTTACACAAGGGTGGTAACAGCGAATGTGATAAGATATGGTCAGATTTGGAGTATAGTTTGATGAAAGGGCCAAAAGTACTTACTGACGGATCATATTTAAGAATGTCAGGTAGACATTCTGAGAATTCTTATAATCTTTCTCTGTTCTTGTGAAACTAGAAGATAGAGTAGACTTTTCCTGATTCACTTTTGACTGAGAATAGAAGCCTCAGAATTCCACAGTGAATGCAAAGCACACCCCTTCTTATGCAGAACTTTCAAAGGAAGTGAAAGAAACCATTCCATAAGCCTTGCAGTTTACAGTTAAGCGTAGAAACAGGGTCAGAGACCAAATTTGATTAGAAGGATAACTTTGGAGAAAACTGTGAGATGCAATTTCTTCCAAGCCTAAGGTGGAGCACCTGTATATTTCATCAACTCAGTCCTACCAAGGGGCTTCCTATGAGACCCGGTCTCCAGCCCAAAATGGACCCAAGCTGGGCAGGAGGGAAAGTGATGCACACTGACTAGACCTAGTGTGCTTGTGATTGAAATGTAGTATCGGAGCCTTTATTTCTAAAACTGAGCAGAGGGTCATGGGGTCTGCGCAGCTTTTCTTCCTGAAACAGAGGAAGTTTAAGACACTTAATAAAATTTAAAGAGACTGCATGACACTAAAATACAGTTAATGTCTACATGGAGTGTTATCTACACCATTTACTTTGAAGTGTTTTTTAGTTTTTAAAAAAATCAAATGCAAGTTCAGAAATGTTCGTAGAGTTTTATATTTATTTGCACCTTATGCTCTTATTTTTTCCACAGATATTCTCAAACGGGAATGGGAATGGGAATTCTATGCACACAATAGCCTGGTGCTTCCTCTAAAAACCTGGTTTATGGATCTTGATTTAATTATAGAAAAGAATGGGGAGAAAATAAACCTAGAATTCCACTGTATCCATGACACAGTTAATCTAAGACACTGCTGAGGTCTACAAATTCAGAAGTCTAGAAAATAATTTCTTGGTATAATAAAAAGAAAACCATTTTTCTTTAACTGAATTTCTTGGCCTTTGTGGCAGAAATTAGATGCTTCACATTATTAGAGCAGCTTTTCTCCCTCCACTTTAATCTAGGACCCTCTAACTAAGGCTATTTCCATATTCAGTAAGTTTATATCCATAGTTGATTTTATGAATTATGTAAATGTCACTAGTATTGTAATATGACTATGCAAATGAGTACTTCAGATGAATTAAAGGCATACAAAATTATAAATTGTAGAAACACATTTTAAGGGCTTTATTTATTTTAGGTAATTTGTGTCAAAGTTGGAAACTGTCCTTTCAAAGAACACAGATGAAAACTGTTAGATGGGATGGGAAAGAGCAAATCATTTTCTGAGCGTATATTTGCTGCGGGTGAGTTAGTGTTCTTGACAAAGGGTGCAACGCAGACATTTCATGCTGGACATTTTGCCATTTGTACGTGGATTCCATATGGTTGTGGGTGATCCTATGGTCAAACTAGATTTAATGCATCATTTTTCACTAGTGAGTTCCTGTCTTTGATAAAATAATGGAACAAAAGATTCTACTCTGCATTCATGACTCTTAAGGATAGTTTTGCAATGTTTTAACTAATCTCACAATTATTACAGCAAGATTTGGTAGCATTATTTCATGGATACTTGGAAAAGTAGGTGTTTAAAAACAAGCAAATATAAAGCAGAAATAATAAATATTGATGAGTTGTACAGTTTTCCTTTCTTTTAAAATTTGGTGTGGAGGACTATCCAATCTAATTACTCACTGGGACAAGGCTTAGAAAAAGGCCCATTCTGTCAATACTGATATCTAAAATAGAAAGGTTGATACGTCCATTTGTAGACCTTGTCCTGTAATTAATTTCCATATATTATCATTTTGTATTCTTATCTTCCTTCCTTATTTTCACTTGTCTCCCCAAAGCGTCCTCTTGGGCATATGAATGCCTATTTTAACTTTAAAGGCATCAGTGCCATCCTCCGTCCCTAACCCGGAACTTTGCCAAGTGAAGTGAGACATAAAGAACTGTAAGCCCTTCTGGCACAGTAACAGTAAATCCTCCAAAACGCAGCCATAGAGTCTCATCTGTATGTGGCACCAGCACAGCAGCTGGCAGCAGCCACACTAACACATCACTGCCGCTATTGACTTAGTGACCCGCCTTTTACATCAATTCCTCAAATACAATTTGCCCTTTGCTGTCTCTAACTTTTCCATGTATTTCCTGAATCTCAGTCTGTTAAAATTCTGCCCTGTGTATATGACCTAGTGCAAATATCATTAGATATTCCCTAACGATGTGTGCCACAAGTTACTATGTATTTTTAATATTTCTATAGCTTTTCACAGTATCATATGACTATTAATTGATGCATTTCATTTTTACTACCTGACAGTAGAATCCTTGAGTACAGGTTAATGTTTTATAGATATCTACATAATCTCACAATTTAAGGCTCTGCTTGTAACTGGGATTCAATAAATGTTTATTAAATTGAAAATGTTAAATTCCTAAAACACAATCTGTATAATGATGTTAAATGCTCTATACCACAATTGCATTTTAATCATTTCTTTTTTACTAAGAACATATTATAAAAATTATGCAATGGTATCACTAAGAATATGTTTCAAAAACTGTTCAATTTAAACATAAGGCATTAGTACTAAGATTTAGGAATTTTAGGCTCTGATTATAATTAGATATCACTCATTATTATAAATAATTTCCTGTGTATGTTCCACATATATGCAATATTTGAGGACTTATTTTTATATCAAACATTATTTGCTTCATGATAGCCAGAAATCTGTGTTGTCACATTCTCTAGGCAAACGTACCTCTCACAATGATGTTGGTGGACTTTTTTGCTGGGTTTCCCACATTATTATTGGCAATGCAGCTGTAAGTACCAGCATCTTCTGAGGTGATGGCAGGTATGGTCAAAGTTCCTCCATTCAAAACGGTCTTTTCAGGCAAGGTCCCCAAGGCCCTGACCCAGGTGAGAGAGGGTGCAGGCTCCCCTCCTGTTGTGACACACACTAATGTTATGGCCTCTCCGGGGTTTACAACTATAGGGTCATCCACCAAGAGTTTAATTGACGGAGATGCTAGAAGACAGAAACAAAAGAATATGCATCTATTTAGATCTACTACAACTATTAGAATTCAATAGCAGCATGCTTTATATGTATTCAAACAAATAAAATGAAACATTGTTGTCTTTTCCCAAAATCTTTAATTATCAAATTAAAACCAGATATGACTTTCTTTTTCTTTCTTCCTTTCTTTTTTTTTTTTTTTGAGGGCAGTGTCACTGGCCCTCATATGTGGGACCCGAACCAGGGTCGCTGGCTTCCCAAGCCAGCACTTAACCACTGCGCCACTCAGGCAGCCCAAAACCAGATATGATAGTTATAGATCTTAATTCTGTGGTATAAACCTGTAGAACTATATTAAGAGTCTTACACATGGAAAGGGGAATTTAATTTTATGTATTCCTGGATTATTGTTCCAAATTAGAATAAGAGAGATAAAATTTTAAAACAAAATCCCTTCTCATTTTAGTGTTGATGACCTTTTTTTCTTTTTCATTCCAGGTGTAAATATCCTTGCATTTTCATGGTGAAATAATCAATTATTTAATTTTTGGATCATTCCGAGGTGAAATGATACATTTTTGTAACCTGAACACAACTGAGTAAGAGATAAAGGCATAGATCACCCCAGTTTTTCCCAAGCAATGGGCCTGATTTTTTTTTTATCTTAAAAGGAATAACAAAATCATCTAATTCTATTGCAGTTCTCATACTTCATCTCTAACTTCTCCATTCACAATAATGTAGGTAGTGAGTTCTCATAACCACTGTTTTAAAACTTAGCAACAAACAAACGAGACCTCAAACATAGTCACCAAACTCTGCATGGCACCATTCTCATGTTTGGGTTATAAAAATCTCCTGAGTGAAAACAAGTCATTTGCAATCTTTCAGATTTAAAAATACAAAGATAAATATCCATACAGTAAAATATGCTGTGATACAGACATTTCTTCAAACGCTCAATATAAAAAGTACACAAAACCTAAGTTTTTTTCTGTTTCCACTAAAGTGCCGACCTATGTAATGTGCCCCTAAAGAGAAACAAGTGGGATGTATGATGCTAGTATTTGAGTTCACATATTCAGAAATATTTTATGTCAAAGATGAAATTGTATTGCATGAAATCGATCTACATTAGAAACATTTAAGGTGTTCAATATCACTGTGTGATTTTTTTTTTTAGATATTAACTTCAGCTTAGAGTTGCATAGTGTTTTTCTCAGAACTAAAAGATAAACTCATTTTGTAGTTCAATATTTTGTGCCTTTTTTTTAAAAAAAAAGCCAGAAGAGAGCTAGAAAACAATTTTATATTATTATTATGGTTCTGTGGGGTGGGCGCAGAATAGCTGTATGACCTTTTAAAACATCATTTTTGCATGTTGGCTCTTCTAACATCATTTTAAGTAATATGGAAGTTTTCAAAGTGTCTTAATAGCCCTTCAGAGGAATTGACTTTAAATTATAATGATTTAGGATTGAAAACCTGTTGTGAAGGTCACATAGTAAAAATAATAGGCAAAAGTCACTGCAGTTTGGTAGAAAAGACAGCATCTCAGAGTTTTTTAATGTTGTTAAACTGATAGAAGAAATTACCAATGACATATTTTGATAATAGATATACTTAATAATTGACATATTATTATGAAAAAGTAAAAGAAATTCATATAGTGCAATTTGGATTAAATAGTATAATCTCACAAAGGTATTTTGTTAAAATATAATTCTAGAAGTGAATCATTTATATCACATTAACAAAGTGCACTTGTTTTACATCATATTTTAGTAAAAGTGCCAAGGCCTAAGGGCCACTCTAACATATTTGGATTGTGGAAACACACCATGGTAACATTAAGAAATATTTGTGTCTGGGCCAGCCGAGTGGCACGGTGGTTAAGAGCTGGCTTGGGACTCCAGCGGCCCTGTTTTGGATCCCACATATGAGGGCCAGTGACACTGCCCTCAAAAAAAAAAAAAAAGAAAAAAAAGAAAAATTTGTGTCTGAAATTGACTTTTATAAATGAGTTGTTTTTCTATTAGATAAACGATATTTAAAGAATAAAGCTCAAGAGAATTTTAAAGCTTAAAAAACAACACATATACAACACTGTTATTTTACCTAGAATACATTGCAGAACTACATTCACAATCTTATTAAAAACACTTCTCTTCTCCAAATCTGAATTGAAAAGTATTGTCCAACTTCATTTTATTGAAGATGGGATTCATTTTCTCTGATTATCCCTGATATTGAAAATAGCCCAAGCAGACCACACACACACACAAATGGTTAATGACTTTAAGACTTTAAGAATATTCATATATATTTTAGTATCAAACTTTTCTACCTTTATATCTTGAAAAGATAAAACGTGAAATTATCATTTGTGTTCTAATGTTTAACTTTTGAGTCTATAAATATCAGCTTTTTTAAACCATGAGGCTTTGCTCAAGAACCTTTAGGATTAATCAAACTTAAGTATAAATCATGCCCTAGAGAAAAATATTAAAGTAGGAAATACGTGTATATATATATATATATATATATATTTTTTTTTTTTTCTATTATTTAAAATGTTTTCTTTTTTTTTGAGGGCAGTGTCACTGGTCCTCATATGTGGGACCAAACTGGGCTGCTGGTAAAATATGTTTAAGAAGAGATTTCTTATTGGAATGATTATTTGCTAATTTGAGGGTATACAAAAAAGTAACTGAAAACATCTGGAGCTAGTAACTCCATTCCTAGAGGCTTCCACCCCTCTCATATTTTCCCTTCATCTCACACTGTATAACATTAGCCAGGCTCCCACTACTGCTCTTCAGACAGAAGTGGGGGCCATGATTTCATTTTCTCAAGTACGGCATGATGGTTGAGTGGTAAGAGACACCTGGGTTCCAACTAGGCTCTGTTATTATTTAATAACTGCTTGAATTTGGAAAAGTTCTTTCACTCCTGAGCACCTCGGTTTTCCATTATTGAAATGGAGGAAAATAATTGTTAGCTATCTTATAGCACTGATATGACTTTAATGTGTATAAAGTGCTACAATAATGCCTAGTACAACTAAAAAACTCTTTTATTTTGTCATTATTTTTATTACCACCCACATAACTTGGTCCAGTTCCTGGCACATGGTGGGTGCTTAATAAATATTAGTAGGGCAAAATAAAAAAATGGGCAAATAAATAAATGAGTGACTGGGGCAAAAAATTTAGTCACTATAAAATGCAATTATTCGATTTAACCCTGATACGTATGGCAGAGGTCATTTTGACTATTTTGACTTTAGCAGGTCCTATACAGTCTCATAGAAAACATATTAAAAAACTTAATACATTTCGACGAAATATAATTCAACATTTATTAATTTTGTTTTGTAATATTTTTATGTGTAAGTTCAAACTATTGTTTTTCAAGATCCAACATAGGGCCTTGAAAAGCTGATAGTCCAAAGGGATTATCTATTTCATCATCACTTTGCAAGTGAATGCTATTTTTTCAGTGTTCTTAAGCTGTCCAACCACCCTAAGTTTATGCATTATAAGCTTCTTCTTCGGCATCCTCTTCCTATACTGGCATATAGGAAATGAAGAAAGATAAATCTCTTTGCATAAAATTGTGTATGTAGCTGAGTGTTTAGTAAATGTCTGTTGCATGTGTTGGTCAAATTATCCCATTGCTATGTACATATAAATATGTAAGACTTATTAAAAGTCAGGGCTTCCCTTATTACCATGAGAAAAGTGTGTTGTTCTAAAACATGTTGCAGGATCTAGCCATCTATTGATTCTTCACAGCATTTTGTGAGAGACAGGTTACTATTTTAAGCTCACTTTTAAGTAAGAAAGAAATGAAACATGAAGATTGAAAGGGAACAAGAGAAATACTGATGGACAGTAATTTTTATTTGAGATGTTCATCAAACCAAAGTGAAAAGTAGAAAAAAGGTGAAATACATAAAGTAAACACAGGAAATCTTTCAAATTAAGTAAAAAATCAGATTATTTTAAACATAGTTTAAATTTATTGCCAAAATATGGCTCAAATCACATAAAAATAATTCCAATTAAGTCTGATTTTTAACATAGCATACTCATAGATATATATTATACATCACCAGCTATAAACATCCTGTATATACACAGTGCTTATAAATAACTGAGGTGTCAGTCACACTTTCAGAATGGTAAATCTTGCCAGCACTTAATGATGGAAGGCATGGGTCACTATAGCAGTTGTCATGGAGACTTGACACTAGATCCTCTTCAAGAAGAGTATTCCAACATTTTATCCTGCTCCATGTGCTTGTTGATGGAAAGATGATTGACAGATAGACAGATGATAGGTAGATAGATAATAGATAGATAGATACATAGATAGATGATAGATAGATAGATAGATAGATAGATAGATAGATAGATAGATAGATACAAAGACAGGCTATTGGTAATGGTTCTGGAAGAGATGTGATTAAGTAGGATGAAAACGGTGGGGGGAAAAAGGGAAAAGAAAGAGAGGAAAGGCCAATCTGTTGTTTCTATTTTCCAAAATCCTAAACCCAGTAATTACCATATGGAAAATGTATTTTAGGAAATATCTCTGAGAAAAAGAACTCTTCCCATGTTCTCTTTAGCTCCTTCACTCTTGGAAAAAAAAAAAAAATGTTTTCTTGGGCTGAGCAGCAGATAACTTCAGTGGGACCATGACAGAGAGAGAACTGGCCTCTTGACTTCCACATCAAATCCCAAAGGTGTGGGTATTGAAGAGCAGAGAGAGCTGTGTGCCCTTTACTGGTTTAAGGTCACTGAGTGTGACTAGCTAGACATACAAGGACAGAGTGTGCCTCATGGAGAAGTTCTGTACTTCAGGGGAACAGCTCCAGGCCCTACAATGGTGGAATGGAGGTGAGGAGAGACCTGCCAGGCTGCATGTGCCAAGGCAATAGGAACGAGGGCAGTCTCAGCTGCTACGTGACTATCAAAACACTCAGACCTGACACCCCACACTTTGGTACAACATAGCACCTCTTAGAATTAAAACAAAATCTCATGGAAACGGCAAGTCCACAGTGACTGAGACCAATTTTGTAAAATTATGGCAGAATAGATGGTTGAAATAAAAATGAAGTTGAATTATAAATAAGAAAAGATACCTTTCTTCAAACCTGAGTTTGTACACTGGGATTCTTGCCACTACAAATTTTAGTGAGTCAGATCCTCATCAGGTCCTCTGGATGTGTGAGGTAAAGATTTAGTTTGGGATTAATTAAGGATACATTCCGCAGGAAGAATTTTAGCTGAGAGCAATGGCTTCTTGAGTGTTTTGTTTTCACTGATACCTAACATAATAGCTTTTTGAAGAGAAACATGGTTTTAAAAAACTGAAAACAATGCAGTGCTAATCATCTTCATATTCTGAGAGACTTTGCCCCTCCACGAATTTGGGACTTTTAATTTTTAAAGGGAGTCTAGTTTTCTACCTCAGACTCTGATTAAATTGGTATGAAGCAGCTAGCTGCTATACAAAGATGTCAGTTGCCTTGATTTAGAGGTAGTCTAAGATGTCGCCTTGAATGAAACTAATCTGAATATTAGAAACAAAGTGAGTCATAGGGAAAAAAATCATAAGGAATGAGAAACATAAAACAAACAAACAAACAAACAAACCAAAACACATAAACAAACCCAGAATATTCTCCAATAAAAACTCCTCAGCGTATCTGTCTTAGTTTGCAATCAGGATCCAAAAGCGGATCCTGATACAAGCAGTGAGTCTGAGTGGAGACCCCCCAGAAGCATATTGAAGGAGCAGAGAAGGGAGAGAGAAAAAGAAGAAAAGCTAGGAAAGAAGCAATAATGAATGGGTTGGCACTGTGGGGAACCCAGCTCCCTGCTGCTGGGAACCCTCTAAGAAACGGTTACTTCAAACATTTCCTTCTGAAGAGCAAGGGGGCTGGGCAGGGTGTTTATCTGCCAACTCTCCTCCCTCATTAGTCGAAGTTTACTCTGTGGGTCTTAACTTCCCAAACTCATGCTTTGGCTGAACACATTGCTGAGTCCAGAGAAAGTCCTCAGACAGAAGGATATTAAATTTGGAATCTGTCAAAAGAAACTGCCAAAAAGAAACTGGAACATGCTAAGGGGAGAGGACAGGGCACACACAGTGTCTGCTAGGATGTCCTTTCCAGGTAAATTCAGTGATCAATAGTCAGCTGCTTGCAGATAATATGAAAAGGTTAAAGAAAGATAGAACAAGGAAGGAATGGATGGTGAGCAGGGGAAATTTTATCCATCAGGATACAGGCACAAAGTGAAATGAATAAGAGCTCGGTATGAATTAAGGAAGAGGGAAAGATATAAGCTTCTGCTCCATGATGCTACATCTTTTTAAACTAAAAAATTTACAAATGATAGACAAACCAAACTGAGCTTCTATGTGGACAGACATGCTTAAGCTATGCTTGCAGATTCAAGAAATAGAAAAAACTTTTTCTTGGAAGAACTAGCCATTTCACTGACATATAGGAATCACTATATTTCCATGTATTTCATTAAAATCCATTTTCAACACATATTCCATTGAAATACAGGTAGCAGTGAACATTTCACATAATAAAAATGAGAGACTATATTAGAAGTTGTTTTTAAAACTCAAAATATTCTGCCCATTTTGTTGAGGTTATTATTCAAATATTATCATTGCTGACATATTGATTGATTCTTCTGAATCCCAGGAATGATATCATATTGGGAAATTCTATTTAAAACAATGCTCCAGGATATGGCAGTATTTGAAACAGTGTTCATAAATAGGCTCTAATGCAAGAGGGAACTTTCCTACAGATATTGAAGCCAACATGCATTTTTCATTATTTAACATTCACAGGACAGATATTTCTGGAAATTATTAAGAAGGCAGAATAAGAGTGTCCTTTCATGGAAAATCACATACAAGTCTAACAAAAGTGACCTAATTCATAATACTGTGCATTCTAAATAAGTGGTTCTCTGAATGGATTTTGTTTGGTTGGCACAACATCTTTCATTGTTGTTATTTTTAGGAATGAATATCTTTAAGGTATTGCTTGTTCTCTTTAGTGCAATACATTTCAACACATTCATTCACTCATCCAAAAAATGTTTATTGGGCACCTACTATGTATTGGGCTCTCTGATAGAACTTGGGATATATCAGTGAACAAAACAGACAAAGGATCCCTGCACTCCGCAGCTTTCATACCAGCAGAAAAAGAACCAGCCTTGTACCATTGTCTTAGGTAAATTCACATATATATATATATATATATATATATATATATATATATATATATCACCTGCCTGTTCTCTGAAGTCTGTGGCCCTTTATGATCACTGAAAGGGATGTTTATGCCATCAGAGTACAATGAGTAAAAACTTTGCCAAAAGATATTTCAATGAAATGAGACTTTATAAAATATAACAAGTGTCATTTACATTTTAGTCTAGTCATTGAACAAAATAAATGGAAAAACTAGAAATGGAATTGTGTTCTATGTTGAGCAAAAGACAATAAACTCAGAATTTATTTCTGTCAATAAACTATGTCAATAGTTGGGGTACTAATAATTGAGGGCCTGAGAAGTCTTCATAAACATTGGAAAAACATGATAAAGAAGAACTTCACACCACATATATCTCTCAGTCTTGACAAACAACACTTTACTTTACGTTCTTGCCTGCAAGTGAAATCTTGGCAAAATTTGGTCTCATTCACATTTACAAGAAACTAAGCATCAAACTGTTGCTGCAGCCAAATCAGAGGGTCATCACTCACGCAGAGAAATACAAGCTAAGTACGTCTGACTATGGGGATTTGCTGTCCATGGGCTTGTATGGTTCTTTATAGAAGATACTAGGTGTTTAGAGATAGTGCCAGTTTGCAAAGATGTTCTCTTCATAAGATCATCAGAGCATGAACTTATATTTCTGATTTCTGGAATTTTCCACCAATGTTTATCCACCTGGTAAAGTAGTAGTCAAGCAGTTTGCCATTCTTGAATGTCAAACTCAGTTATTTACCAAAATTCTAGGTTTTTTGATTTCTGTTTTTTAAATTAAAGTTTATTGGGGTGACAATGGTTAGTAAAGTTACATAGGTTTTTAGTGTACAATTCTGTAATACATCATCTATATTTCATATTGTTTGCTCACCACCCAGTCAGTTCTTCCATCACCATATATTTGTCCCTATTACCCTCAACTATGACCCCCTCTACCTTTACCCTCTGGTAACCACTAAACTATTGTCTGAGTCTATGAATTTTTGTTTATTTGTTTGTCTTGTGCTATATACACACAATGGAATACTATTATGCCATAAGAAAAGATGAAATAGTGCCATTTGTAACAACATGGATGATCTTAAGATTATGCTAAGCAAAATAAGTCAGACAGAAAAAGTTGAGAACCATATGATTTCACTGATAATGTGAGATATAAAACAAATTCCTAGTTTTTTGTCCAAGACAAATGACATGCGTCCTCCATTGTATAAGCATAGCTGCTTATAATCCCCCCCATTAGAACATTTCCCCCTATCCTTTCACTATGAAATATTTAGGAATTGGACATCAGGGTAAAGAAGGTGATGTTTTTCATACTTGTACCAACAGAACCCAGAAAACAATCCAGCAAAGAATTAGGAGCTCAATAAAGTCTTACCAAATAAAAGAATGTTGAATTTAAAGATTACAGGACAGAAACACCACCTAAGCCCTGTTCACCATCTATTGTACGTTAACTTAACCAAAGAAAAAAATATTAATGTGAAAGAATGTGACATTTGACTCAAGATTTCAGGAGCCACTTATTGAAAAATACTAGTTATGACAACCTGCCAATTCTTTCATTGTTCAACCCGTCAAACCTTAATCATGTTTTATATTACTACCAAGGTGATGACAAAGAATTTCTCTATCAGCATTTATTACACCAGTCATATAACATAAATGTGGCATATGATTTACACTTCTTTGTATTTAATTCTTTGCTTAGTTATAACACACATATTAGTATTAATAAACCATGTGATTAAACCAAATTATGTCCCTGAAACCAAAATAAAGAGCATGTGGCCTTTGGGATAAGAGGACCAGTATGTCTCAATGTGGACTTAAAAAAATTAGTCAATATTTAAGGCTCTTCTGTAAGAGTGATACAGTGCAACAGCAGAACAGATAAAGATATCACCTCTAAGAATACCTGGTGTTCATCTTGCAACTATACTTACTGAAGTCCAACCAGAGTGGCAAAGCAAACAAAACAATAATTGTGCTCTGGCCACCACAGCTGCTGAAATGGATGCAGTTTGTATTGCTACAGCCAGTGTTATAACACAGAGGGAATCTATGTAAAAAGGTACTCTCTTATTGGTTACTCTTACTGGTCTGATAAAGATTAGATTTTCTTTCATTTTTGTTTTTGTTTTTTTTTCTTTTTATTGTACATTCTGGGGACACTGTACTATAATGTTATATTTTGAATCTTTTTATGATCCCACAAGGTCAGACAATTAAGTTCATGAACTTCTTGCAACGATGTTGCTAACTTTCTTTGGATATCAGAGAGATTATCATTATGCATTTGTACCAACTGCTCAAATAGTTAACCAAGTTTACTATTTGGAAGTGCTGAAAAGGCTGAGTGAAAAAGTTAGACGACCTCAAATTTTTGGCCAAAAATTCATGGCTCTTGTATCACGACAATGCACCAGCTCACATGGCACTGTCTATGAGGGAGTTTTTAGGCAGTAGACAAATAACTGTATTGGAACACCCTCCTTACTCACCTGATCTGGTCCCCCATGACTTCTTTCTCTACCCAAAGAAAAAGGAAATATAGAAAGGAAGACATTTTGGTGACATTCAGGACATCAAGTGTAATATGACTACAGGTCTGATGGCCATTTCAGAAAAAGAGTTCCAAAATTACTTTGAAGGGTGGACTAGACACTGGCATTGGTGCATAGCTTCCCAAGGGGAGTGCTTTGAAGGTGACCATAGTGATATTCAGCAATGGATAAGATTGTGAACTTAATTGTCAGACTTCGTATAACAGTTATAGTAATTTTGGCTAAGGGTGCTTTGTAGCTAATCTTAAAGAATAATGCTTAATATATTTAATTCTGCTGAGTCTCTGTTTGCTCCTCTAAACATCAAGGGGATTCTGTTAGATTCTAAAGGACTTCCTAAACCAAATTTCTACCCTCACTAGCAAAACATCTGGGTATATAGTCTCCTAATTTTATGACACAACTTACTCAGGTTATTCCAAGGTCTAAGTTGGTTCCAAGATAAAACAAAGATTAGAAAGCACATGGGAACTTAATTAGCCAGGTCACTGAGAGCAATAAAATAAATGGATTGCAAACACAAGAATGTACCTATGTTTTAAGAAAAAATTATTAATTCAACATATATTTTTTGTTACAACTGTGTATCAGGCTGTGTTCTAGGCACTGGAGATAATAGAACAAAACAAACAAAAACCCTACCCTTGAGATGTTTGTGATTAGATGGTGGCAATTATAGTCATAATATGTGCCAGACACTCTTCCAAAAGCTTTATTGACTCATTTAATTGTATGAGATAGGTATTATTATTAACCATTTCATTTATTACCAACCTGAGGAACAATTTAGAAAACTTGCTCAAGGTCACATCTAGGGAATGGTGTGTCATCACGCTGCCTGCCTGTCTGCCCTCATACACCTTTCCGTAAAGACAGATCATTACTTCAATATTATGCCTATGCTATGTATCCCTACTTGGCGCCAAAAGATGGCTGGTTAGTCAATGACAGGTAAGATCTCTCAAGGGAGGGAGAACCTAAGCCAGGCACAGTGCATGGGTGTCATAGGAGGAATTCCGTAGAGGAAAAAGTGCTTAGTTTCCTTGCTTCAGGTTCTGGCAGCCTGTATGTGAAATGACCTATTGATGTGATAATATCTGTCCTCCATGAATTCTTATCAGTAAGCCTCAGCAGAGGAGGTTTCTGTCTCTGAAGAGGTGCATGACAATACCTTTCGTAATGGCAGCTTGTAGGCATGGGAGATAAGGCCCTGAGCTAAATTCTTGGGTGTGAGACTCACAGACCATGGAAACTACATTGATCTTTTCTTATTTGTAAAACAGTAAAAGGAGCAGTCAGGCCCAATTCGGGTACTGATTTGGGGCTCTCAGTTCACAAGGCTGAAGTCCCCTGTCACCAACTGCATTTTTCTCTTTTTTGTGTCCCTCTTCCTTTCTTAACCCGTGTGCCGTCCCTTCTCCACTCCCACTGCTCTGTTGTGCTGGACGCCACAATGGTGAAGCTGGGATTCTAACCTAGGCAGTCTGGTTTGAGACAGGTATAAAGCATTGCAGACAAACTCCAAAGTGAAAATAACTAAAGTCAATCATTTCAAGCTCTAATTGAATTCCTGATGATCTTTATGTCAGAGAAAGAATTAGGCATTACCTCTCTAACATTAATACCATCTAATACTGTATTATAAAAATCTGGGAAGGAAAATAAATGTGGTTGGCTACTTAGACTTCCAGAAATCTCTACCACTCAGAACAGAACGCAAAAAGGACTTATGAACCACCTAAGGTATAATTAAGAAGCCTAAATTCTAAGGTGTCTTTGGAGGTGGTTCTTAGGCCATTGCTCAAGGTGTGTTGCTCCTTATTATATAGCTGTCCCTTGGGGTGCTGGACGATAGCTTCCAGGATACCCACAGACACCACAATCTGAGGATCCTCAAGTTCCTCATAAAATGGTACATTATTTGTACATAACCAAGGCATGTCCTCCCAAATACTTTAAGTCATCTCTAGATTACTTATAATACTTAAGACAATGTCATTGCTATGTAAATAGTTGTTTTATGGTATTGTTTAGGGAATAATGACAAGAAAAAAAATCTGTGCACATTCAGTACAGATGCAGTCATCAGAGGCCTAACTACATAGCACATGTCAGCAACAATGTAACATTTAAAAAATTTATTTTCTATCCCAGGGTGATAGAATCTAAGGATGCAGAACCCGCAGTTACTGGGGGGCGCTACTCTACATAACTATAATGGTGTAATGGGCACAGTTACTTAAATTCTCAGATTTCAGGAGGTAAGGAGGAGGAATTTAAACATGAAAAGGCTTCTTGGGAGGAAAATGGAGAACAATAATGGCAGCTGACAAGCTACCAGTGAGGGAAGAGTAAGAGAAACATGTGTATTATTATGTGGAATAGCAAATGTGATCTCAAAGATAAACTACTAACCACGCCTCCATCTCTTTTATCTGTCACCCCAAAATGTCAGATTACGCAGGTGCAATTTTAAAAAAGTAAGAAAGGGAGTAATGCATCCACATATATAGGTATTAGTAGGAAGAGAGAGGGAGAGAGAGAGAGAGAGAGAGAGAGAGAGAGAGAGAGAGAGAGAGAGAGATTGCTTGCTAATGCATCTAAAGTACGCTATAAAATTGTACTGATGTTACTATGTGAAGGATAAAAGTGGTCACATTGTGCTGAATACAACCCTGGACCAAAGGTCAAATAAAAGAAGTCAAAGCATGCAAATTATACACACATTCATATTAATACACTTGGACATTACAATGGTTATTTATTTTCTATCCTAGAAATAGTTTTATAAAATAGAATAGACATATCATACCTTGATTGCCTGAATTGGGTCACAACCCAGGTAGGTGCAGTGTCATGAGTGCCTCAGCCCTTACCAAAAATCTGTTTCTAACATCATAGCTGGGATTTCTGCTGTCACCTCCAATGGACATGTGAGCATTTGAAGATGTTAGAACAAGGAGTCTAATTCTAGGATGTGAAAGTGCCTCAGTAAATTAAGTCCTGCCATTTTGTCACAAATAGCACTATTTTGCATTTTCTTATGGATGGATCTTGAAATTATCATGCCAATATTTTATTTCTCAAAGCTACTGAAAAATATAGTATTCACATTCTAGTTCTGATATTTCCAATACAGACTGTGGTGAATGTACATTTCTCCATTTTACATGATTCATATACACTGCTGAAATATCGTCGCAGAGGAAACAAATACTTAAACCATTTGTTTTCAATGTTGAATCAATTTTTGTTTTTCTTCAAGTTCTTAATATTGCTATGTATCAATTGGCCTATTTAACTTTCCAGAGACTTGAGAATTAAATCCATATTACATATTCTTTGACTGTGGAGCTCTATTCATGCAATAAGGCTCTTCTAGACCTGTATTCATATTTAACACTTGGTGAAACACACAAACCAATGTTTAGCATGCACTATAACACATTCCCTGACTTTCCAGGTCCCCTGAAATGCAGTATCATGTATTTGTAGTCTATAGCTTCATAATTCTATATGATATCTCATCAGGTTGCTGATATAATGAAGTAAACATTATTGTTAAAACTCCAGGCAAAAATATTTGTGTACTTCTAGTTCCAAAAAGAAAAAGACATGAACATTACAATTTTCATCAGACTGAGCTAAATTTAAAATTAAAAGACAGTACACAATACAGCAGGACCTTAGTTATTAAGTATTCCTGATCAAGGTCAAGAGAATTAGAAAAGTATAAGAATAGGAGCTTAGCTTCCTTTCCTCCTTTGTGTTCCTTCTAGGCAATTGTTTAGTGAATTCAATTCTGGAGAAATTTAATAATAACCCATGTTACGCTGCTTATTTTCCCAATAGTTTTGTTCATTTATTTTCTGTTGTGCCTACCATTTTCTGTCTTCATTTTGGAAACATAGGTTTTGATTTGCACTTAATACACGACAATCATTTTCAAGGACTCTCTTATCTATTGTGATCTGTTAGGGCAAACTACATGAAATTGTCTCTATTTGATCATTTTAGAAACAAACTCTTTTCAATAAAATAAAGCAAAATGTGTTGCTGGATTTTACAGAAGGGATAGTTCAATAACTGCCTTAGACTAGTACTGCACTAATATGACTAAAACTCCTCCTCATGCTTGCTTGAGCACACTATTCCGACGCCAAATCAAAGTGAAAACTTAACAGAGTAGCTTCATACAACTGCCACATCTATTTATGCCAAAACCTTTATACCTGGTTTCTTGATAATTGCTATTGTTGTCAAATTAGGGTAACATGTTTCATTCATGTAATACACATTATACAACATGTATCAGAAATCAATACTGCTGACTTCACTGCACATTTACTAGATAGGATGTGATTGAAGGATGTAGTCAATACCGTTTAAGGGGTACAATGTAGCAAATAAAGCAGAGTGACTAACAGGAGCTGACAGAAACAAATGCTGTTCAAAGCACGAGCTAAAGCATATTAGAAAACAAATGGACACACCTATTTCCTATAGCAATAGAACAGCAACAAGAAAATCAAGAAGAGTTCGTTGTTATCAGAAAAAAAAAGATGGCTCTTACGACAGGCTTTGCAGAAAATGGAAATGGAAGTACCAGCTGAAAGCATGGGATGCTGTGGAAATAACTGCCATGGCTCCAAACCGAAAGGGCATGCTATATCTGACTCCCAGTCAAAGTGCTGATGGTAATACATTTCTGATCCTCTGCCTGTGCATTATTCCCAGCCCACCAATTCTCTCTCTCCTGCTGGTCCCTGTAATAATATGCTTGACATCCTATATGGACCACCACATGAAGTCTCTTTTTAAAAAACTTAATTAAAAGCTCTTATGAACCAATGTGGATTTTTTAAATTATGGCTACTTGTAACTTACAGGACTCTATGATACTAACAACAACCATAAGACTAATCTCAGCCATACTACATAGTATTAAATCCTATGAGTCATGTGGCTAATGTCAGAAGATGCCTTGAAAACACAAATATTTTCTTTCACATGAAGTTTTAACAATAATGTTTACTTCATTATATCAAAATATTGGGGGGACGGGGAACATACTTTTATGGGACACCCAAAAGAAAGCTGTTGTATTTTTTTGCCTGCCCTTTAAACTGAAAAATATATTTGACAAGTGTTCTCTGAGATAATCAATTTCCATTGTCCTAATCATTTTTTAAAAATTTACATTTACCCGGTACTGATTAGTATACATGATTTGAAAAGGGCTAAGAACAGAAATTTTTTAGAATTTTTCATTATGGAAGTCAATATAAGATTAAGAAAGTCTTTATCAAATCCATGAGAATTAGTGTTAATATACATGCCCACTACAATATGCATATTAATATATATATACATATATGTATATCACATATATAGATATACATCATATATATATCAATACATATGATATCTTGCATTTAATGGATATACAATATTGATATTCACTTATTTCTCCAACTACTGAGAGAATTTTGGAATTTAGCTGTGAATGAATATTTCCGCTGAAAAGTTCATACTAGTACAGTCTGTCATTTATACTTTCAACTAAATATAACAGAAAAAAGAAAATCCAAGGAATAAATGAGGTTTTGGAAATCTGCATTACTTTCTTCACAAAGATTTTTTTTTTCCATGTAACAACCATTGCCAGCATAAAATTAAGAGCCCATCATTTGCCAGGCACTTCTAATGTGCTTTCATTTGATCTTCACCATAGGCATAATGAATTAAGTTTCCTTTGGAAACTTGATATTCTTAAATGCCTTAGAGCTTGAGGGATAAACAGGGTCAGGGATGTATAGTCTCGTTAGTGAGAATAAAGCCTGCTTATCAATGACTTATTATATAAGAAATATTGAGAATACAATATTTGCAAAGTTTCTCTCAAATAGGTGCCTTAGGTCTATAGATTATTTGCTGGCTATATTTTTTCTTGAATAGCAATGTAATCTCCATTCATAAAACACAACAATCAAAAGAGGTGTTAATCTTCTCAAATTCTGTCAATTTACCCTCACTTGCAGGGACCTTGGATCTCAAAAGTAGCTGTGTATGTGTAGACTACACTGACTTGGTAGTCACTTCATTGCATTTAAGTTTTGTCATTGTTGATGCTATCTGGCTAAATAAAATTAAATCTTTGAGTCAATGTTCTCTTCCCATCAATCTGAAACCTACCTCAGAGTACATTATCAACATGACTTAGCAGAAAACCCATTTCAAAGAGTTGAAGAATTGGTCACACCTCTGTAGAATGGGGAGAGCCAAGATACACACCCATGTCTCCTTAATTGATGCTTCTTTACGGAGAGATGCTTAGAGCTGTAAATGCATCAATATTACCCATTGGTATTAAGCCGAGGATCTTATATAGAGGTAGGCTGAATGATGGATGAGATAATTGGGTGAAAAGTTCTACTGGTTGGGATTATAGGGTTCCCCAGGGTGTGGGACTTTGAGTGAGTTCAGGGAAAACTGGGATGTTTGGTGACCCTAAAAATGACCCCTTGATAAGATCTATCTGAGGATTTGGGGTGAATAAGTAATGGGATTAGTTACATGCAGTTATGTTATGGTAATTATTGTGTTTTCATCATGAGAACCAGAAATCTATAAAATAAAATTTGTAAATGAATAATAATCATGAGGATAATTCTATACCACAAGTTATGAGTGGCAAACTCAAAAACCAGGAAATAAGTCTAAAATACATTTCTAACAACTAAATTATAATCTATAATAACACAATTCTCAGCAGTTTCACTAGAACAACAGAATCTTGAAAAGTGCTAAGCTATGGTCCATAAATCCATAATCTAGAAGTTTAAAATTAAAAATAACATAATCTTATTACTTTATTTTAGCATATCCTCACTCAACACACTGAAAAAATATAAAACACATTGTTTGAATTTGTGTTCTCATGAAAAACTTTCAAATTGTTCAATTTTAATTATAATCATATTGAATTGTCTAAAGGCATATTAAGAATAACTCTAGATATTCACTAAAACACAGACTACTTTATGTGCTCCAAAATATTTGTGTTAAATTGTGAGATAGGATTTGAATATTTTATATTCCTTTAAATAAATGTGACAGTGTTGCCTTTCATTTTGATTAACAATGTTTTTTGTTTTTTTTTAACTTCTCTGTTTAGCTATTTACTGTGTCTGGGTTATGACGTATTCTGGGAGAATTAATAGTTTATGTGGGATATTTTATATAAGAACTCATAGTCTAAGAATAACCTTGGATATAATGAACCTGAAAAATTCATTGTTAGGACAAAAAAATACACAGGTGTAGGGAGATCCCAGCAACATTCAAACTTCTGTTACTACAGTAATAGGATTCTAAAAAATCTGGGTCACTTTGTTGCTCTGGAAACAGGCTCAGGAATACCAAAGTTGGAGCCCCATAATGACCATTGCTTCTGTCCCCAGGTTAACTGTATGCTCATCACCTATATGTTCACATTTCTAAAGCTACAATAATGAGAATAAGGCAGATATAAGTTTGATTTCCTTAGGAAATGACAGAGCACTCAGATAAAAAATCTGCTGCAGTTGAAATGCAAGTTTCTTTAATTTTCTTTACATATGATTATTAATTTCACAAAATAATGTTCTATATTTCTGTTATAAATTTCTGCCAATAATAATTTAAATGAAAATTAACTATAATACATAATCGATTCTATAGATTTTTCTTGGAAATGTTAATATTTAATTTAACCATTGAGAAAAGTAATTCATACAATGATTATGAATGTATTTGAAGATCAGTCATCAATGGTTGAAACTATATAACATATCCTAGCAAAAATTCTGAGATTCTTATTATTATTTCACCATGATTACTGATACCAATTTATCCCTTCTTTCTATTATCTAGGTTGATGATCCAATACAATTATAACTATTATTTATTATGTTGATTATGTGCTGGAAAGTTTTTTAAATGTTTTCCTTAAATAGCATTTACAGTCTACAAAACCAAATAATGTAGATCTTTATGTTATCCCCACTTTAGGGAGGGTAAAAAATCAGGGAAGATAAGTAACATCAAGTTTGGAGAATCAAAATGTGAACCTTGAAATCTGAATTTCAAAATTCATGCAGTAGTTATAGGAAACATATTATGCTCTATTGCTGGCATATAAACAATATCCTAATAAGATTGTGTTCTATTGGTGTCTATAGTAGTGAATACTGTTGTTTAGAAAACCTAAATTATCAATGGCAATAAATCTATTATGGGATTCATATTCCCAATACTTTAGTGCACACACGTAAAAAGCTGAAATTTTTTTTTTCTTTAGTTTCACATTCTAACTTCTCCATCATGAAAAATAAAATCAGAAAAAACTGCCGTTTCACTGATGCATCATTTTTGTCTATGTTTTAGTGTTTTGATCATAATCTTTAAAATGTATGATGATGATATTATTACCAAACTGATGTTTGACATTCAGTAAAGTTTCATCTCATCTTCCTCTTTACAGTGGCTGCCTTCCTATTTCCCCAAAGCTAAGAATATAGCGCCACAAATATTCTCAGTAGAGTTCCCTCTTTAAGTTGAGATTCTGTTTTCTTTAAATGGCTGACTCATTGTCTTGCTTTGACTTAGTATATATTACAAACTTGTATCTAGCATTTTAAAAGGAGTCCCACAGGCAAAGGCCACTTTTCATTCATTTGAAAGTGTTATAAAAAAAAAAGAAAGAAAGAAAGTGTAAGGGACTGAACTACGTCCCTTCCCCAAATTCATATGTTGAAGCTCTAACCCCCAGTGTAGCTGTATTTGGAGACAGGACCTTTTGGGAGGTAAGTGAGGTTAAATGAGGTCATAAGGGTGGAACCTTCATCTGATAGTGCTGGTGTCCTTATGAGAAACGGAAACACACCAGAGCTCACTTCATCTCTTCCTCTATGAGCCACAGAGGAAAGGCCACAGTGAGAAGGCAGTTATCTATAAGCCAGGGAAGGGAGGCTTCGCCATGAATCAACCTTGACAGCACCTTAATCTTGAACTTCGAACCTCCAGACGTGTGAGAAAATAAAACTCCATTGTTCATGCCATCCAGTTTGTGGTATTCAGTTCCGACAGTCAAAGCAGGATAATACGGAAAGTCACTGTATTTGCACTATATATTTCTTACAGACTTAGTGTTTTTTAAAGCTATGATTGTTGTTCAAAAAAAAAAAAAATCTAAATTCTAATAAATGGTGCTGATTGCCTGGATGCTGTGGAGGTCACCTAAAGAAAAACAGCTCAAGTCTCCACATGGCAGAAAAGTGCATGAGGTTTGTACCACGTGCAGATGACAGAAAAACTTCTCTTGCCACGTCTGTCTGCACTTAACCTGGGTGTCTATGACACCAGGCATACTGCTTTACATGAGGAAGTGTCTAAGTCCACACGATTCCTATTACCCACAGCTATTCCCATAAAATCCCTATAACTGAAATATTATTTTGTTTCTCATAGCATTTAAATAAGTTAATTAAATCCCTCTACACATAAATGAGAACTATCATGACTGGATCACAGCATACCCCCAAATTAAGGCTCACAGTCATCGCTGGGTATTTATGTTACAACTTCCCTATGTAGAAAATAATAAGAACAAATAATAGTTACCAAACATAGGAAATAGAGATGTTTCTCTAACCTCTAGTTTTTTCCATGGCAATGTACTGAGATAGATTGTAGGGGGAAAAAAGAAGAGGAAGAAGAAGAAAGAGAAACAGAAAGAAAAGAGAAAGGGAAGGGAAAGAGGATATAGGTTTCCCCTATTTCTACAGCCAGTAATACTTTTGTGAACTTGGTTCCTAGATGTAACGCACGTATAAGGAAGATACATTAATTCTATAATTTTTATAAATACTAAGTTTGAGCAGACTGAGTCGAAGGACCTGTACAAGTAAGTAAAATTAGCCCCACTTGCCCATTTCTTTGTAAAATTCATCATAACCATTCAAGCAAATACAAAATATTTGTTTTATCCTAATATAAGTAATTTAGTTCTTATTTGCCTTTGAAATCATGAGATATCAATATACAGGTGCTTTAAATATGTTCAAATAAATTTGCTTTATCATAATTCCTATGTTCCCTCAGTTAGAAATACACATCCTTTAAGAAATTAAAACAGTTTATATTCGACTTTAACTATAATTTTAAAATATACCTATATTTATTAATATTCTAAATTCACAAAGTTTAACAGGTTTATGTCAATAAATTATGAATACCGCTAATTTAAGAATTTACCAGTCAAGAGCTAATATTCTTTTTCTTCCAAATGGGAGCAGGAAAACAACCAAAACAACTTTTGGACCCTGCTACATTATGTCAATTAGTCAGGGAGTATGCATGACAAGAAATAAATAATCATAACACATTCTGTTTTATAAAATCTATGAATTGTCATAATAAGGTTTAAGACAGCTACATTAGTTATGACAAATAATGCCATTTCTGTAACAGGAGATTTTTCATAGCATGTCAAGTAATCAACAGAGGCCAAGAAATGACTGGATACTCCATGGCAGATACAAAATTATAAGTTCCACTATAATGCCAATTAATAGTAGGAAAGTAAAGGAAACACATTATTGGTAAATCTATGGGTGACACTGACTTTTAAAATGACATCCAGATGTTGTTCTTCTAAGCAGTTCCAGAAAACTGATTTTTATTAACAGAAGTTCCATTCATAAAACGGCATTGGTTCACAGAAAACAGTTAAAAACAAAGGCAACATTTGTTCTCCAAAGCCATTAGTTATGCTTGTTTAAACTATCTACATCGCTAGGCCATTCCCCAGAAAGTCTAATTCAGCAAGTAGGGAATGGACCAATGCTCTAATTATTTTACTGTAAAACTTTTACAAATCCTTATCCACAGCAGACATTGTTTCTATCTTCATATGCTGTGTCATTTGGGCATTGTACAAATCAGTTAACAAGAGTGATTGCCATTAAAAGGTTTATTTGATGATAGAGATGTTAAAATGAAGTTTTGTCCAAAAATACATTTATTACTCAATTATTTGATTTCCATTACAAAAATTATTTCCAAAGTTCACTTTCATAAACATATTAACAGAGAAGATTGATCAAACATACTCCAGTATTTATGACAAAATATTCACCCCTTGATAAGTTACACATTTTCCTTGACATTTTGCACACCAAGAGTTACAAACATGAAAACTTTATGTCATTTACAGATTCACAAGAGTAAAAACTGTAAAGGGAAATGGAATCTCACATTGATTATGGCAATGGTGACTCATGATCTTCTTTCAATGTTAGAAAAACAGTGAACTTGCCTGTATGCACTTATTTGTCAGGTTGTGGGCCTATTTACATGAAGATGCTGAAAGCTTAATTTATTCCTGGTGTACTTTGAGAGCTACCTCAATGATTTCAACTATTTGAAATGCACAGACAATTCCAACTTCATGAGCAAACCAGAGGGGAAAAGCACTGAAGCAGACCTGGTTTGAATATGTACAGTACTAGGCACATAGCATGCCTGATTGGATTATTGAAGAACCAAAGAAAGTATTAGTTACATTTTGAAACCCAATTATCTACCATAATTCTAATGCTCAGTTTGGAATGAGCATCAGTCTAAATTTTATGAGATCGTTTATAAAAGAGATAAATTGGTTATTTTGTTTGCTCAGGCTAGACATCCAATACTTTAGCCTGAAAAATAAAGAATGGAACAGAAAGCTGAAAGTGCCTCAGTGCTCTCCACAGGACAGGTCATCAAGTCTTGGTTTTTGGAATCGGTGATGGTTAAAAATATCTCAAAAATAAATCCACTGAGCTGCTTTAAAAGACCTCAGGAATTGAAAAGTCTATCACCCCTCGTGGTAATATTCTCCAGTCAGCTTTAAGATAAGAAGTCCTTATTTATTCTGATAAAGTACTCTGGCTGAGATTTAAGTTCCTTTTCGCCAGCTCCACAAAAATAGCGAATAGCCAGTCAGTCTCCTATTAAGATAACTCTTCAAACATTGAAATCAATCTTGTCCCCACCCCTTATTAGCTGTGGGACATTGGAAACTAATAAAACCATACATTTCTTCAGCATAAAAATACTAAATATAATTTTATTGTACCTCTTTGTCGTTAAAGAATTTTCTTTATGTTGATTGAGGTCATTCTCTAAACAACCCAATGAGGATACTTACATCATTGTGGGCCAGTTAGTTATGCCAGATGATAGGAAAAGGTGCAATTAAAAAACCACAAAAACCCACCTGCTGACATGCCAGTAGTTATAAAGACAAATTAGGATAATAAATATGAAATATTTTTAAAATTAATAAAGCACTGTTCAGGTGCAAAGTTGTAACTTAAGTATTAATACATCTGCTATTTTGTTTTTCCCCATTCTACTGCAATGCCTTTCCCCATTCCATTTTATTTTAAATTGTTCTCTCTGGGTCATGCGTATTTTAAAAATACATTAAAGAAAATAAGAAAAACAAAATTAGTTAAAATAATTCACAAAACATTTCTTGCCAAGAAGAACAACATAATCCACCCAGTTCTTTTTGTTCATCTCTGATTTTTATTTCTCGATAACCTATTTATTCATTTTCAAGTGAAATGAGGTTATTCACCTTTATAAGTGTTAACGTCCACTATGGTTTTATATTTCTATTTTTTTCTAAACGTAGTTGCTTTCAAGTCTTTCCCATCCTTCTTAATAAAGTTTAATTTTCTCTCCCACATTCTTCCTTTGCTTTGACTCTTATCTAGTTCTTAGTAGAGCAGTGTAAGACAATTTACATCTTACTCAACACTCCTATGCCTATGGCTGCTGACCCATAATAAAAACCCAGTAAGTTTCTGATGAATAAAGGAAGGGATAAATAAAAGAAAGAGCCTTTCAAAATTTTAGCAACTCATTGGATCTTATGTTGATAAATGAATGTATGTGTACACATTTTTTTTCATTTTTGAATAAAGTCGTAGGTTTAATCTTTTGACCAAATGAGCTGAATAGAGCTGCTGACTAGCTCTGTGTTAGCAGTATGTTCCTTATGCTTTATATATATCAACTCATTAATTCTTTCCTACACTATGAGTTTTTGTGGAAACTGAAGCAAGGAAGAGTGAAGTGACTTGCTAAACAAAATCCAAGAGCTGATAAGTGGCAAAACAGGACCTAAAGTCAAGCATACCAAGGCATTCTCAAGGTTTTTGCTAATGGGAAAAGTAATTTTAAAACTCTTTGTTTTTATATAATTATTCAAAAGTAAAAACTTTTATTAATTGCACTTAAAAGTTTCTCTAAATCAGTTGAAATTCTAATTCATTAAGGGCATTGTTTATACACAATCACACAAAAGGTAGTTCATTCCGGTGCTCTCTTTGCTCTTTTGCTTAGCAATTTCTTCTTGTTTGCAGTTATTCCGAGGTCTGTATTAGAAACACAGGCTCACTTAAGTTTCAGTCTTACTAATGTTTTTGACATTGTCTACAAAAATACTTTTCTAAAAACATCTACTTAACAATTACCATTAGCTTTCTTGACTTGAAATAGAATAAAAGAAAGGTGCTTTCATTTAGGTTTGGAGTCAGAAAATACTTTCAGCAATTTAGATTATATATTTTTATATGAAGAATCTAATATTTCTCAGAAATCTTTGAGTGCAGGATATAGGCTTGCTTGTGACATTTATGAATTCAATAATAAGGAACTATAATTTCATATGCCATATAAACAAACATATTATATGGAAGCATGTTGCAACTAAATTTTACAGTATCCATCTTCCAAAAGCTTTTCAGATATCCCAGAATTTTGAAGGCAGGGGGAAAGAACGCCTTATCCCTATATATACTATAGAAACCATTTGGTCTATAAGAAAGTTAAAGAGCCATTAAATATTAGTTGTGGATACTAGACATAAAACATTCAGAGATAACTCCTTACCTGTTTTATTGGATAGTCTAAATGACACCATTTTATCAGGAATATTACATACGTTCCTCACCGAAGCAATACAACTATAATTAGCGTAGTCCTGAGGTCGAAGATTCTTTAGTTTTAAGATCTTTGTTTCACCCTGAAAATGTAAAAAAAAAAAAAAAAATTAGAAAAATTCAATAGTAACCAAAATGAATGAATCATGTCATTTTATTGTACTAAATCATATTATTATCAGAATATGATAGATTGTCTTATTTTTAAGGAAAATGCCCTAAGTTAAAATAAGAAAAATGCTGCATTTAAAAATAATACTGTAATGTGCCTGGAGATAAAAACTGAAAGACTACAATGAAAATTCATATTTTCTTTACAAACTAGCTTCCTATGGGGGAAAAAAATCTATTTCTGGTGGTAGTTATGCAAATTATTATGCAAAGATCAGAACAGTGTGCTTAATAATGGATTTTATTCAGCAAACACTGAATCTATGCAGGCTTCAATATGAATGTTATGAAAGAAAATAATTCTGAAAAAGAGCCAATAAATGAAATACTATTGGGAGAACAAAATTAATGAAGTCAATCTAATGATAATTAAACTTATGTACATAAATATTTTGTGAGTATCAAGCAATCACATATAATAGATCTAAAACTGCATTAAAGAAGTTTCATGACTATATCTATATTATTATTGTTTTTGTTATTTTGTGTTTAGTGGTTCAAGGCCTACATGTCTTAGGGAAATCTGCAAAATAGTAGATACATACAAACATGTCAAGTGGTCAGAAACATATTACAATCTCTTAATTAGCCAAGAAAGTCCATATAAAAACATGAAATTATTCAAAGGGTAAAAAGAACAAACAACAACAATAAAAAGAAAAAACCCTCCTGTGCAATTCAAATTAGGTCTCCTAGGAATTCTTTAAGAATTCTATGCATCTTCTCAAATATTGGGTTGTCAGAAAAGTCATGACGCATTTTTGCAATGGAAAACATAGAAAAAATACGTCATGACTTTTCCGACAATCCAATAGTTCCTCTCATAAGTAACTTAATTATGGAGATGGTATCCCAATGGCATCCTATCTGATAGCAATCTTCAAAATTTTTTTTTCCAGATAATATCTGTGTGGAAGCATTTGTTATTATTGTTTTACTTCAGAAACATCACTCAAATCCTAAAAAGAGCAACTTCCATGCATTCTTCAAAAGGATTAAAAGAATTAGTGATAATACATAAAGATAGAGCCTGTTCATTTGCAAAAAAAGCTTCCCACGCATAGGCAGGCACACAGAGTTTTCCAAATTTGTCATATGAATCTCTCCTTCAGTGTGCATGGACATTGGGGACATAATTCCTTTCATTTAATGTCAAAATCCAGTCTTATCAGTCACACCTTCAGCATTATCCTCCGTGGAATAAACAACAATCTCTACTTTTAATTTTTCTTTAGAAAATACAGTGCATTTTTTCTGTACAAACAAATGCATATACACCCCACACAAAAATACAGTGTGTGTGTTTCTAGAACTTATATTTAAAATAAGTTTTCAGTGTATTACAGAGTTATTATTTATATTAACCATATATAATGCCTACAAAAGTGTGCTTAGTTAGAAAGCATAGTTGAAAGAAAATGTTATACTAGGATCAGTAGACTTGGATAATTTTATTTTTTTAATATTTATTATTGTCCCATTAAGTTGACCTAACAATTTTGTATTAGTTTTAGGTGTAGACATAGTGATAAGACAACTATATAACGTATGAAGTGATCACCCTGAAAAATCTAATACACATCTGACACCATACATAGTTATTATAATATTGACTATATTCCTTATGCTATACTTTACATCCCTGTGACTATTTCGGACTTCCCAGTTTGTACTTCTTATTCTCTTCCCTTTTTTATCCATCCTCCATCCCTCCTCCCATTTGGCAACAAAAAAATTTTCTGGGTATCAATGAGTCTGTTTCTGCTTCATGTGTTTGTTTGTTTTGTTCTTTAGATTCCACATGAAAGTGAAGTCATATGGCATTTGACTTACTCTACTCAGTATAATACCCTCTAGGTCCATCCATGTTGTTGCAGATGGCAAGATTTCATTCTTTTTTATGGCTGAGTAATATTCTACCATATGAGATATGGCAATTAAGTCCGTGAACTCATCCTAGAAAAAGTGCTACATACCTCATTGCTGAATATCACTATGGTCACCTTTGAAGTACTCCCCTTGGGAAGCTATGCACCGATGCCAGTGCTTAGTCCACCCTTCAAGCAATTTTGGAAGTCTGTCTAGAATGGCCATGAGAGGTGTCATCATATTACTTTGGTTTTCCTCAATGTCATCAAAATGTCTTCCTTTCAATATCTCCTTTATCTTTGGGTAAACAAAGAAGTAACTGGGGACCAGATCAGGTGAGTAGGGAGGGTGTTCCAATACAGTTATTTGTTTACTGGCTAAAAACTCCCTCACAGACAGTGCCGTGAGAGCTGGTGCATTGTCATAATGCAAGAGCCATGAATTTTTGGCAAAAAGTTCAAGTGTTCCAACTTTTACACACAGCTTTTCACACTTCCAAATAGTAAATCTGGTTAGCTTTTTGTTCAGTAAGTACAAATTCATAATGAATAATCCCTCTGATATCAAAGAAGGTTAGCAACATTGTTGCAAACTTGTTCACAAACTTAATTGTCAGACTTTACAATTATGTATCACCTCTTCTTTATCCAATCATCCATTGATGGACACCCAGGTTGCCTCCATATCTTGGCTATTGTAAATAGTACTGCAATGAACATATAGATGCACAAGTCCCTTTGAAGTACTATTTGGGGTTTCTTCAAATAAATACCCAGAAGTTAGATTACTGGGGCCTTCTTTGTCTCTTGGTATAGCTTTTGTTTTAAAGTCTATTTGGTTTGGTATAAGTATTGCTACCCCAGCTTTTTCTTTTTTCTTTTCTTTTTCATGAAATATTTCTTCCCAATCCCTTTATTTTCAGTTTAAGTAAGTCTCTTGTTGACAGCATGTATAAGGGTCTTTTTTTCTTATCCATTTAGCCATCCTACATCTTTTGATTGTAGCATTTAATCCATTTACATTGAAATAATCATTCATAGATGTATAATTATTGCCATTTTATTTTTCATATTTTTGATCTTCTTTTTTTTTCTTCTTTGTAAAGAAGTCCCTCTAACATTCTTTGTAATACGGGTTTGGTGGTGATGAACTCCTTTAGCTTTTTCTTGCTTGGGAAGATCTCTATCTGTCCTTTGATTTTAAATGATATCTTTGCTGGATAAAGTTATCTTAGTTGAAGGTCCTTGCTGTCCATCACTTGGAATATTTCAAGCCAAGTCCTCTGACCTGCAAAGTTTCTGTTGAGAAATCAGCTGACAGTCTTATGGGAATTCCCTTGCAAGTAACTAACTATAGGTAACCTTCTCTCACTCAGCCACAATCTCTGCTTGTTTTCACAGCCAGAAGTTATGGAGCCTGGGCTGAAAAGCCTGATGTAGGGCTGTGACCCTTTGCTCCTCTAGGGGCCATGTCCACAGCCCAGATATCCCTCCTGATTTTTAATGGTTACATGTGGGTGTGGGACCAGAGTGTTCCATGTCTCTGCCCCTCCTACCAGTCTCAAGGTGGCATATTCTATATGTCCTTAATTGTAGGGCTTTGGTTCAGCTAGAGTTCAGGCAATTCTCAATGATGGTTGTTCTATGGTTCAGTTGTAATTTTGAGGTAGTTGTGGGAAAAGGCAAGCACAGCATTCACCTACTCTGCCATCTTGATTGGAAACTCAGATAATTTTCAAATGGGGTTGTACATCCTACTCCTCTTAACTTTGTGACTGTTACGCTTAAGTTTCTTCCCTTTTCTTTCTCCTCTCAACACTTAACTTTTGGTATCCCTGGAATTCTATTTGTTCCATAGTTAATCTCACTATAAAATTCCCCTAGATGATTTTATAATATCCTTGCTGATGAACTCATACTACAAGCCTCATTCCCCCACCACCACACCAAGTTTCAGATGCATATACCAAATTTTTACCTCAATGTGTTCAATGTGTTCATTTTCATGTCTCATAGGAACTTAAAACTTTAAAACTGAACACACCCTAAATTGAACATCAAGGCTTGTCCTCCAAATCTTCTTTGTTTAATGGCAGAAATCTTAGACTTTCAATTATCCCCTCTTATTCATATTGGGTTGTTGGAAAAGTCATGATGCATTTTTGAACAAAAAACAGAAAAAATGTCATTAGTTTTCCGACAACCCAATATATTCAGTGTCTCTTTCTGTTAGGTCCTTTTGCTGACCTGTAAGCATGTTTAATCTCAACCATTCTTTTTATTTATTTTTAAATGTAATCCTCTAAATCCTACATTCAGCTGAAAAATTCCTGACTGTGCTTGGTATAGTTTAAGAATGTAAGCAAGTATAATCACCTAAGCTACACCCAGAAGGAAAATATACAAATCCAGTTATAACATTTGTCTGCATAAATCACATGAATGACTTACTGTTGTTCTTAAAATTAAACACACTACCTATTGATATAACTGTCAATCCTATGTGATCTGCATACTCCTTTCCACCTCAGCCTCATTTCATTCTTTTTGAGCCTTGCATATATATCCAGCTTCCTACTGCCACAGACCCTTTGCACATGCATGGCTTTTCATCTCTATACTTAATCAATTTCATCTCAATCTTAGATTCCCACACTTACTTCCACAGGAAACCTTTCTCTCTTTATGTGAGATCCCTTTTAGTGAGATCTGCTTGTATCTCTTTATAATACAGTCTCATTTTCCCATTTATTTTCATAATGGATTTATTTCCTGTCAACTCTGCACTTGTTTGTATGTACCCAAAGGGTAGGGATCCTGCCTGCCTCACTCTTAGCATTATGTTCTAAGCTTCTAGCACTCAGCATAAGAGAGATTTATTTTTTCCCTGATGCCTCCCCTATCACAGAGGGCAGGGGGCATGCTTGTCTTACTTTCAGCACTATGCTCCAAGCAGCTAGCACAAGACTTAGGCTAGGAGAGACACTTTTTAAATGAATACTTTTTAAATTGAAAGTACTATAACTACCTATCTTTCACCACTCAGGGCTTGACTTTATACGTATTTCTCTAGAACTTACTATCTGTTTGGCACCTGATATGAACTCAATAGATATTAATATATGTAGTCAATATTCTGAAAGCAATCATAGCATGGTAATGATTTTCAAATATACACAAAGAATTACCAGTCATTTAGATTTATATTTCATGATAAAGTCTCTGTATTCACATAGAGTTAATTATATTCTACCAGTATTTCTTGTATCTGTTTCCATGGACAAATTATTTTTAATCCATATTCTCTGAATACTATTTCAACGCTCCACTGAAACTCTACCTACTAATGTCATTAATAATGCTCTTTTGTTAAAATTCAACAAATCCTTTTTTTATGATTCTGTATTTCTCTGCTTGTTTCTAGCACTTTAGATTATTTTGCTACTTTGACAGCCCATTGTTTGTAGGTAATTAATTACAAATATAATAACTGTGTCACTTATTGTTTTTTTCCCATTTCATTTTCTATCTAGTGTACAAATTTTAGTCTGTAATGTTCTACTAATATACTCCTAGTGGAAACTGATCCATTCTAATAATTTCATTTATCATGTAGGTCCAGGTATCTGACAAACCTTCAAGCAAGTGGTCAGAGATGCTGCTGGTGTTTACATTATCCAAAAGTAGATAATCTGAATTGACTAGTAATATTGAGATTTTTAAGGTTTAAAGAGAATCCACCTAACTTTTGCAATGATGCCTATACTTAATAAACACCAACAAATATGGCCCAATAAACATAATGGTTTACACATCACATATCCTAGTTAATTCTTATGCAGAACAGTACAGCAACATAAGCACATGAGAAGGAGAGACAAAAGGAAAGAATAACTATTACTGTAAGGCCTCCATACACACATTTCCAGTGGTTCAGCTAACATGGAATTGCAGAATTTGGGGGTTGATCTAAGATGATTTAAATCTTGTAGTGAGAAAACAAAATATCAAGATGTGTGAGCCTACAAGACGGTCATCTAGATTAATATGTAAGATTAATCGATGCAGCACATCAGAGAGTGAGAGGGACTACACAGACACAGTCTATTGAAGGAAAAGAGAAAATAGGCAGAGGAAGGATTTAAACTTTACTCAATGAATTCATCACATTCAGAAAATGATAAAGGTATTCAGACTGACTACCTCCTCTCAATAAACAGCTCCCAAACTATAGAATATTTTTTAAAAGTGTAGCATAATGTATAACCAAACAGAATATCAATGTACAAAAAGATCAGACAGTTCAGTTAACCGTGTACTTACACGGTGGATATATCCACACATGCACACAGGCACATGAGAGGGGTCTGACAATTAAGATCGTGAACTTGATGTTGCTAACCTTTTTGGATATCAGAGGGATTATTCATTATGAATTTGTACCAACTGGACAGATAACCAAGTTTACTATATGGAAGTGCTGAAAAGGCTGTGTGAAAAAGTTAGAAGACCTGAACTTTTTGCCATCAATTCATGGCTCTAGCATCACGACAATGCCCCAGCTCACATGGTACTGTCTGTGAGGGTTTTTAGCCAGTAAACAAATAACTGTATTGGAACACCCTCCCTACTCACCTGATCTGGCTCCCATTGACTTCTTTCTTTACCTGAAGATAAAGGAAATATTGAAAGGAAAACATTTTGATGACATTCAGGACATCAAGGATAATACAACAACAGCTCTGATGGCAATTCCAGAAAAAGAGTTCCAAAATTGCTTTGAAGCACTACTAGGCACTGGCATTGGTGCATAGCTCCCCAAGGGGAGTACTTCAAAAGTGACCATGGTGATATTCAGCAATGAGGTATGTAACACTTTTTCTAGGATGAATTTGCGAACTTAATGGTCACGCCTCATGTATACATATGGATATACACTTTTATAATGATTTAGACTTAAACATTTGTAACAGTTTTATCACATAACATTAATTTTATTTTGTTTACCATATAAATTGAATATTCTGTGATGTTGGAAGGCTTTTTACATGTGAATTTCCATAATTTGTAAAAAGGAATTTTCAGTTGATTATTATATAATTAGTTTAATTAGCCTAATTATAACTAATTAAGTAATTGATGTAAATATGTTCAGTCTTGTAATTAGATGGTATAATTACAATACACAAGATGATGTTATGAACATTTACAAAAGTTCTAGAAAAATTGCAAGAATATGTGTAGTTTGTAAAATTTAAGCACATAGTTTCTTTAATATTCAGAAAATTAATTTCAACACCTATATTTAAAATTTAAAACTACTTTTTAAAATAAAAGAAATAAAAAGAAGGTATTCTACACATTTGTTAGTAGCCACAACCAATGGCAACATTTTCTAGTAAAAGAATAACCATAACCTCAAGTAGTATTTCTACTTTACTTATAATAGAAATTGGAGCTTTTCAAAAATATCTAATTTCAAGGTCGGCCGAATGGTGCGGTGGTTAAGCGCTGGCTTGGGAAGCCAGCGGCCCAAGTTTGGGCCCCACATATGAGGGCCAGTGACACAGCCCTCAAAAAAAATATATAATTTCAGGTATCATTAAAAAAACATAAAATAAAGCCTTCCAATTCACATTCATTTCTGTTGCTTTAATGATAATTTATTACAAACTTAAAATAACAATATATGCTAGCCTACATCTTCAGTATTGAGTGGAAGAATAGAAAGCAAAAAATTATTCCTCTTGGACTTATTAAATTATATACTTATGAATTTATAACAGCCTCAGGAACACATACCAATTTCATTCCAGAAACACTATAAAAAGGTATAAAGAAGATTTTTGTCACTCAACAAGATGGTGAAATAAATGTTCAATTCAAATTCATATAGTTATTAGCTTAGTATGAATGGGCATGTGGGATAGATATATCTCCTTATCTTAGAAATTCTATTTTATTAAAAACAAGATATTGTTATTTAACAGAAAAACATCTTTAAAAGAAATTTAATTTTCTAACATTAAAAAATAAGCAGACTATGATCTGTCATTTGGATCCTTCCACAAATAGTTCCAGTATACTTTCGCAGCTTTATTGTCCACTTGTCCCCACATATATCCTTATTGTTCCAGTGAACTAGAGACATGAACAATCTTCAGAGATATTATCTTCCTTCTGTGTTACTGCAGGTGCTGTTGCTTCCCATTTTGAATGCTCTCTATACCAGTATTGTGTGCCTCTATTTTGACAACCATTTTTACTTTGTATCATAATCACTGTTTACTCATACATATCAACAAAGTTAGAGATGGAGCCCTGTAACCTCTATCTCTGACAGAAAGCTGCCAATATCTTACACATAATAGATCTCAGTTATTTTAACTGGATCGTATTTACACTGTAAAGATGAGGAGGCCATAGGACCTATGGAAACAAATCAAAGTGCTCCAATACCAACAATGCTGACATGGAAAGTTTTTCCATCATGAAGTACACACAGCAGTTGATGGTAAACAGTCCGTAGATTCCTGGGTAAAAATGTTCTCTACATCATATTCACTTATATTATAAAAATGTGCCCAGAAGGCTAGAAACAGCTCTGGAATTCTCAGTCTATTTTCATTCTTTATAGAAACTCTGCTTACTCTGTATATCTCTATATTTGAAATCATACAGATCTAGAAATGTTATTGTAAGTACCACTACATCCCCCTTGAGGAAACTGGGGACTCAAGCAGAGTTACAAATGACAGTCCAGGAGGCCCAAATATTGAACTTTGGTCACAGCAGGTGTTTTATTGTTTGCTAACAAGCAGTCATGCACAGCAAATCTCATCAGTTCTCATCTTCATACGAGTAGACAGAATCATGTATTTATGTTATCAGGGTCGTCTCAGTAGGCATTTGTATTTGTGATTCCCACACACAAATAAACTTACTCTGACCCATGGGAAAATAGACCCTCGGATCTCTGGGTGGCTACATACAACTAGTTGTCTTGCCCTTGAGTGATAATTTCTTTATATGAAGCATTCCAGAAATTCTTAAGTAAATGACCAGCTTCCTATGCAGCTGTGATAAACGCCCATATACACAAGAAGACTCAAAGCAGTATCTTGGAGGTTGATAAGTCTCAATATAACTGGTATTGGAAAATCTTATATATGTTCTCAAATTGTTCATAGAGCAACACTATACATGACAAAGAAGTAAAATCAAAATGGTGGGGGTCTGGTTTTCCTTTGCTTGATTATAATGCATTGCCAGTATCAATCATCCTCAGTTCAATCATCTTAATATCTGCCTCCTCTAATTGATCTACAAAGTCAACAAAACCACAATGAAAATCTTACCAGACTTTTTGTAGAAACTGACAAGATGATCCTAAAATTCAAGTGCAAATAGAAGCTGAAACATCCAAAACAATATTGAGAAGATGAACACAGTTGAAGGACTTATTCTTCCTGATTTCAGGACTTATTATAAGCTAAAGTAATTAAGACAGTGTGGTACTGGCATAGAAACAGACATATAAATCAATGGGACAGAATAAATAGTTCAGAAATTGATTGTAATATATAGGGCCAATTGATTTTCAATTTAAGTGTCAAGCAAATGTAGTGGTGAAAGAATGATCTTTTCAGTAAATGATGCTAGAACAAATGTATATCCTTCTGCAAAAAAAAAAAAAAAAAAAAGAACCTCAAACACTCCCTGCCACCATAAATGAAAATTAACTCAAAATGGAAAACAAGGTAATATGTTGGTAAATATAAGTGTATAATGACTGTTTCAAAGAACAAACTATTAATGCCTTGCTTATTTTTGAATATATGTAGAATTAAAATAATAGACAAAAAGAAAATACAAAAAGTAAATATTGTTAAGTTATTCTAACTTTATATCATTATTCAAGAAGTAGTAAAATAATAATTTAGGATGCACTGTATAATTTTTAAGTAACCAATTAAATGACACTAAAATAATTTAAAACTCTTAGTTAAAGAGAGGAGGAAAGGGAATAACTAAAGATATTTAACAAATCCAAAAAAAGGCAAGAGAAAAGAGAAGTAAAGTAAAACAGGTGGGTCATATAGAAAAAGAAAAAAAAACATCAGTCATTGTATTAAATGCACATTGTCCCACTGGATTAAAACAACAACAATAAAATATATACTGGTTATTAGTGACACGGTTTTAACTAAAAAAATATAGAAAGGTTGAAAGTAAAAGAAGAGATAATTTACCGCCCCTCCCAATCGACCCCTGCCCCCCCAAAAAAAACACTAAGCAAAAGAAAGCTTGTGTTGTTAAATTAATGACAGATAAAACAGACTTTAAGGCAAGAAACACTGCTAGAGATAAAGAAGGCCATTTCTTAATGATAATCCACCAGGAAGATATAATAATTCTAAATCTGCATGTACTAGTAATATATTTAAAAATGTATAAAGCAAAAATTGAAAGAAAGAAAAAAGAGAAATCCACAGCCATAGCCATAGATATTTAATAATTTCTCCCGACAGCTTAGAACAGCAGACACAAAAATTGGAAAACATATAGACCGTCTAAATAAGACAATTAACAAATGTGACCTCATTGGCGCTCAACAATTTTGGCACTCACATTCCTGTGGGTGCACCTGGATCATTTATGAAAATACACCATAGGCTTAGCATAATGCAAGTCTCAATTAATCTTTAAAGATTGAAATTATTCAGCGTATGCTTTCTGACACAGTGGAATTAGACTAGAAATCAATTAAAAATCAACCAGACATCATCAACAGTTTGGAAATTAAATACATTAAAATGGATTCAATTATAACATCATTCTTATTCACAATTCATTGCAATTCCTCTAGTGAGTGAAGAGGGATGGAGTCCAGAGAGTGATTCAGGAGTTGGAAACTTGGAGTCAGTTTTCACTACCCCATAGCTAGTAACCCAGACATCTTGATGGGAGTATTGCCTCAACATTTAACACGTATTTATCGAGAATGTTCTATAAGTCAGGCACTGCTCCAGGTATTGAACAAAGTCTCCATAATCAGTGAGTCTATGTTCAAATATATAAAATAATTTGATAGTTTCAGTGCTACGAGGAAAAGATAAAGGAAAATTGGAAAGAGGAACTGTAAAAGGGAAGGGGTGTTACCTCAGGGAGTTCTGTCAGGGAAGGCCTTTGGAGGTGATGAGTCCTCAATATTAAGAAGACCTTGCCATTATATCTAAGTAAATTATATTCTACATGGAGGGATCAATAACATGTGGACCCTCGGCATGTCTAGGGATGATGTGACCAGAACAGTAAATGAGGTATAAAATATTACATAAGAGAGCAAGGCAGTGCAAGACCCAACATGGTCCTGTAGGCTACCATATACTGAATTCACTTGATATATAAAGCAGGAAAATATTTACATTTTTAAATGATCTCTCAGCTGTCTGGAGTTTTCTATAAAAAAACATGACAGCCTTACGAACCTATTGCTATACTCCATGGAGAGGTAATGAAAGTTGTGTGGCACAGCAGCCTTGCTATATCCGGCCCAAGCACAGTAAGTATATCTACATGCGTGTATAAAGAAAAATCACTGATAACATCTCATCTATGAAAAAGCCAATATTTTCTGTAGCTGTAAGACTAATTTTCCATGTGCTGCTGTTTGAAAGTGTCTATCAGTTTGGCCTATAAGATATGTTGAATAGTAACAAATTAAGTGCATATAATATAATTTTAAAATATCGATGTATTTCTTGCTCCTACATGACTTTTAATACAGATACAAATACAAAGCCATATCAGAAGGAGAGATAAGCAACATAGTCAGGTAACTGAAGGCAGGAAAGACATTTTTAAATAGAAGCTATAACTGCATGTTATTGACAGTTATCAGCCACAGTAGGTGAATACTTAACACAGAATTGCAAGAATAACTTGTTTGTTTCTTAAATTGTTTTTAAAAGAATTCACAGTCCAACAGCAGTTACTAGCACGTACAAAGGTAGAGAACGCCTGTGTGAGACAGCACTATAAAAGGGTATATTTAAGTAGAAGAAAGTATCAGTACCGAAATATTCAAATTAAAAAGTTGTTTACTCATTAAAGAATGAGAAGGAAAAGAAGGAAGAGAAAACAAAAGTTATTTTAAAAGGCAGTATTCATAGTTACTAGTTTGAGAGCTTTTATAAGATGGTTTTATAAAGTTGCTATCACAGAAACAGCAAAAAATGCAAAAGAATGAATGAAAAGTTTAATGGTGCTTGTTTGATAACTTTAAAACAAATTCTTAATTATTTTGAAAGTATGAAGTTTTCCCCAAATTTGGACAAGGCTCATGTATATGTTCATTTCCAAGTGATCAGACCCATCTCCAGGTAAGAAGCAGTCATGTAGTGAACAGCTGTTTAGAATTACCTCAGTGTCTGGAACATTATCACGATAGACCAGAAAATATATTTTCTATATTTCAACGATGTCCATATTTTTTAAACACATTGATAAAAGAAGACTCAAATACACTATCGGTGATCATTTATCTGAATTTCTAAACGCTAGAGGTACCGAAGCAACTAAATACTGTTAAGAAAAATTTTTGTTATTTTTCTAAAAACAAAAAACATATTTTCGGGCCGGCAAAGTGGCTCAGTTGGTTAAGAGCTCACTTGAGTGTGAGCTGAACTCTGAGCAACAGCAGTTCGACGCCCAGCCCGAGCTGAGGTGCCCTGAGCTGCCAACAGGTGGCAGGATGGCTCAGTTGCAAAAAACAAAAAACAAAAAAACAACAACAACACATATTTTCTTTGATTTTAGTAAAAATTGAAAAATAAATTTCCACAATGCTGAATATATGGAGAAATTGTAACCCTGCCTGCTGCCAGAGCACAGCTGATGCCATCATGGCCTGAGTGAAGAGTGGGTCAGATAAAAAACAGGTTTCAACACTGTGTCACTGTAGATTCATCAGCAACACAGGAGAGACAGTGATTTTCAGAGATTTATATTTCGGCAAGTCACAGCTGTTCTATAGCTGTGAGCAGCAAACACATAGAAATACATCTATATTTATATGTGTATATTTATGTCATATATAGAGGGTGCCAAAAAAGTATACACATTTTAAGAAAGGAAAAACCTGTATTAAAATTACACCTCTTGTAATTGCAAAGTCAAAAATGAATTGTATTCATCTTTTGTTATAGGTATATATTATTACAATTTTAATGCATTTTTTTCCTTTCTTAAAATGTGTATATATCTTTTTGGCATCCTCTGTGTATTTATCATATATATGATATATACAGATGTTTTTTGCATAATTACTACCTTATTTCACAGTTAATAACTAAACATTAACAATTATATTAATCTGAAAGTGGCCAGACTTTAGACAGTACAAAGAAATAGTTTATTATAAGGAAATATATTTAATGGTGAAAATGGGATCCTCGGATATTTACAAACTCAGGATAACCTTCTATTGGAAAGTTGAGATATGAAACCTGTAATAATTTTTAGAATTTTGAAGTATAATATTTATAATATTTAAAATTTAGTTGTGGGGCCGGCCGAGTGGCATGGTGGTTAAGCACTGGCTTGGGAAGCCAGCAGCCCTGGTTCAGGTCCCACATATGAGGGCCAACGACAGTGCCCTCAAAAAAAAAAAAAAATTAGTTGTGTATTTCCCTAATTATGGACTTAAAACTTATACAGTGTGGTTCAATCCCTATTTATCTTATTGCCTGTACCATGTTTTTTTATTATTATTGTTCGTGGCCACAATTATTTTGAACATGTTTCCAAATGCATTTTAATTTAAAACTTTTTCTGTGCTAATTAGGTTTGTTCTCTTTTATAGTCATCAAAAAAAAAACAACACACAAAACAACTTTATAATTAAACAGCATTCAAATATTCCTCCTACAAACATCAATGTCTTCCTCAAGCATTATTAATGCTCCCCTCTCAATTTACTACAGAAGAATACTTCATAGTAAATTCACTCCATGCAAAATTAATTCAATTTTCCTTTTTAATAAATAAGTTTTAATGACTCATTAGATGTTTTACTTTTTGCATAATTAAGGCTCTACTCTTAAACTAATTAAATACCCAAAATGAACAAAGACAATTAGGTTATTTTCTAAAACCAAAGCCAACATTTCAAGTAGATTTCTTCATTCTTTTAAAACTTATTTACCATTGCAAATGGGGAAATCAGTGTTCTTTTAAGAAATATTTTCCACACATACACACACAAAAAGCGGTCAGCAAATGCATAATTATGTACTTTATAGTGAAATCTAGGTAAACCTATGAACATAGAAACATAAGTTAGAATACATTAATTTAAATTCTTTTTCAAGAGTTAATATTTGAAATTTAACTACCATATAAGCCATAAATTTTCCTTCATTATTTGAGTGTTCTCATCATTCAGTCGAGTACACATTGATTTTTAAAAGGCCAGGTTTGGATAAATTATCATTTCAAATAGATATAATATTGTATTCGGCTTGAATTAGGGAAGTATCCTAGTAGAGTGGGGTGGAAATACTATACCTTAATTCCTACCTGGGTAAAGAAGGGTTCATAAATCTCAACTCCTTTATCAGATCCTTGTAGTAACACCTCCTGGCCACGTCTCCAGCTGTACCGAACAGGTGGATTGGAATTGGCAACACACCTGAGGAACACTGTTCTCTCATAATAAAATTGTTCTTTAGCTTCACCTATACTTTGATGAACAGTTACTACTGGATCATCCAAATCTAGAAAAAATAAAAACAACCAAGTGACAATGAGTTACATGGCTTTTAGAATACTGAAGATATAAAACCTAACTGAAGATGAACTTTCTTAATTGATTTTATTGCTTATCACAAGACTCATTTTTTTTGTTGTTGAGGCTACTGAACTCATTCACAGAAATATTTCCAATGATAGGAAATAAAGAAAAGTAATATTTATTTCTTAAGGTCTCTATTGATTGAGATAGTGCAAATGACCTTGTGTATTTACAAAACTTCGTCAACAGCCACATAAAACAGAGCTCCAGGAGAGAACAGAATTCACAATCCTCAAAAAAGAGACTGGCCAAAACTATGAACCACAGTGACAGAGAAATAAATATCAAGCAACTGAATTGACTAGTTCCATTAACATACTTCTTTTTCCAATTATTCCTAACTGAAATATTAAAAATAATCAAACAATTATGTTTACAAATTATTAGAATCTTTACAGTAAGAAAACATGACCTTGTACTGGGTTAAATTTTTCCTTCATCTCAGATTTTATATCCCAGATCATATTTGCTAATTTGAAATGTGCTAACAGAAGGTACTATTAAAAGGCATTAATATTTCCATTACTGAATATTGGGGCTAAATTTTTGCCATTTTATATGCATCCCAAATAAAGGATATATACCACAGGGTTTAGCAGACATTTTCTGGGAAAAACAATTCATAAATATCTTGGTATTTATGGGTCATGCAATCTGTGTCTCAACTACTCAACTCGACAATTGTAGGGTGAAAGAAGCCAGAGACAATAGGTATATGAATGAACAATGAATATTGCAACAAAGTTCCAACAAAACTTTATTTACAAATGCAGGCGCCATAGTCAAATTTGGCTCATGGGCTATAATCTCCCATAGGTTATCAACCTCTAATATAACATATCCCAGGTTCCTCCTTTAAGAGAAAAATAAATTAAGAAGTATATTTGCTTTAAAACAACAACTGTATTGTATATTTAAAGATTTCTAAGATCATAACTCTTAAAAGTTCTTATCACAAGAAAAATAAAATTATATCTGTGTGGTGATGGATGTCAACTAGATGTACTGTGATCATTTCACCACACAGACACTTGTTGTACAACTGAAACTAATATAATGCTATATGTCAATTATATCTCAATTTTAATAAATGGGGAAAAATAAGCTCTTGATTCCATGGGGTAGTATAAACTTAGATCTTACTTATTAGAGTGAGGCCAAAATTTGGCTATATCTAAATATTAATTTCGCTGAGCTTTTATTCCTTTAGTTTTATAACTCTAAAAGGTAACTTAACCTTTGTGGTTTTAAATTGCCTTATTAACAAAAAGGGGATAATAATAGTACCATATTAATAGGACTGTTGGAGGAGTAAATGAGATAGTCCATAAAGTCTTGGCACAAAGTAAATGTTCAATAAAAGTAAGTTATTATTCTTAGCAGTAGCACTATTAGTATTATTATTAAGGTTTAATTTAGACTCCCATTAATTCTGTGTTGTTTTCTTACCTTATCTTACCAATTCGTAATGCACACAAATTTCATTTTAAATAGGTAAAAAATGTCACTTTCCTATTTATTCAGGCTATCAAATATTTGTACATGACACTTTTATGTGAAGCCTGAAAATAAGCTACCATGTTTATATAACGTAAGACTAGTGAAGTGTGGGAGCATATGCTACCCTGAATATTTAAAAGAAATTGTTCCTTAGAAAATATTCTTTTTGATATGTTAAAATAATTAAGTCATTAAAAGTAGTAAAGTAATACCTGCCCTAAAGAATCAGAGCAAAGAACAGAATCCCAAATTTCCCCCATTTAAAAAAAAAAAATTTCCTAATGTAAATTGTTTGACAGCCCTATTTAGATTTCTAGTTTTGCAACATTCTCACTTTCTTTTTTCCAGCATTAGAATCTTTTCACAGCTACCTCAAAGTCCTCTCATTTTAGTAGCGTAAATTTACAGAACAACTGCTACTTTTCCATAAAGTTAAAGGAACTTTCAGTTAGCTGTACAGTAATATCCGAGTATGCTGTTTGGTTTTAGCAAGTTGGAATACTTGGAGATACTAGCATCATTATCATGAAATGTTTAAAAGTTTTTATATCAAATATTAATCTATTTGGCGATTATTCCTTCACTATAATTCAAATCCTACAGGAGATTGATTAGCTGAATTCAGCCTTAGTGACTTGAAAAGAAAATAGTTAAACAATTTATGGTGTGATCAATTGTAGACAATTTTTTCCCTGTACAAAACAGTTTCTTTTAGTCATAGTTGCAGTGTTAGAAAATATGAGCTGTGTTATGTTGTAAAAACCAAATTCTGAACTCAGAAGGTTTAGGAACAAAACAGATTTGGATGGTAAACTGTGTAATGGTCTCTCTCCTTTGGTTCCACATAGTCAATAATATTGTACTTTAAAACACCCGTTTATTGATGTATCCTTAGCCATTCATGTTAGGTGGTGGTATCAGTAGGCTCTGTCGGGAATAGATCAAACCTGAACAATTGTTTAAACATTCTCTTACCTGAACTATCGATAGATGAGTTTTGGGTTACTGGCCTTCTGAGAATCTAATATTCTAATCCTGTGACACTCAGTGTCTTACTGAACATTGTATTAGCAGAATTATCTGTTGGATTCACCCATGTTTAAAAATTTCTACTTTATAAAATTCTTAAATGTTTGGGGTTTTTATATCTAAAAAAAAAAATGCCAATAACAAGATTTGTTTTAGACCAGACAAATAATGCCATCACTAAAAAATACATTTTAAGTGATATTTTTATACATATATACATATGATATAAAGTTTAAGCAATATACATTTATATATCAATTAAAATGTATATTTAACACATACTCTATACATTACCGATGTATACTGAGTATGTATATTTGCCTTCAGTCAAGTGTTTTGGAAAAGGGATTCTAAGAGAGGTATCTGTGTAGGAAGTGTACAGGCATACTTCGGAGATATTGTGTTCAGTTCTAGGGTTCAAGTACACTGCAACAAAGAGGATATCACAATAAAGTGAGTCACACACATTTTTTTTTATCTCTCATGGCATATAAAAGTTATATTTACACTACACTGTAGTCTATTATGTGTGCAATAACATGTCTAAGATAAACAATGTACAGAACTCAATCAAAAAGTACTTTATTGCTAAAAGTTGCTAGCCATCTCTGAACCGTCAGTGAGTTGTAATTTCTGTGCTGGTGGAGGGTCTTACCTCATTGTTGATGGCTGGTGACTGATCAAGGTAGTGTTTGCTGAATGTTGGAGTGGCTGTAGTAGTTTCTTCAAGTAAGAGAATGAAGTTTGCCTCATTGACTGACTGTTCCTTTCATGAATGATTTGTTTCTCTCTAGCATGCAATGCTGCTTGATAGCATTTTACTCACAATAGAACTTTCAAAATTGGAGTCAATGCTCTCAAATCCTGACACTGCTTTATCAAGTTTATATAATATTCTAAATCCTCTCCTGTCATTTTAATAATCTTCACAGCATCTTCACCAGGAGTAGATTTCATTTCAAAATACCACATTCTTTGATCATCCACAAGAAGCAAGTCCTTATCCATTCAATTGTATTATAAGATCCCAATTCAGTCACATCTTTAGGCTCCACTTCTAATTCTAGCTCTCTTGCTATTTCCATCATATCTACAGTTAATTCCTCTACTGAAGTCTTTAACCCCTCAAATCATCCATGTGGGTTTGAACCAACTTCTTCCAAACTCCTGTGAATGTTGATATTTTGACCTCTTTCCCATGAATCATGAATATACTTAATAGCATTTAGAATGGTGAAACTTTTCCAGAAAGTTTTCATTTCCCTTTGCCCCAATTCATTACAGGAATTAGTATCTATGGCAGTTATTGCCTTACAAAACGTATTTCTTAAATAATAAGACTTGAAAGTCAAAATTACTCCTTGATCCATGGGCTTCAGAATGGATGTTGTGTTAGCAAGCATGAAAACGACATTAATCTTGTTGTCCATCTCCATCAGACCCCTTGGCTGACCATTGTCACTGAACAGAAATATTTTGAAATAAATCTTTTTTTTTTTCCTGAGCAATGGTTTTCAACAGTGGGTTTAAAATATTCAGTAAACCATGATGAAAACCGATATGCTGTCATCCAGGCTTTGTTGTTCCATTTATAGAGCACAGGCAGAGTGATTTAGCATAATTCTTAAGGGCCCTAGGATTTTCAGAATGATAAATAAGCATTGAGTTCAACTTAAGGTCACCAGCTACATTAGCTCCTAACAAGAGAGTCAGACTGTTCTTTGAAGCCTTGAAACCAGGCATTGCCTTTATCTCTTTAGCTATGAAAGTGCCAGATGGCATCTTCTAATATAAGGCTGTTTTGCCTACATTGAAAATCTGTTATTTAGTGTAGCCATCTTCATTATCTTAGCTAGATTTTCTACATAACTTAATACAGCTTCTATATCAGCACTTATTGCTTCACCTTGTACTTTCATGTTATAGAGGCAGCTTCTTTCCTTAAACCTCATGAACAAACCTCTGTTAGCTTCAAACTTTCTTCTGCACCTTCCTCATCTCTCTCAGCCTCACAGAATTGGAAAGAATTAGGGCCTTGCTCTGGATTACTTTGGTTTAAGGTAATATTGTGGCTGATTTGATTTTTTATCCAGACCACTAAAACTTTCTCCATATCAGTACTAAGGCTATTTTGCTTTCTTATCATTCTTATGTTCACCAGAGTAGCACTTTTCATTTCCTTCAAGAACACTTCCTTTGCATTCACAACATGGTTATAACAGTTTTGCACAACAGACCTAACTTTCAGTCTGTCTCAGGTTTTGACATGCCTTTCTCACTAAGTTCAATCATTTCTAGCTTTTGATTTAAAGTGAGAAGTATATGACTCTTCCTTTCACCTGAACTCTTTAAAGCTATTATAGGGTTATTAATTGACTTAATTTCAATATTTCTGTGTCTTGGGGAATAGGGAGCCCCAAGAAGAGGGAAAGAGACAGGAGAATGGAAGGTTGGTGGAGCAGTCATTAAAACACTTATTGTTTGCCATCTTATATGGGCATGGTTCATGGCAACTCAAAGCAATTACAATAAAGTGAAACACAATAGAACAAGGTATGCCTGTATTGGAAAGTAACTTCTATATCAACACATGGGGGGTAGTGAAGGAAGTTGGTTTATTCAGGAGGAGAATTGAACTACAGTGCAATTGCAACAAAGGTCTCAGGGCTCTAGAGAAGTTTTGGAATTGTGTTATCTCCCCAGAGCTGTATTGCCCTAAAGCAATGGACCTAAGCCTTTCTGTATACACCCCTTCCACCACCAACCACTCCTAGTAGTGTGCTGCTCCCCATCAGGGCACATGACCTTGAGAGGGACAGCTCTCTTTGGCTTAGGACAATTTCCAGAGGATTTAGCTATTAGCCATCTGCTGCTAAAACTCTCATCAGTTGGAGGAATGAGTCCTTCATTCCTGAGGAAGGATCTAGCTAGTGCACTACAGCATCCGCTCAGCTCCAGTTGCTAGGTATGAAAATTCACTCTGTCTGGCAAAAGCTACTGGAGGATTCAGGTTAGTCACCTTTCCTGGGAAAGTCTTCAAATAAGTTATGATGGAATGATATTCATCATCTCCTTCTACTATTACCATTCTAGACTGCTCTCATCCTGAGTTAGCATCTCTTTTGGTCTAAGTAGCTTACCTAGTGAGGTTACCAGACTTTTGTCACTGAGGATTTTGAGCCCCTGGTTATTCTGCCCTTCTGAAGCCATTACTGATGCCCTTATCTGCTTAACAGCAAAATTGGACAGCAGAATACTTAGAAATGATTCAGTGGGTCAATCAGGTATCAAACATATTCTTTACTGCCTCGCTGTATAAAACAGTCCTACCTCCAGCTGATCAATGGGCCAGTCACTACTGCCAGGATGGTGGCTCCTTTTATGTACATTTCCTGACATAGAAAGCCTAAAGTAACTGAGCAGCAGCCATGGTTTAAAGATTAATGGGATTCTTGCTGTGTCACTTATTAAAAGCTTTTTCCTTTTATGAGAACTAGGACTTCTAAACTGGCAGAGTCCAGAGTTGCAGGAAGGGAAATATAGATTCCTCAAGTGAGTCATTGAATGTGATGGTAGTAAGTGGGGTTAGTAAGTGGGGTCACTCCTTGATTCTTGAACCTATGTATTCTACAGGGGAAAAAAAAACAAACCCATGTAATAGAGGTCATTGATTTTGGATGTATACTGCATCTTGGAGGATAGCATCTCCTTCTTACGAGATAGTATCTCTCTAAGACTCAGCTGCACCCTCCAAAGGCCATTCTGTCATTCTAGTAAGTTCCATATTTACATGGTATAGAATATGATGTGACCAGGCAATCCCATGGCGATGTTTTCACTGCTACACTTTCAATGCTGTAAAATGTGCTCTGGCCCCATGAGTGATTATAGACAATCCTGTGTTAAGAATAAAGCATTGTGAAAGCCTTTGGGTAGGGCTGCTGCTGGCAGAAGTCAGCCAAAACATCCATACTGAGAATATATATCAAATTCATTCAAAACCATGCATTGTCACTTTCAAGGTTAAACAAGTCTAATGTAATCAACTTGATACCAAGGAACTAGTTGGTATTCTTGAAGGACAGTGCTTTTTCAAGAGTCAAGTGTTGATCTCTGTTGTTGCCAGGTGAAATATTTGGTAGTGACAACAGATAGATCAATCTCCATGGATGATAACGTGTGTTTCAAGCTTACGCAGAGCCTCCATCCTTACCATTAAGACTGTTTTCATCTGAGCCTGTTGTGTTATGGGTGACCAATGATAGAAGCTGGTTGATATCAACTGTCTGTATTACTCTGTTTACTTCATTCCTTTGTGATTCTTCTGACATGGTTACTTTTTGGTGCTTATTAATATGCAATACAAATATTATCATGCTTCAAGCCACTCCCATAGGTCCATCAAAATACTTGAACAGATCTGCTCTTGCCACATAAAGTGGTTGACCAGGTACTCTATGTAAACCAAAATTCTGTCTACTGAGGAGGTTTTCCCTTATTCTTGTCTATCAGGAACATCTTAGAGTGGGGTTGTTGTAAGGTAGCAGTCCCACTGTTGACTTGTGTACATATACCGAGCTGACCCATCACAAAAGAAGCTTAGCCTATTTTCTCCACTACCAGCTCATAAGTCACCCTCATATGTGGCCAAGTATAAAATGAAAAAGAAGCACTGGTAAAACACTGATACATGTCAGAGGGGTTTGGGCACTGCATGTACAGCTTACTTGGGCCCTTTAGCTTTGGCCATGGCTCATCCTGGCTTCCATCTAATGAGTCTGCCCTATTTTACAACTGGGTGTTGGTAGAATGACAAAATCCAACTCCTGATTGGCAGTTCAGGTCATACCATCATTAGATGTTGCATATGTAGGCACCCTGTCTTTACCAATGCCCAGTAACACACTAGGTGTTATGAAAGGTGTGTAATTCTTGACTGAGGAAGGCATGGTCTTAATCATAAAATCCTAAATGTTTACCTTATGATTCTCCTGTAGGAGTTGCTATAAACTACACAGCATCATTTCTAGCACTGATGTATCTAATATCATAGATTCTCCTGGGCTGTGTGACTTAAGTAGCAGGGCCACTTACATCACCACGTGGGCCTGCTACACAACCCTTTCCTACTCTGAGGCCCACTTGAAGTTGATAGTCTTTTATATCACCTGATAGTGGATTGGAATGGTATTTCAAAGTGTGGAACAGGATCCAAAACACAGAGGGTCCTAGCAGGCACTGTGTTTACTTCCGAAGGATGGGAATTGCGAGGTGCAATCATTTGTGCTTCATTTTGGAGGGGATGTCTTGGCAAGCTGACCAGACCCCTGGATCTCTAAAATTTTACTAATATTGTGGGACCCTGAATTTTCATAGGTTTGTTCCAACCATATGTATTATGTGTGTCTTCCCAAGATAGCCAGTGTATTTGCCACTTCTTGTTCATCTGAACTGATGAACATGCTTTCTTTGGAATAGGTTCTCTGGAGAAAGAATTGGGGGGATCATGGCCATTTATAGTTGCTATGGTATTGCAGGGTTCTTTCTCAGTTTTCTCTTCAGTCAAAAAATTCAAGATCTGAAAATTATTTTATGTTCAGAAAGTGGGCAAGGAGTTATGAATTTTAATTATGGGGCCTCCTAATCATCCATCTGATTTCTTTAATTGTGTAGATCAGGTAATATCCTTGTTGAATGTCCACTTAACTTAACCCAAGAGTTGTTATGTTCTATTAACCATCGCCATAGCTCTTTGTAAGTCTATTAACCATCTCCATAGCTCTTTGTGAGTCTGGATTTGAAAACAGCTGCTCATTAAGATAATTGTACCCACCTTGCATATGACAACTAAGCCCTGCCACTTAGCCTCTATTATTTTGAGACCCGGGCATCCCCATTGCTACTGGGGAACCCAATTCTGTAACAGTGTCCCTTACCATCAATATTTATCTACAGAGAACAAATGCCCTCCACCCCTTTAACTTCTCAATGGCACCTGTATCTCAGTCACCCACACATTTTTTAGGGGTGTCCTCCACATCTTAACACAGAATATAGTTAGCTGATGATTTTTCTGTACACTCACTGGTATATTCACTTTAGAATGCTCACATATTTGAGTCTTTTGATTCCTTTTTTAACTGTTTACATAGCAGTTCTGCAGTTACACATCTTTTAGTGGGAATCACTGCTTTCTACAAATTTTCGAGAGCTATCCTAGTAGTAGGAACTGTTTCCTGCTGTCCTTGCCAACATGCTAAATCTCATATCATGGCACAATGCTTCCATATCAGTAAACACTCATTCTTCATCCCCATCCCCATTTGATCTTACTCCCATAGCCATTCTTATTCAATCTTACGTTTCTTCCCACTTGATCCAGCAGCTTCAGGATCTAACTCCATGCATACTCTCTGACTCCTGCCAGTAAAGGTTGGCTAGGGTCTGCAGCTTATTAGAAGCATAGTGCTTTTCTTCCCTTAGAGACACAGCATTTCCATGTCTAAATAATATCATCCATTGACTATATATATATATATATATATATATATATATATATATATAGAGAGAGAGAGAGAGAGAGAGAGAGAGAGAGAGAGAGAGAGAGAGAGAGAGAGAGATCAGGAGGCCAGGAATGAGGTTATATGTATTCACGTGAAAGGAAGAAGTTTCTGCATCATCTTTAAGTGAGATGGAAGTGATAGCCTATAATTGGGAAGAATGGGCCACTTCTTTAAGCCCAGATTTAGGAAGATCTAGGGTTTCAAGGTTTCTGAGATCATAAACCCAGATGTACTCCTTCCCACAGGTCTAAGTTCCACTTGTTCCCAACCAGGGTTCCGAAGCTGGTTTGAGGGTTCAGGCTTCTCTGAAGCTCTGCTGTCTCTCAAAGAAGTCCTAAGCCTCATTATTAGTTTTTATGACCTCTGACTAAAATAAAGATAAATGTCTCTACATTGTGTTAAAGAGGACTTCTTATTCTTACACCATTACCTTCAGCTCATCATTAGTTATTCAGCCTTTCATCCTTTTTCTCCACTGTATGAAAAGAATGCAGCAAAAACTGATTCCATTGTCTTTATAATCGTTACTTTCCCTTGAATTCCTCAAAAGTCCAAGATATTGAATTCACAGTGAATTATCTTCCACTGGTATCTATCTCTGTTCACCATCAGTGAAGGTTTTAACTATTTCACCACTATAGCATTCAGGAGATATCAGTGGGCCACCCATCATCAGCAATGGGTTCTCATTGCCTGCCAATTAGCGGACTGATGTGTGATCCATCCCTAACATTCTATGTTAGAGTCTACTTCCTCAGACTATCGAGAATGATTCCTTGATAAAGATATGCATGTAGGAAATTGGAGAGTGCCCTCAGGATCAATTATTGGTGTGGTGTGAAAAAAAAAAAAGTAGGATTGGGCAATGGGAGGAGTTAAAATGTAATGCATCATTCCCAAATCTCCAGATGACCCACAAGGAACTCCAGAGTTGAAATGGTCTTTCATAGTTGTCCTGCAGAGTGGCTCTACAAAAAATACTGGCCAGCCACTGGATAGGGCTTCCCTGGTGAGAAAGCCTGACCTTGGGTTAGGTGGCTGAGGGTTAGGTTTCCAGCTGAGAACAATTTTATGAGAGGGATTTACTGAGACTCAACATCTTCTAAAACTCCCTGGATTTAGACAGAGTACTACTATGCAGATTTATCCCAGCATCTTGAGGTCACCATTTCTGATTTTCTTCAGTCTTTATATATACTCAGGGAGCATAAGATCTCTGTATATATTTATCCAATAGTAAATTTTCATACTAAATGGCTTTGATGATATTACAAAACCTCATTGGGTTGGCCGAGTGGCGCATTGGTTAAGAGCTGGTTTTGGGATGCCAGCAGCCCCGGTTCGGATCACACATATGAGGGCCAGTAACACTGCTCTCCACAGCTAACAACAGCTGTACCAGCCCCAAAGATGGTGTAGGCTGCAGCCCCTGCTGCAGTGGGCTGCCATAGGCTACAGTGAGTGGCCGGCAGCCAGTGTGAGCTGCCAATAGCCACAGTGAGCGGCCGTCCAGAGGCCGGCGACCAATCTGCCTCATCCAGGAAGAGCACAATGATGACACCAACATGGGCCAGTGAAGCAACATCCTCCGCAACTAGACTGAAGAACAAAAGGACAGCAACTTGTCTGTTCCCCTTCCCTGATTCCCCAATGCTGTTCCCCTCCCCCAATTTCCCAATAAAAATCTTTAAAAAAAAAAAAAAAAACCTCATTGGACTATTTTCTGTTGTTGCTGATTTTTTTTTTTTTTTTGAGGGCAGTGTCATTGGCCCTCATATGTGGGACCGAACCAGGGCTGCTGGCTTCTCAAGCCAGCGCTTAACCACCGCGCCACTCTGCCAGCCCTAAAATACATATATTTTTTAACTTTATAGGCAAAGTGTGTGAAATTCAAATACCTGGACATGATATTACTTGAAAAAATGCAAAATATGATTTTTATTATTTAACAGAGGTCAAAATTCTTCACATTTATGAAATAATATAATCATTGACTGTATGATTATATATATGAATATTTGTTTTAATATATTTTAATAACATAACTCATGTGGTTTTCTATAAAATGTACCCCTATGTACATAATACCCATATTTTAGTCATGTTTACATCCCTAGAACCCAGCATAATGGACATAAGCACTCGATAATGAGCTAATGAATTAATGTAAAGGAAGATTAATCTGTAGCAAACATGATCAATGACAATTTTCAGCAAGGCTACCCATACATACCATAATAATAATTCAAGAAAAATCATTGTTCCCCCCCACAAAAGCAACAGCCACCCCTTCATAACTGAAATAATTTTCTGGTAACTTTTTCTTTGTCTGATTAAAAAGACCAGGAACTGACAAATTAAAGGCATTTAAGAAAATTTTTTAAAAAAATGACGTAAGCTACCTTTCTCATACATCAGATAGACCTATTTGAGATGAGGTTTAATATATCCCGGAAGCATTTGTTTAATCTACTCTCCACTTAAACTGGAGTGATCTAGTGACATGAAAGAGTTAACCATCACCCAGCATTCACTGGCACAATAAATCTATGTGCTTATGGTTAATCAGTTATTAACTGTAACTGAAGTCATGGGGAGTACTTACAAGTTAAAGAATCAATTAATCTCAAAAATAATCACAGCAGAAGTATGTTTTCCACAGGGGTTTATTCCACCATTTGGTCCAAATTTTCTGTCTTTAATCTTTGAATTAAACCAAATGAATCTGAAAGCCCAGATGGCAAAGATACACTAAATACTGTACTGGATGTCATTTTTTCCTCTGAGAAGTTCCAGAAATCTTAAAATATCTACATAAAAAATCTAAATATATTTTCTTAAGGAAAATAACAACTCAATATACCTGCATGTATTAATACTAGCTGAGTGTATTGTTTTTCATTTTATGGGTAAAAGTGTTACTATTATAACTATGGAATGAATGCTCATAACAATGGAAAATATGAACTAACCTGACTAAAATTAATTTGTCTTGAAGTTATACAAAAGAATAACTAATTAAGTTATATTTAGATACATCAATAATCAAGAACAAGGTGATTCATTGTAAACAAAGCATCAAGGTCAATAATTTGTATGGCTTTCTGCTGATACCAATACAAAAGCAGGTTTCTTAGCTACATCAATGAGAAATTTCGTTTAATTGCTGATGACAAGAAATGCTTTGTATCTTTTCCTGCATAATGATTTTTGAGCAATGACTAATTTTATCTGATAATCCATAAAAGAAAACAGACAAAATTAGTACTTACAGTCAAATTCTGAAAATGGAACATTTATAAGAGTGAAGCTATTTATAAGATTCAGATTCATTCTTGTTTGAAATTTCAGTATTACTCATCTACTCACACAAATTAAAATGCATTGCATCTTCTATAATTTTTAAAAACATATGTTACCACATGTTTTATAGCTTTTAAGCCAATATTATCTTGATGATTCTGCATATCATTCTAGTGATATAGTTTTTGAACTTTCAGACAGCATAGAAAACTATCTCAGGATTTTCTCTTTATATCCTCTTTACTGATTTTCTGTGAAACTTCTGAAAAATGAGGATGACATGGGACCTGCATCTTTAAATGTTTTATATATACAAATTACCATTGTGTGTATGTAGGCATATACTTTGTATGTGTTATATATAATATACCAGGGGTGCCAAAAAATGTATACAAGTGGACACTTCGGTCAACGTTGCTCAAGCAGTAGTTCACCATAATCCGAAGTGTCCGGGTGCTGATGGTAACCACTTTGAGCACCTCTTGTAATTGCAGAAGTCAAATGTGACTTATATTCATCTTTTGTTATTGATATATATTGAGTATTATAATTTTAATACAAAGTTCCTTTCTTAAAATGTGTATAAATTTTTTGGCACCCTCTGTATATTATATATGTATAAATGTTATGCATATATAATTACATATCTTACACAGTCTCTCTATATTTTACAAACTTAAGGCTTTTACTTTTTAATACTTGCCTCCCATTCCACTCCCATCTTTCATACTCTTACCTTCCCACATAACCTATGTTAATACCCTGATATACATTGTTTTATTATTTTTTTCAGGCCCATATAATCATATATGTAAAGAGACACATACAAAGTCTGTGTGTGCATATGTGCATCCACAATAGCTGTTGTTTATCTTTCTATAAAAATTAATCATATAATACCTTTTTCTTAAAATTTTGCATTTCTCACTCAAAATAGCTCATGGAATACTGCCCAAGTAGAGCTCTAATCCTTTATTTATTTTTTTATAGTTATACCATTTTGTTGGTCATGATTGTATATAATTTGTTTAACCATTGCCCTGTTATGGGCACTAACTTTATTTCCAGTGTTTTATTTCCTAGCTTTCCCCAAGATTGTACATGAAGTCTTTGCTCCATGAAAAACTGAATTTTGAATATCATGTAATTTACAGGTCAAATTTTATTTTTTTTCTGATGGAGATATATTAACAGCAACAGCATTTAGTATTGCATATCACAATGAACCGAACACCAACCTTATCATACATTAAATTCTCACATGTATTAGGATCTATTTCTAGTTTACCTTTTCTGTTATATGACTGACTATTCCTATGCAAATCATATTTATGTGATATAGTAGATTTTTAGCTTCTGAATTATACTAAGACAACTTTCCCCTTCCTTCCTCCGTTCCTTCCTTCCTTCCTTCCTTCCTTCTTTCCTTCCTTCCTTCCTTCCTTCCTTCCTTCCTTCCTTCCTTCCTTCCTTCTTTCCTCTCTCACCCTTCTCTTCCCCCTACCCCTCTGCTTTTTAACTGAAAGTTTTTAACTGAAAACTTTCTTAGCATAATAGTCTCAAGATCCATTATGTTGAACAAAAATATGTAAATTTCTGGCTCCCATCAAGCACAGGGGCAGCTAACATTTGAACTCCACCCCTATGCTTTGCATATTTACCACCTCCCAACAAAAAGGATGAAAATGCTAGATACTATCTCTCTTGGCCTCCTTTATATCAAGAGTGTGGGCACATGACACAGGTTCATCCAATTGGATACATCCACCATAAATTCTGAATTGGGAGCTATTGATGCAAAGAAGTAAGGACCAGGAAGGATCTCTCTAGAGGTGTGTAGTGGAGGTAGCAGTAATAATACTGAGTTTCCTGGAATGAAAGGGCAACTGTGCTCGTGACAGCACCCTGTATTTGATAGAGCAACAGCAGGGAATGCTGGGAAATTCAGTGTGCCATGGCTGCAAAAGTGGCAGCCCTGACCTCAATGGTTTGTGGAGGGATTGGGGGTATGCCCATCTGTGTTGTTTAGCTTTATTTAGTCCAGTTTTCTAAACTTCATTCTGCAGCCTGAAAGAAAGTCTGTAAAAATTCAATTTTATTTATTTATTTATTTATTTATTTATTTATTTATCTATTTATTTATTTATTTAGTTAGTTAAATCAACTAGAGTTGAAGTCTCCTGCTTTATGCAATGGTTTATTGAGTTAGCAGTCTTTAATAAGGGGGAGCAATAAATCAACTGCATTCCTTCTCCCAGTGACCCTAAAGCCTACGTGACAGAGTCTTTCTTTTCCTGTTATTAGATAACATTTTGGGTACATTTCACAGCTTTTCTAGTTTCCTGTAGTCAGTCACAAGAACAGCCTCATTTCCACAAATAAAATATCCAGTTTAATAACTAAAAAACAAAAAATGTGTGAACTCTCTAATTTCGACTCTCTCCATTCCCTCTAGTTCTGTACTCATTCAGTTTGATACCCTGAAAGTCTGGGGAGAGCAGTTGGAGAGTGAGATGGGGGTAGAGGGGGTTATTTAGCCCTGTTTTCTTTCTTTGCAGACTTTATTCTTTTTGACTCCTCCCTTCTAGTTCTCATTAGCCAAAGGGACTAGCCATTTCAGTGTTATAGATAAGATGATTGGTGGAAGTAAGGAAAAATGAAGCCTGGACTTTTGCAGATGAAAAAGCATGCAGATCTTAGGGCTGAACTCTGAAGTTCTCCCCCACTTCACTGGAGGACGAAATAAGCATCAACTTCTTATCCTCTGTAGGAACAATGAAGCGCTCTTAACAATGACCCCAGGTTCCAACCTCCGTTTCTTATAAAACTGAAGCTGGGGGTCTCCAATGCTGGCACAATGGTCTAGTGGCTCACTTGCCAGAGGTACTTGGCAACTTTTGAATTGATCTCAGCCTTCCAATCTCTGCCAAAATTGATATACAGGCTCATGCAAAGTAGCATTCTGTTACTCTTACAACCATAGGCCCTGACACTTAGGGATTTTTGGCCTCCTAATAAACCTTTGTTCTAAACCTAACCCCTCATGTATTGATAGACAGGGTAAAACCAAAACCACACATTTTGTCCTACTGGATTTCATACCTAAGAATAAATAACATTGGTGGCTATTGGTGGCTAAGTGTCAACATAGTTTCATTTTTGTAGGTCAATATACATCTTCTGCTCTAAGTTTTAATGTGTTCAATTTTATAAGCAGCTCTATTTACTATTTTAATTTTTGATTCATCCTTAGAAACTTTTTTAAAAGATTTAATAACTAACACACATATAGCACTTATTTCATCAGTCCAAAAATATATATTTCTAGATATCTAATTACTTATTTTTTCTATCTTCTCAAAGAATACTTGATGAATATTTTCCTTCTTTTAACTCCATTGGCTATCTCATCCATAATACAAACATCAGCAACTTCAGTATTGGGCAAGACATGTTTAATAACACATTATATAAGAGTGGGTCATTATAATAGAATAAAGATACCTCAAAATGAGACACGACTGAAAGGAGCCTACCTCCTGGTGAAGACTACAAAGTCTGAAGGAACAAAACTTAAATAAATATTATAAATATATATATATATATATATTTATTTTAAATATTTACATATTTATTAAATGTATATATGCAAAAATATGAAGCAGGTCAACAAAAACCTCACCTGAAGCAAAGAGAATGTTTTATACATGATTCCTGTGCATGCCTAATGGCTTTTGTACCTACCACGGATTTTACCAAATGCTCCTCATTCTAATTATTAATTTGAAAACTAATCAACAGGGGCAGACAAGGCAATTTGTGTCAACTGGAATACATCAGGCAAAATAGCACACAGGATTCTTCTTTCAGCTGCCATTTCCTAATGGTCTGGGCTTAGTTCTCTGAAAATTGGGGGAAGTTAGCAATACTCTCCAATGTAGACTCTGGCCAGTCACCACTTGCATGCTGCATTTGTGAGAACCCACCTATTATTATTTCTGAAGTGGATACCCACTTAAAAAGTAACAGGATGAAACCAATTCTGATTCAAGTTGAATAAGAATCAATTGAACTTGCTGGTTACCAGAATTAGGTAGTCACTATGCTCTGTGCTCTGACCTTTACTAATACTGCAATTTAGGGAAGTTACTTAACCTTTCTGGGTACCGTGTCTTCTCTTTACATAGGCTCTGCTGTGGGAAGCATCTCTGTCAGCTGGTCATGAAAAGCAGAAAGGACTTTCTGACAGAGGAGTGAGGAGAGCTATGGAGGTTCACCAAGAGCAGAAAATCAGTAGCAATGAGCATTCTTTTCACAAGAGACAAAGTAGCAGGGGCCAGTAGGAGCAGAAAGGAGGCAAAAGCAGCAGAAGTGAGGGGTTTCCAGGCTCTAAGCAGTGCTCAGATTGAGTTATCGGTTCTGGAACATTAGAGTATAGGGGCTAAAACATCTTCTAACCATACATGGAAGCATCTCAGGGAGTTACTGGAAATACTTGGGAAGGTCAATCCTAGAAAAAAGATTTAGATTTCCTTCCTAACAAATAAGTGGTATATATGAAGAAAATGGGATTTTAATCTAAATGCAATTGCTTTTGTTTATATTCAAAGTCTGGTAATACCTGAAAATCTTGGTAGACTAGCTTCGGAATGATGATTGATGACTGTTGCCTCTGTAATGTCACAAATGAATAACTTAACTACATTTCTAGCACAACTGTATCTATTTTTATTGCATATTTTAGTTAGACACAATGGACATCTCCACTTCATTTAGCCATGGGCATTGTTTACATATAAATAGCTCTACTATTTCTCCACTCTCTACTGACCATTCTCAATATATTGGACATCCGGTAAGACCTATGCATCTGCAACTTGCCTGATGCTATGGGATTAGGCCTATATCTCGTTAATTAATAACTTCTTCCTTTCTCTGCTATTTCAGTTTGCTTTTCCTTTTATGGTATTTCTAAAAAGTTGTTTTATTTGTTTTGTTTTGTTTTGTTTTGAACAGCCTAATAGCAACCCTTTGCCTCTTAAGCAAAAAAGACATAGTAATCTCTATCAAAATAATGTGAATTTCAGCAAGAATGTTACAAACATCACAGAAATGTGACCAGCATAGGGGTAACTTCACCGTCATTTTCCTGCCTCATGCCATTCCCTTCTTTTGTCTGCTGTGTAGTTGTCTATGGATTCCATTCAAATTTCCAAAACATCCAAGAAAAGGACATCAGGAACTGGTGTTCTGCTGTTGAAAATAATAAATGAATCTAAGACTTTTGACCACCAGGACTCAAATAATTGATTTTGCTCAGATTTATTGTTTCTGCAGAACTAGAGGCTGTCAATCAAAATAATTGATGGCCACTTATTTATGTATTAGTCAAAATAAGCTGTTATCTCTCCATACTAGTTTATAGGTAATTCCTAGCAAGAAAACAAAATAAAAGCTGCTGTTGGCAGGACTTCAGACAACAGGAAAAAATCTGAAATTTAAAACTTTCATTTTTAATACTGAGTAGCATCATCAGATATAGAAGACAAGGCCTTCCTTAAGTCAGCAAAAAATAGGGTTTCCTTTTTCATTTGTTTGTTTCATCTAAGGAAATATAAAATTTTATTTTTCCTTTTCAATGATATTCCACAATATTTCTTTGGACTAAAAATCAGGGCCATGATTGTGCTTACAAAAGCAAAAGTGGATATTCTGTCTGATGTTCTAAATATGTGATTGTCAGGCTGTGTATGCATTCATATGCATGTGGGATGTTCCTGGTATGTGAAGGAAGTCTTGTAGTCCACCTGTTATGCTATCCTGGGAGAAAATCTCATTCTAAAGCTTGATGTATTGACTATAATTACATTTTCATTTAATTTTCTATAATTTCTCTACTCCATATAAATTTTCATCTTTTCCCTTACTATACTTTGAGTAAAATCCTACCAAATTAGTACATAACTCTTTAGATTCTTTTTAAGTAGGGTATTCCACTCAAATGGTATAAACTATTGTTTTTCTTTTACTTGATCTCTTTCCCCCAAACTACATGTCTTCTCATTAGACAATTGAGGAAAAATTATTAATTAAAATTATTACTATAAAGGATTTAAAAAATAACATTATATTACATAGTTCAGAATATAATGCAACTGAGTTCTAGAAAAGAGGATAGTTGACAAGTATAGTTGACATACAATATTAAATGTGGTTGCCAAATTTTTATTTTTTATTTTTTTAAAAAGATTTTATTGGGGAATTGGGGGGAGGGAACAGCGTTGGGGAATCAGGGAAGGGGAACAGACAAGTTGCTGTCCTATTGTTCTTCAGTCTAGTTGTGGAGGATGTTGCTTCACTGGCCCATATTGGTATTATCACTGCACTCTTCTCGGGTGAGGCAGATCAGTCGCCAGCCTCTGGATGGCCACTCACTGTAGCTTATGGCAGCCCACTGCAGCAGAAGCTGCAGCCTACACCGTCGCCAGCGACTCACAGCAGCCCAGCTCCAGGTGGAGCTATTGTTCACCATCTTAGCTATAGAGGCAACCAGGTGGAGCTGTTGTTTACCATCTTAGCTGTAGAGGGCAGTGTCACTGGCCCTCAGATGTGGGATCCAAACCGGGGCCCTGCTGCTCAGCGCTGGTGTCCCAAGCCAGCTCCTAACCAATGCTCCACTCAGCTGGTCCTGCTTGCCAAATTTTATAGTCTGATATTAAGCTATCAACGAACTTTAATTTTAAGGAACTGCCTCAAACTCAAAATTAATTCACCTTAAATTATATTTATACATTAAATTTAAGAAGCTGGAATTTCACAGCAAAGTAATGATGCTATTAAAAGCTAATGGAAGGCATTCTGCCTTGAAGGCAAAATTCAGTGAAAGTTATATATACCTCAGAAGAGTTTCCCTTTGAGAACTGACTCAAGTATTTCAATCTGTTAAACCTTAGCAACATTTAAATCTGTCTGATGTTTACGGATATAAATAAAGTAACATGAGACTTAAATACTAGGCTTTTACTGTCTCATTAGTTATAACGTTAATTGATCTGACTTTGGCTCATTCAGAGGAATATCAAAGGAAAGTTAATTAGCTAATCAAATAATTTAAAGACATTAAAAATCCTCTTCAAATTGCGTATACAAGGGTGATAAGAAACAAAAGCTACTTTCCTTTATTTACCTATTTCAAAATAGGCATGCTGAGCATACTGAAACTCAACTTACAAGTTCAACAACATGACCAAGAATACCGTATGGCAACTTTAATTAACAACTAGTTTCCTTTCAGGATATTGTCTTCTTTGTTCTTAAAACACCCACAGATATTTATATAGTTACAATCACAATGCCTCTATAATTAATAACATTTATTCTGTTGAATTTTTTACCTATAAACATTAATAAAAAGATTCGTATTTATCAGTTATCAACATTTTTGCTAAGGATTTTCAAATATTATTAATATGGAGTAAACTATTATTGAAGCACATGAAAAAAAAATTCATTTCTAACATTTGAACCTCTGAATCTAATTGGGAATAAAGTAAACAATATTATTTTAAGAACTGACATATTTAATATTTACTAATGCAACCTAACAAGTCTTTCCAATTGACAGTTATGATGAAATGACAATAATAATAATAATAAACAAGCTTTTCTATAGTTTATTAAAACCAAACATTTCTATAGTTCTGTTTCTCAACTTAAATAGATTCTATGTTGATTAAATGAATTTAGGATGATTATTTTCCATAAATTTATAATTATAAATCAAACATATTAGATAAAAAATCATCCAAAATTGAAAAAAATAAATTATTTATATTGCTACAGAACTATCCTCCCCCCTTTTCCATATTCACAATGTTCCAATCAGGCCCAGGTAATACAATGTACTAAAAAATAAATATCAAGTGGTAGGTGAATATAATAATACTTTAGTTATGCTGAGTTAATCTGCTCTCTAACCACCAGAAAAACTCTTAGTATTCATACATAAACACGAAGGGCTTCTGGTTTAACAAAAGCTCATGCCCTTTATTCATAGGGCCCAGAACCTTTCTCTTGGCCTCTTATACAACTCCATGCTCTTATATACAATAATAAATTGCTTCTTGGATTAATTACAAAACCCTCAGTTAACCAGAAGTAAATTGGAAGATGAAAAATGACAGCAACAACAGTAAGAAACAGTATTTGGAAAGATAGTGAGACAAGAAATCATAAACCATAGCAGATGATACTAAAACGTTTGCTATCATTTATGAGAATTTCCCATGTACCAAACATTGTATAGGCATTTGACATTTCATCCAATTTTTACAAGAGTGCTTTGAGATAAGTACCATTGCCATTTTACATGTGAGAAACTACTCACTTATAGTTTCAGATATGTTGAGTGATTTGACAAAGATGGAAGAACAATAAATCAAGAACATGTATATTGAATTTCAAATCTCTATCTTACAGAATTCCAAAAGTGAGCACTATGAATACTTTAAGAGGAAATAGCCCTACATATTTCATATTTCATTAGACGTTTGATGCATTATTATGAATATGCATAATACAATGGATACAGAATTATTACATTGTTTAAGATGGCAAATGGATAAAACATTCTATAGTTTCCTATAAAAAATTCTGACAAGTCTATATAACATGCGTTTTTCTATAAAGACTAGAAAGATTTTGGGCCAACCAAGTGCCTTAGTTGGTTAAGAGCTCACTCAAAATTGCAAGCTGAGCTCTGAGCAACAGCAGTTCAATGCCCAGCCTGAGCTGAGCTGCCAACAGGTGGCAGGATGGCTCAGCTAAAAAAAAAAAAAAACAGAGACATTTTATTTATTTCAAAATAGAATTTTGTGCTGTTGATTTTTATTCTTTTAGATGAAAGATGAACAAAATGTCATGATTTTAACTATCATGACCCTATAAATTTTTTACTTTATGGTGTACTGAGATTCTCCATGTATATATAAATTGAAATACCAAAGATGTGATGTCTGTCATATTATATATTGGCTTAATATAGGTAGCTTAATTTAAATCTATGTATAAAAATCCAGCCATACTTCTCATCAGGCATTGGCTTACAACCACTTTTAACTAAATCAATTTAAAAAAGAGATTTTTCTGGTCAAGATGGCAGAGTTGGTAAACACTGTGCTTGCTTCCTCTCATGACCACATCAAAATTACAACTAAACTATAGAAAAACGATAATTGGGAATAGCCTGAAGTCTACATGAACCTAACCCCTATAGCAAATAACATACAGAAGAAGCCACCTAGAGACTGGGTCCATGCCCACATGTGACAATTAAAAATGGGGAGGAATATCTGGGCTGCGAAGGTCTGCTCCAGAGGAACCAAGAGTCCCAGCCCCATACCAGGTTACCCAGCTCAGAGTTTCAGTACTGGGGAGAGAGTCCTCACAACTTCTGGTTTTGATCACTTGCAGAGTTTGTGGCTGAATGAGACAGAAGGCAGCTGCAGTCCCAGGCTCTCCTCTAAAGGGCCCAAACACAGATTTACTTGCTGATGGACTCACTTGCTCTGAACACCAGCATTGGGACAGCAGCTTGAGAGGTGCCAGGACATACAGGGAGGAAATGAGTTGTCTGGCTTCTGGACAAGGGCTGGAGAGGCAGCTTTGCCATTGTTTCTTTGTTGAGCCCTCCCCCTTCTCAGTGTGCAAAAGTAGGTGGCTGCCATATTTGAGTCTCTATCAACCTGTCTAATACCTTTTGCTCACCCTAGTGATTCTAAGACCCTGTCTCACCAAAATTTTGGGCACAGCCAAGTTGCTTCCAGTGGCTTTTCTACACAGACAGCCTGCCTTGCCTCATGCTGCAGAGTTTCCTAAAATCTCTCAAAGTTTCACAAAACCAAAACAAGCAGTATCTGGCTTCAGTGTGTCTGATTCCCTTTGCTGAGCAGCCCTAAGCCCAGCACTAGTGACAGCCAGTCTGGGTTCATGGCTGGTCCATTAGAGGCACAACCACATCCTAGCTGTGGATTGCTCTGTGACTCATGCCAGGTGGCCCCAGGCTGGGCACTGGCTGAAACTAAATTTGGCCTGCAGTTGGTCCCCTCCAGGAGGGCCTGGGACTGACACGACCTGTGGCCAGCTACAGAATGAGCAGGACCATTACCAGGCCAACTCTAGGGATGACACACCAAAGGGAAGACTGGGCAGGCACCAGAGCCCTACTAAAGTAAATCCTGCTCTGTAGGGTCAGCTCCTGCACAACAACCACTCCACTGTATTCACATCCTGTCCTCACAACCATTCAGCATGAAGGTCAATCCCTTCCACTGAAGTGCAAACATCAACCAAAGCTCAACTACAATAGGAGAGCACATACAACCTACACAAGGGACACACCTGAAGCTCCCAGCTCTAGTGACAAGGGAGACTGCACCACCAGGCCCCACAGGACACCTACTACATAAGGCCACTCTATGGGAGACATAACAATCCCACTTAATACATAGAAACAAACACAGGGAGGTAGCATAAATGGGGAAACAAAGAAACATATCCCAAATAAATGAAGAAAACAAAGCTCCAAAAAAATAACTAAATAAAATGGAGATGAATAATCTACTAGACTCAAAGTTGCAAACACTGCTTATAAGGATGCTAGTGATCTCAGGGAGAACTTCAACAAAGAGATAGGAAACATAAAAATGGAGATAGAAATCATAAAAAAGAACCAGATAGAAATAAGGAACAATAATTGAAATATAGAATATAGTAGAGGGAAACAACAGTAGCTAGAGAAGAGCAAATCAGTGATCTAGAAGATAAAGTATTAGAAAACACTCAATCAGTAAAGAAAAAAGAATCCAAAATAATGAAGACAGTTTAAGGGGCCTCTGTGAAAACATCATGCATACCAACATTTGAATCACAGGGGTACCAGAAAGAGAGAGAGAACAAGGAATTGAAAACATATTTGAAGAAATAATGATACAAAACTTCCCTAACCTGATGGAGGAAGTGGATATTCAAACCCATGAAGTGCAGAGTCCCAAACAAAATGAACTCAAAGGGGCCCACATGAAGACATACCATAATTAAAATGCCAAAAGTTAAAGACAAAGAAAACAGCAAAAGAAAAGCAGTTAGTTACCTACAAGGGAGCTTCCATATAAGACTGTCAGTTGATTTCTCAACAGAAACATTACATGCCAGAGGAGACTGGCACAGAATATTCAAAATGATGAAAAACAAGGACTTTCAAGCTATCATTTAGAATCAAAAGTCAGATAAAGAGCATCCCAGACAAGAAAAATACAAAAAAAGTTCACCACCACTAAACAAGAATTGCAAGGCATCTTAAAGGGACTTCTTTAAAAAAAAAGGTCAAAAAATAAATAATAAAATGGCAATCACTATACATCTATCAACAATTACTTTAAATGTAAATGGATTAAATGCTCCAATGAAAAGTCATAGGGTGGCTGAATGAATAAAAAAAAACACAATCCTTTAGAGACCAAAAGACACCTAGGGCTAAAAGTAAAAGGATGGAAAAAAATGTTTCATGAAAATAGAAATAAACAAACAAAAAAAAATCTGGCATAGCAATACTAATACCAGACAAAACAGACTTTAAAACAAAGGCTATAACAGGAGAAAAAGAAGGACCTAATAATCCCACTTCTGGTTATTTATCTGAAGAAACTCCAAAATGTTATTTGAGAGAAAGTGTGCATCCATATGTTCATGGTAGCATTGTTTACAATGGCCAATGGGTGTCCCTGAATGGATGAATGGATAAAGAAGAGGTGGAACATACTATTAATCTATACAAAGGAATATTGCTCAGCTATAAAAAAAATGAAATCAAGCATTTGCATCAACATAGATGGACCTAGTGGATAGCATGCTGAGTGTAGTAAATCAGACAGAGAAAAATAAATGTCATATGATTTCACTTATAAGTAGAATCTGAAAAGCAAAATTAACAAGTAAAACGGAAACAAACTCACAGATAGAGAGAACATTTTGATGGTTGCCATATGGGGGGCGGTTTTGTGGTGGATGAAAAAGGGGGATTGAGAAGTACAAATTGGTTGTTACAAAGTAATCATGGGCAAGTAAAGTATCGCATAAAGAATATAGTCACTAATATTGTCATAACTATGTATGATGTTAGATGGGTACTAGACTTACCGGGGTGATAAATGGGAGGTGTTTGGGGGTGGGGTGAAAAAGGTGAAGAAATTAAATAATACAAATTTGTAGTTACAAAGTAGTCATGGGGATGTAAAGCATAGAGAATATAGTCAATAATATGGTAAAAATTATGTATAGTGCCAGGTGGGTACTAGACTAGTCAAGTCTTAAATTATATAAATGTCTAATTAATATGCTGTAACCTGAAAAATATATAAAATAATATTGAATGTCAACTGTAATTGAGAAATTAAAAAGGGGGGAAAAGATGAAGGGGAGTAAGAGGTTGGAATTTTCAGGGATAAAACAAATAAGTCGCCGGGATGTAATATACAGCATAGGGAATATAATCAATAATATTGATTATATATTGACAGCATGGTACAGTGTCAGATAGTTGTACTTATCATGGTGCTCACTTTTTTAGATATATAAATGTTGAATATGGTGTACATCTGAAATTAATATATTATTGTATGTTAGCTATATTTTAATAAAAACCTTTTTAAAAGTCATAACAGAGAATTTCTCATTTTTATAAAAATATTATGGTTTTCTTAACCTTGAAAGTCATTGTCTCTGAAGAAATTATGGAAAAATTACTAGAGGTTTAAATATGGAATGTACAATAAAAGAACTCTAAATGCACAAAAATATTTTTTCTTTACTTTAATAACAATATGCTCAAGGCATACTATGTTATAAATTCTTTTAATTTCATACACTATAAAAATAAATGAAAATAATAAATTATATCAAATAATATCACATTGCTTCCATTACTATAGTTAAGGGAATCCTTAGGTTTAACTGGAAGAAAAATTGAACAGTTATCTTAAGTTGTTGGCCTGAAGCAAAAGTCAATTTACATGAAAAATAGTACTACTTTTACAGAATTATCTTCCAGTGTTCATTATTGACAAATGACACAGTGCAAAATAGGTGATTTCTTATTGTTCAAATGGAGATAATTTCTTCAGCTATTTATTTCAGAGAGGTGATTTAATTATTTCAGAATCTATTTTATTTCAGAAATTTTACATCAATTTTTGATATACGTATGTATATTTTTAAGACCTGCTCTACTAATTTTCTATTTGTAAACTGTTTGGGAACAAAAGTTAATGGAAATGCTTAGCAGATTAACTACAAATATACATACTAAACATTCATCATACCCAGTTCTGTTCCATGGCTAATAGTGTCACAAAGAATATTCCACTTGGAATGCACCCCAGAGATATATGGCTTAGGAAACTGGGTGTTATAGACTCTGTAATCTGAAAATATAGCCCAGAATAGCTTCCTTTTCATTGAAAGAATCTTAAAATTAAACAGTATTAAATTTCTTTTCACTACAGCATTTGAAACTAACTGGCATGATGGTGTCATTTTCTGCTTTCTCATAGGAAATGCACATTGACAATCGGTTGAATTCCCAGGCCTTCTTTAGAGTTATTATTTCCTTTCATAAAGAGCATACAAAAGTATCTCAATGTCTAATCACTATGTTGTTTCATACACCTAAAACTAATAATTTTAAAAAAATTTTAAAAGCATCTCTACTTGGTCAAGAGCCACCAGACTGACATCAATCATTTTTCACTATTGATAGATATTTATGCCTGGGACTATGCCAGTAAATTTTTGACTATATTGTCTTTTCTTTGTTTCTAACTTTAGGATCTTGGAGATTGTAAAATATCTTCTTCCTAGTCTATGCTCTAAAATAATATATGAAATGCATTGTTCAGCTAATTCATTTACTCTGTAAAAGTGTTTCATGTCTACCACTTGTGTACCAGACACTGAGCTAGGTACCGAAATTATAAAATAACTAAAAAATTTGTATCTTGGAAGCACTCACAATTCAGCACGGCAGAAAATACAGAAAAATAAACATTTTTATGTGGTGAGTGCTATGGAAACTATCAGGGGAAATCTGCATTACAGATACATGATTACACCACCTATCCAAATTTATACAGGTACCCAGGCAAAAAGAGCAACAAATTCTGCCAGAGAAGGATGCTTGAGCTGACTTCAGAAAGGTGGACAGAGGCTAACCCGTTCTGGCAGAGGGAACAGAGAGCCCTTGGAGGTGTAAGAGAACGTGGTATATTCAGGAAACTGCAAGCTCAAGGTAGTGAAAGCAATGCACAGAAGGACTGGTTTTATAAGCAACAAGGTTTTATCAGGGACTTTGACAGATGATGAAAACAAGTCTGTATATTACAACGCTGACTTTCTTGAAAAGCAATTTTAATTGAGAATCTACTTGCTTGGCTTTTTTCTAGGCCACAGAGAAAAAATTGTGACCAAGGCACAGTGACTGCCTCATGAGGAATATGAATATTAAACGAATAATTGTAAGTAAGTAAGCAATAATTATAAGTTTACAATGTTATGTGCGGGAGCCAAATCAACAGGGGTCCTAAAGTTTTAGTATCTAATTTAAAACATCAATATTTTCATTTACGGCTTCATTTTATGGTTTACTGTTGCTTAAAAATTTTTACTACTTTTCCTCTATTTACATCTGTACTATACAGTTCTTAATTGTAGCTAAGTAATATTTGAGGCCAAATATCCTCATTTTGTTTGCATGACATTTTCTTTTTTTTCTTTTTTTCGTTATTTACTATTCCAAATAAACTGTTGTCTGTTTGAGAAGAGCAGACATCGCCATAGTATTCAGACTCTTAAACCATGTTCATAATGGATATCTACATTAATTCAAGTCCCATTTATATATCATTAAAGGTGTGATGTTTATAAAATCATATGTGGTTTTTATTATATATTCTAGTAGGTATTGCTGATATAAAGCATCTTTACTTTAAAAGCAATTAAAGCACAGCCTTATAGGGGCTATGGGAACACAAAGGGAGGTGAAGCATTTTTAAACCAAGTTATAACAAAATCTAATTCTTAAATATAAATATTTTAAACTCATTTCTTCCCATCAAAATATTCTCTTAGAATAGTGATGTGCAAATTCAACATAATGACTTATTCTATTTTTGTTCCATCTGAACAAAAAGTGCATCTTTTTAAATAGCTTAATTTGGGTATTTCCTTAATTTGGCAATATCTTCTTTCTGACTAGGAGTAAGAGATACTCTTTAATCAGTTATATTAACAAATTTTACTGTAGTCTAATGAACTAGCCCTCATTTTTTATTATGTAATTGTCTTATTCTAGTCTTCATTCCTTTAATTTATTTCACTTTGCTTTTTACTTAATCATAAATATATTAGAACATCTTGACTTGTGATTTTTATAAATAGTAGCTCAGTACTTTTCATTTCAGATTCATAGATAATACATTTTAGTTGAGGCTCAATTTAAATATTCTGTGTTCAATGATTTAATTTTCTTTCCTATTTAACATATGAACATCACTTCCCTTTGTCTTCCTTTCTGTATTCTTTTCTCTTTTGTTTTCTATTTTCATATTTTGCTTTGCTGATTACATTATATTCCTATTGATCATATATAATGAACTCATGTGAATGAGATAAAAATTAGAAGGACTAAGTTCCCTATTCACTTTTTTTATTAAAGTATATGTCAGGAGAGGGTCAGTCCCCATAATAATTTGATTTTTCTGTTTATCTTGCACATCAAGATAGTTCTTATATCTTTAAACAGAGCTTCTTAAAGGATAGATTATTTTCTTATCATTAATTTTTTATATAGAAGTTTCCATCATACAGCTTATTAAAATTTTCAAATTATTTTGATAGTGTAACTATTATGACCTGAATTGTGTTCCTTCCAAATTCATATGTTGAAGCCCTACCCCTGCCTCAAAATGTGAATGTATTTGGACATAGAGTCTTTAAGACAGTAATTAAGGTTAAATGAGGTAATAAATGCGGGTCCCTAATCTAATAGGGCTGGTGTCCTTTAAGAAGGGGAAGAGACACCAGGAGTGCATGCACAGAGGAAGGCCACGGGAGGACTCTGTGAGAAGGCAGCCATCTGCAAGTCAGGAAGCGAGGCCTCACCAGAAACCAACCCTGCCAGCACCTTGATCTTAGAATTCCAGCCTTCAGAACTTGAACTAATAAATTTCTATTGTTCAAGTCACAACAGGATGGTATTCTATTATGGCAGCCCAACAAGACTAACAGAATAAAAAAGATGTACACTTTAATGTCAAATTAGGAGAATAGTTTCAATCAAAGCAGGTGTTTCCAATTAGTTGAAAATGACACCAACACATCACAAGAACTATATAACTCATACTGGTAGTAAATTCCTCTTATGTAATGAAATTCACACAGAAATATGCACTTCTCAAACAAATCAGGGTGCTTTTTTTTTTTGATATTTTTGTGAGCTGTCTTTATTTTATCTGATATTTAAATATAGATGAATGATAAGTTCTTACACTTTGCAGTACCTCAATTCAAGTTAATCCACTCCATGACTATAATTTTAATCTAAATGTTGATAATTTCTAATTCTTTATCTTTGGATGACACGTCTCCAGAACTGAAAACCAGTTCAGTAAAACACTGGCTAGACACATACATTTTGTTTTTCTCTGAGCACCTGTATCTATGCCTGTGTAAAATTGGACTCATCTTCCCCTTCACATGAGCACAAGCTTCTATGTTTATCCTTACTGGGAATAGAACCATTCATATATCCAATTTACCATGTTCAAGATATCTTCATCATCCTTGATTCATCTCTCTTCAACTGCTAAATTTAATAAATTTCTAAGCCCAGTAAGGTCTATGCCCTAGGTATAACTCAAATTTTATCATATGGACCTCTATTGTATTTACCAAAATTTAGACACACATAATCTCTACCTTATGCTACAAGTACTTCTACAACCAGTTTCACTCCTCACATAAATGCCCACATTTATTCTTTACAATATGACATGAGAGAGCTTTCTATGTTCCCATTTGGACACATACTTCAGTAGCTCCCTATTGCTGCAAAATAAGGTTCAGACATTTTACTCCCTCTTTTCAGTTGTTCTCCACTTATGTTGAAGTAATTCTAGTGTCTTAAATAGGCAACAATAATAGTTACAGCAAAAATTATAGTGAAAATAATAACAGATAGCATATTTATTGATCACTTACAGTGGACTAGTCAATTCACAAAACACACATATATGCATATCACATCTCCAAAACATAATTTCGATATACTTGTAGATCACATTATCATTTGGAATTTACCAGGGTCTTAGAAATTAAGACCTCTACAAAATAATTCAGCATCAGAATTCAAATCCAAGTCTTTGGGATGCAAATGTATGAGTCTATATTGAGTCCTATGCATTCTCTTGCCTCTGTGCCATACATAGTTATCTCTACATAGAACTCTTCATTGCCTTTTTGCATTCCTAACTCTTATTTGATTTTTAAGATCCCAGACATCAATTCTATTAATAAATCTTCCATGGTAAAACACGGTCTTTACAAATAATGACTTAAATCCCCCTATTATTTAGAGCAAAGGCACTCTCTTTATTATATAAATTAAATATATATATATATAAAATTTTAAATTATATGGGTGTATATAAGGATACACACACACACACACAGAACAGAAACATTTATTCACAGGTTTTAGAATTGCTTACTGTTGAAATTTCACTGTGTTTTAACACATTTATTTTGTTGAATTAAATTATTCTGTATAAATATTACTTAATTAAAATGTATTAGTGGTCAAAATTTCCTTGAAAGATAGTCAAGAAGTCTTTATTCATACATATGAGTAATTGCTTTGCAGATAACAGTAGTGAAAAACAATCAAACAGCTGCAACTTAGACCTCTACTGGGATATTTTAGAATAGTTTTTTGTCCATGTGGTTAATTAGAAATCAAACTCTATAACGACAAATTTTAAAAATTAGTACTGGTATAATTTGGGTTGCTTTATTAAACAACCATGTGTTCCAGATGCAGCTCTCCATTCTCTCTCTCTCTCTCTCTCTCTCTCTCTCTCTCTCTCTCTCTCTTTCTCCCTCCCTCCCCAAAGGAAATAAACAACAGAGTAAAAAAAAAAAAAAAAGAATTTGAGAAAATATTTGCAAATCATAGATACGGTGTCATTTTCCAAAATATATAATGAACTCATACAATATAAGAGCAAAAATATACTAATAACTCAATTAAAAAATGGGTTAATGACTTGAATGTCTTCTCCTAAGAAGATATACAAATAGCCAATAGGTATAGGAAAAGATGCTCAACATCACTAGCAGTTAGGAAAATATAAATCAGAACCATAATGAGATATCTCTTCACACGTGTTAGGATGTCTATTATTTAAAAAAAAAAAAGATGACATGTTGCTGAGGATGTTGAGAAACTGAAACCCTTGTACACTGTTACTAAGAATGTCAAATAGTGCCTCTAGTATGAAAAACAGTTTAAAAATTTCCCCCAAAAATTAAAAACATAACTACCATATGATCGAGTAATCCCAGTTGTGGGTATATAACCAAAAGAATTGAAATTAGGATCTCAAACAAATATTAGCACTCCAATGTTCATTGCAGCATTATTCACAATAGCAAAGATATGGATATAACATAAATTTCTATAAACAGAGACTTCCAGCCAAGATGTCAGAATGGGCACATCAAAATTATTATATAACTAAACTACAAAACAACCATTATGGAGAACTACCTGAAGTATAGCTTGACAGAACTCCTATAACTAAGAAGATGCAAAGCCATGTTGAGAATGATAGGAGTTGCTGAGAGGTAGAACTGGCTGGTTCCAAGACAATGTGTGATAGTTTAAAATCAGGAAGGATACCTTGGCTTGGAGATCCCCCTGAGGGTTGAGGGGTACTAGGCTCACACCAGGCTCTCCAGTCCAGGGTTCCAATGCCAGGAAGAGAAGTCCCCATAACTTCTGATTGTGAAAACCAGCAGAGATTGTGGCTAAAAGGATGTGGCAGAGCGAGATGGAGAGCTGCTGGAGTCCCAGGCATTCCTCCTAAAGGACTTGCATACAAACTTACTCACTGACCGACTCATTCACTCTGAGCTCCAGCACTGGGGCAGCAGTCCCGGGGATATACTAGGAGGAGCTGAATTGTCTGGCTGCAGAGTGAGGGTGGCTTTAGGGTGAGGGCTGGAGGGGCAAGTCTGAGTCTTCATCAATATGGCTGACACCATTTGTCCTATGCTGGTGATTCCCTGAGAGACCACCCCACTCAATTTGCAGGCCCACCCAAGATGCTTCTGGTGGCTTTTCCACACAGATGGCCTGTTTTCGATCATGGCTGTGGACTTTCCTAGAATCTCTCAAAGGTTCACAAACTCCAAACAAGCAGCATCTGACCTTGGAGTGCCTGGTACAACTTGCTAAGAGGCCCCAAGCTCAGTGCAAGTGGTAGCCAGCTTTGGTTCAAACCTTAGCCTCTCGCAGGCACCACCAAGCACAGAACAAGCAGCAATCACCTGCAGAATACTTTGTAGCTCATACCAGGTGGCCTCAGGCAGGGCACAGGCAGTGGCTGATTTTGGCCTGCAATAGAGCTCCTCCCAAGAGGCCCCAGAACCAACATACATGGTGGCCAGGTTCAGACCACACCAGACACCACTCAACCACCTCCACAAATGGCATATCCAAAGGGCAGACTCAGCAGGCACCAGAGCCCTGTTAAAGTAAATCCCACTCCATGAGGTAAGCCCCTGAACAGTTGCTCCTTCATTGTAGTCACTGATAGTCCTCACAGCAAATTAGCCTGAGAGTCAATCCATCTGACTGATGTTCCAATAGCAATCAAGACTCAACTACAAAAGGAAGGCACACAAAACCCACATAAGGAACACACCTGGAGCATGCAGTCTAGGTGAGCCAGGGAGACTGTGCCTCTGGACCCCCAGGACACCTACTATATACGCCCACTCTATGAAGTCCATGAGACATAGTAACTCTACATAATATACAGAAACAAACAAAAGGAGTCAGCCAAAATTAGGAGACAAAGAAAGTTGTCCCAAATGAAAGAATAGAACAGAACTCCATAAAAAATATTAAACAAAATGAGGACAAGCAGTCTACCAGAAGCAGAGTTCAAAACACTGGTTAAAAGGATAATCAATGAACTTAGGAGAAGAGTAGATGTACTGAGTGAGAACTTTAATAGAGAGATAGGAAACATAAACATGGAGATAGAAAACATTAAAAAAGAACTGGTCAGAAATGAAGAATATAACTAAAATGAAGAATACATTAGAGGGAATAAACAGTAGATTAGATGAAGCAGAGGATCAAATCAGCTATTTAGAAGATAAGTAGCAGAAAACACCCAATCAAAAAAGGAAAAAGAAAAAAGAATAAAAAAAATACGAGGATACCTTTAGGGGCCTCTGGGACAACATCAAGCATACCAACGTTAGCATTACTGGGGTGCTAGAAGGAAAAGAGAGAGAGCAAGGAATTGAAAACCAATTTGAAGAAATAATGACAGAAAACTTCCCTAACCTGGAGAAGGAAAGGATATTCAAATGCAGGAAGTACAGAGTCCCAAAAAAGATGAACTTCAATGAACTCAAAGAGGCCCACACTAAGACCCATCATGATGAAAATGCCAAAAGGTAAAGACAAAGAAAGATTCTTCAAAGCATCAAGAGTAAAGCAGTTAATTAACTCCCATAAGACTGTAACTGATTTCTCAATAGAAACTTTGGAGACCAGAAGGGGCGGGGGGGCATGAAATATTGAAAATGATGAAAAGCCAGAACCTACAACTAAGACTACTCTACCCAGCAAAGCTATCATTTAAAATCAAAGGACAGATAAAGAGCTTCCCGGACAAGAAAAAGCTAAAGGAGTTCATCACCGCCAAATCGTTATTACACGGAATCTTAGAAGGGCTTCTTGAAGGAGAAGGAAGAAGAGGAGGAGGAGCAGGAGGGGGAGGGGGAGGGGAGAAGAATAAGAATAAAAGAATAAGAATAAGAATAAAAAGAATAAGAAGAGGAAGATGAGGAAGAAGAGAAGGGGAGAGGAAGGGGAGGAAGAAGAAATATGAATAATAAAATGGCAGTCATTGCATATCTATCAACAATTACTTTTAAATTGATGAAATGCTCTAATCAAAAGATGGGTGGCTGAATAAATAAGACAAAACACTTCCAAATGTAGCCTACAAGAGACTCACTTCAGATTAAAAGACACACACAGACTAAGCAACCAAGAAATGACCCTGGAGGGCTGCACTTGGATGTTTATCAATCTCTCTATGCTTTCTATGTCATATTTTTAACTCTTATTCAAGCTTTATGTGACTCCACACTGGAATCCTGTGATCCTTTTCATAAGACCCTGGATAATAATTGCAAGTCATTACCTGACATCATACAAAATACAGAATCTTAATATTAAAGACCCAAAAATAAAAAATAAAAAATAAAACTTTTAAAGCCTGTGGAAAAAATATTTTCAGAAAATAATATTTTATGAGATCAAGGTGATTAAAAATATCCTTAAAGTGAACACAAAATTCACAAACTACGTAAAAAAAGATTAAGTTAACTATATTAAAAAACATTTTAAATCTGTAAATCCAAAGTTAAAAAATAAAGGTCACAGGCCAAGAAAAGGTACTTGTGACACATATAAAAATATTAATATCAAGAGAATATTATGAGATTCTAAGACAAAACAAAACAAAAATAACCCTTAAATTAAAGCAGGTATATAGTAAATGGAAATTCTATGGAAAGCCAATTTACAGAAAAATAAGACCTGGATGTTAATATATATGAAAAAGGTGTGTGCCCTTACTATAATAGTAATTTAAAATATCAAATAAAAAGTATGAAATACTATTTTGGATTCTTCGATCATTTAGACTAGCAAAAATTTGATTGGCAAAAGTAATAACTGTTGACAAAGACATGGGAAACAAAAACTTTGATACATTTCTTATTAGAGTGAAATTTGACACAACCACTTTGAAGAGCATTCTGGAAATATTGCATAAACTTAAAGATGCACTTTGAAACCAAGTAACTCCACTTCTCAATCTATACATCGAGAAAATACTACAGATGTGCACATGGTGGCATGTACATATTTATTCAATTATTTCCTAGCAGAAAATTATAGAAAAGTTGTAGAATCACTATTCATTCAGTAGAATATTACACTGCAGCAAAATGAATGAGCTAAATCTTCATGTATTAATTCTAAAAAAATATACGTGGAAAAAATGTAAATAAAGTTGTAAAAGGATACATATAGCTTTATAATATTTCTGTAACTACTGAAATACTATTATATATATGTACTATAAAAATATGTAACAAATGCATCAAAATATAGATAAGACAGCATATTTGTCTTACTGATACTCTATCAAACCCTGTGTTGTAACAAAGAAATACATATTTCACTGAAACGGTTTAGTGTATTTCTAATTACTAATTAGAATTTAACTAATATTAATTAATATCTAATAATGGTGTAACATGGATTATTACAGGAACATAACTATTTTAATTGCAAGCAACATATTAACTATTTTCAAATAATTGGAAAATGACACATTCTTGACTTCTAACTAAGAATGAAAGCTAACAGTTATAGGATGCTTACTATAAGCTAGTTGCTTTTCTACCAACTTCATAAATACTAACTCACTTCATACTGAGAGAAATTCTATGAGGCATATGAGGATTACAAGTGAGGGGACAGACCAGGAGCATTTAGGAAACTTGTCAAGGTTATATAAATACTGAGCGACTGAGCTGATTTTCAAGTTCAGGCAGTGCAATTCAAGCTATTAGCCATTATACGCCACTGAATCTCAATGTGCCTTTAACATGAGTTGACTTTTAATTGTTACAGGGACCTCTAATCACTCAATCCTCTCAAATTACTGAGAATTTGTGAATCAACAGATGGAAACCAATCTTCTCTAAAGAAATATATCTTCTGAATCACTTCGATTTTGTGTGATTATTATGTATTGTTGATTATAATTATTACCACCTTCTTTTGTTAATTTTTTCTCTTGTTCTGCTATGAGTTTATAATCATTTGTTTTATCTCATTCTGGATGTGGCCCTGTTTCTATGATGAGGCTGGGCCAATATTCTCACTTATTTCTGCTGCCAATAATAAAGAGTTAGAAAGATCCTATTTATGCATGTTATTATTTTCAATGTAAATAGTTAACCACAGCTGCTGCAATTTTCTCCATTGTAAGCCAGAAAAATGAGGTGGGGAGATGAGGGCACAAATACATCTATCAACTCTCTAAGCATTCAGAATAAAATATGAAAAAAGGCCAAGAAAATAATTTGCTTCCAGGGCACCAAACTTCAAATTGAATAGACCTATAAAAAATTCTATCAACACCTAACAAATACAATGAGCAGAATTGCAAGGCAGGCTTGTAATTAGTAATTTAAAAGTTTACACTTGCATGAGATTTTTCAGAAATGTTGTTTAATTACCCTGAATAACCAGCTGGTAAACTGAAGAAAACTAAAGTATTTGGTAACATAGTTTCTTCAGTTATCTAAAGAAAGTTCTTTGTACACATATCAACCAAGTGACTTAGAATAACAATGGATCACTTGGAAGTTAGTTGAGTGAAAATATATACTATTAAAAATAGCCTATCCTCAATTCAAGGCTCATGAGATGAATCCATGTTAGTATGTGACTCACTCTCATTCATTTTCACTGTGTATAATATTTAATGCTATGAATATACCACTACTTACATATCCATTTCACTATTAATGGACATGTAGGTGCTTCCTTTTCTTGTTTTGCTCTTATGAACAATGATCTTTCCAACAACCTCTCACACTATTCTTGGGAGTATATGGATCCATTAAATAGGGGCACCATTTATATGAAGTTTTAAAGCAAAATAATAATATGTTGTTAGTTAATGCAAATTTATAAGTAAGTATGTATCTATATCTATCTATCTATATCTATATCTATATATACACAAACAAAACACACAAAAACAAAAACAAAAAAATCAAAACACCAGTCAGAGCAACAATTATCCCTAAGAAAGGAAGGGCACATAGGGGATTTTTAAGTACTACACTGGCCTTATTTTGTTACTAAAGTAGGATGTTGATAAGCATGTGTGTGTGTTCTCTAGTATATCTACATTTTTTTATAATTCCTTTGATTAAGTATAAATACTTCATCAAATTACAAAAAGTTTTCGAATGAGTTTTTGTAAAAATGACATAGTTATTTTATTTTTTATTTTTTATTTTTTTTGAGGGCAGCGTCATTGGCCCTCATGTGTGGGACCGAACCGGGGCCGCTGGCTTCCCAAGCCAGCGCTTAATCACCGCGCCACTCGGCCAGCCCAATTTTTAATTTTTTTAATTTTTTAACTAAAGCCATTGGTTACATGTCACCATTTGTGGTAAGATGCCTCTAAAATGACTGCCAAAAAACGCCTCCTGGTATTCATGTAACCTTGTATCCTTGTGTAACCATCTCCTTTTGAGTGTGGGCTGGATCTAGTGACTCACTTTTAATAAACAGAATGTGGCAAAAGTCACAGGATTTCACCTCAGAGATTAGGTTACAAAGATTCTTTGGCTTTTCCTTGGGTGCTCACTCTTGTTCTACTGCTTGCTTGCTCTAAGGGAAGTGGATTCTCATGTTGTGAGCTGTCACATGACGAGGGATTTATTTATCTGGGGAACAGCCAGTGATGCCATGAAGCCCGCCAACATTCTTATGAGTAAGCTTGGAACTGAATCTTCTTCCCACAGTCATTCCTTGAGATGATTGCAGTCCTGAGACCTAGCTGAGCCATCCTGGATTCCTGACACACATAAACTATGAGGTAACACATATCTGTTATTTTAAGCCACTAAGTTTTGGAGTAATTTATTAAGTAGTAATAAATGACACTCTATTTTTAGAAAAAGAATATACACTGGACTATGAAATATAATAATACTTCTAGCAGTAGAGTTAAAAAGAATGAAAATGAAATATTCTATAAATTCAAAAAGGTGATTAGAGAAGATTAATTTCCAGCATGGCAGAGAAGGCAGCAAATATTCCAGCACTCTGGAAATTGACTTAGGACATACAACAAATTGAGAAGCATTTGTGTGATCACAAAAATTACTGCGCATCAGGTAAGAACAGCACAGATCGGGTGTTTTGGCTTTGTCTTCATGGCCACCTTCATGTAGTCTGAGCAAGCCATAGAAACAAGAAGTTTTGCTGGTTCTGCTAGAGACAGCTCACTTGATTGAGTGTTTTCAGTTAAAGACAAGCAAACAGGAGGGCCAGCAACTCTGGAATCCTGAGTTCGTGACACTGATCCCCTGATCTCACTCCATCCTCCTGGAGCACACATTCTATCTATCTATCTGTCTGTCTATCTATCTATCTGTCTATCTATCTATCTATCTGTCTGTCTGTCTGTCTGTCTGTCTGTCTGTCTATCTACCTACCTACCTATCATCATCATCATTATCATCACCATCATCATCTATCTCTCTCTCTCTCTCTCACACACACACACATACACACACACGCATACACACACACACACACACACTCACAAATACACATTAAATTTTATCAACAATTGAGCATCACTTGCTGCTTCTATAACCCCTCAAGGTACAGAGACAGTTTGAAGCGATCATATTGCTCCTTTGTGAAAATGTCCCCATGATGTGCCAGGAAAGCATGCATGTTACGGCTCCAGAGCCATGTGGTCTAGTTGGCTCAGCTATGTCTCCTTAAGACTCATCAAAATCACAAAACATAGGCAAAAAATATTATTTCTGGCAACCACAGCTGCTGATATTGACTCAGCTGTCATTTCCATTCTTCCTAGTATAACGTGGAGGTAGTCTGAATCTATCCAATTTTCCTCCTCCCAATTACCTCTCAAACAAAAATACCATCTTTAATTTGCAGGTTTAATGATGACTGAAAACATGCCCATGCCATTAGGCAAGCAAGAATCATTTAATTTTTAAGCCCAGAATTGTTTCCTAAACCATAAAAATAGCTACTGGATTTCAAATTATATTTAAACCCTTAATATGAGAGGCAGAGCTCAGACACATGGTTTTTGCAGAGTATAACTTCAGCATTCAATCACTGTGGCAGGTAGGAGATGGACTTCATATGTCTAGGGTCATTTTTGGTGGTCTTTCTTATTGATAAGGTGATAATTAACACCTAAGAAGCACCTCTGTGTGGCAATAAAAAGTAATAATGAGGCTGTACTCTAACACCCTAGTAAAATCTTACTCTTTTGATTACTTCTCCGGGATTTTACTTGTCTGCCAAGCCCCATTGTTTCTCTCATTTGTCTGTCGTGGTTGCTGTAGGGTGGTGGCAACATCTTACCGAAGTGCTCAGGTTTCTGGCTCTGTATTTCCTAAGCAAACAGGCCGTGATAAATTCAAATCAGCTTGACCTGTCACAACATCCAAAATGAGGCTAGAGTTGATCTTGTGCAAACTGAAATGCACAGCATATTCTTTGTGTTTCCATGTAGCGTCTGGAAATGTCCACTTTGCTGATCTAGGAGTTGGAACCTAATGAACCTTTGCAAGGCTGCTGTGGTAAAATAGCATGAATGTGTAACGAGTCTCACTGACAGCAAAACACACAGCCTCCCAGGATGGCAAGCCAGGTCAAAATCCATTACACGGGTGGCAAGGCCTGCCTGGGCTCTGGGCTAAAATATTACGAAGTCAAGACATGTTATATAGTATTAAGACATCTGCTTTCAAGACGTGTCCTTTGGAATTTTTCTTATAATCTCTGGTGGAAATATATCAATATCAGCAAATTCAACAAATTGCTTCACAGATCAACTTGAATGTAAGGTCAAAGTTCTCAGAAATGACACAATGCTTAAAATATTATCTTGAGCTATATAAAACAAAAATAAATGCAATTCCATGAGGTTGCAATATCTTTATGATATTATGTAACAGCCTCATAATGTTCAAAAGATGACAATGGCATATAAATTATTGAGTATTTTTATTTCCTGTTCCCCTTAATAAAATGAATTTTATCAACAAATATCTTTCCAGTGGGGGGCATAGGGGGGTGGGGAATGGCTCAGTACAGACCTATCTAAATCAATTTTCTCTCCACATCCATAGCAGAATATAGCTATGACTGACTGGAGTAATATGGTAGAAAACCCAGTATAGGAGACTGGTATGTGTATTAGAGTTTTCAAGCTTTTCATACCACTTTGTTTGAAACAATATAGTTAGGGGTCAGTTAGTGTAGGTTTTTCTCTTTTATGAGCTCAGTGTTTCAGGAGGCACTAATTCACTCAACTGTAGCAAAATGCATCAGGCTGAGACTTGCCCTACAGACTATTATATTAGATTTAGGGAAGGTGGTTAGTTTTTCAACTGAAATGTGAAAAAAAAATTAAGATTAAAAAATACTTGTAGTAGGGGCCTGCCGAGGGCTCAGTTGGTTAAGAGCTCACTGAAAAATGCGAGCTGAACTCTGAGCAACAGCAATTGATGCCCAGCCCGAGCTGAGCTGCCAACAGGTGGCAGGATGGCTCAGCTAAACAAAAACAAAAACTAAAACAAAAACAAAAAAATATTTGTAGTATCTGAATTTAGCTAATGTTACATATATTTTTATATATGTATATATCCGTATATATACATATACATATACATATATGTATATATCCATATATATACGTATACATATATGTATATATCCATATACATGTATAAACGTGTGTATGTGTCCTTTAGGACTAGAATTCTATGTATGTTAGCACTTCAGAAATTTGAAAACAACACAAAGACTCCAACAAACTGCCACAATACTCTCTCTTGTATTCCTTTTATGAAAGTTTTAAAAAGTATTCTTTACAAACCTCCTCCAAAATATACTAGCACCGTTTATTTCAAGAGAACAAAATTGCCTTCTATATACAACATTAATTTGTGAATTCTAAAAACAATTGAGAAAATACTAGAAACTTTATCACCAATTCTTAATTATGGTATCCATTACTAGAAAAGGATACCTTAGGAAAATCTTCATTTTTTTCAAAAGTTTCAATTGATAGTTTAGCATCTGCATTTGGTTGAGGTATCTATTAACTGCTCCTATTTTACCCAAACTCTTTACTAAAAAAATGATTCTATGTCCATAAAAACAATAGGTTACCAAACTAAGAATAATAAATGCTGCCTGAATTTTCCCACTTGTAATGAGTTGGTGCTTGTCTACCTGTCGTGTATCTGCTGGTCAAACTTTATAATTAATGAACACACCATGGTTAAATGGTAAATCTGATGTACTGTGGTCAGAAAACAGTAATACCACACATCCATTTCAGCTTTCCTTCTCAAAGTCAGAACACAGTAAAATGAACCCACCTGTGGAGCACATAGAGTTATAAGGAAGGCAGAGAAATCTAGATGCTAATCAAATGTGCAGAATACTACAGTTCATGTAAATAAAAACCCACCCAGATAATGAGTAACTGTGTGCCTGCATCATACTGAGCATATTTTTCCTTTTTTAAAAAAATTGTATTAAGTTTATTTACTGAATATATTGAAGTAAGCAACCACCTTAGCTATGCAACTAATGAGATCTCTTTATTTAAAATCTGAACTATGCACAAATTGAGACATTGAGAGGTGTCTACAATTAGTAGTTAATAATAAGGCAAGTCAATAATAGTATCAGTGCAGATAATTACAAGATGAACTCAGGGAATTCATGCCAGACTAGAAGAGAAACACTTTACTTTTCTTTTTTTAACTGGGCCATCCTGCCACCTGTTGGCAGCTCAGTGGCAGCTCAGCTCAGGCTGGGCATTGAACTGCTGTTGCTCAGAGCTCAGCTCACACTCTTGAGCGAGCTCCTAACCAACTGAGCCACTCGGCCGGCCCTGAGAAACACTTCTCTGATTCTTTGGGAAAGAATACATACAGAAATTAATAACAGTAGATCTCCAGTATATTGTTCAGAGTTCATTGTATAAAACGACAGTATGTTTGATTTTGCTGGGACAACCAATTGCATTCTATTATTATTTCATAGGCTGTGTTCAAGCATTGTGAGTGAGCTATTCAATGTTTCAGTTAAAGAAGCCAACCTTGTATTATTGAACTTAGCAATGGTGTCCTCCAACCAGCTGCCTGAAAAGCGGGTGATAATCTCTGTGTCAGAGATTTTCCCTTGGACTCACCAGCAGTCCTGTGGGTTGAAGAGAGGTGCCATCGATACAGTTTTCATGTAAATCTTCCATTGCGACTATCTGAAGCCTATCATCATATCATCTTATCTGTTCAAAAATCCCATGTTCAGGGAGTCCTGTGACACTGAAATTATTTTGTGAAATTCCTAATCATCTGTCAAGACTTAGCTCAAGTATTATCTTTCTTGGAAACTGTCCCGTCATCTCTGACAGAGTTCAGATTGCAGCACTCCCCTGCAATAGCTAGACTGGTGGCAGCATCTATCATAGTAGTATCAGCAACAGCAGAAAAAACTAATATTGCTGAACACCTAATATAAATTCTTGTCATATTATCATATTGACTCATTTAATACTTGTAACCACACTGTATGAAAAGTACCATACCACTAACAGCTATTTTAATATCTGGAAGCTTCCCTATCATTTCACAGATAGGATGAAATCAAAACTTGGGCACATCTGTCTTGGAGTCAGAGATCTTAACCAGATCTAAACTATATATATATATATATATATATATGAAGACATACTAGATTTCCTCAAAAAGCGCATAGGACAATGAAAAGAAACATTGTCCTATGAGCTTTTTGAGGAAATCTAGTATGTCTTCCCATTCATTTTTGATCTGTCAATGTATAGGGCAAACTGGGAAAGTGGTGGTAGCACACAGAAAGCTACTACTAGTGCTAATGAGGCAAAGGATGACAGAGAATGTGTCCACATCTGGATTCACAGCATACCTAGACTACCTGCCTCTCTTTGGGTTCTTCTTTATGGCTTTTACAGATAACTCCTGAAAACGGAATTTGAATACCTTGTCACTTGTTACTTTTTTATAAAATTATTTTAAACATACTATAAAAATAGGAGACAGTAAGGAGATAGGTTTCTAAATAGCAAGCTTCCATTAATTTAATGTTATGGTACATTTATTAAATGGTCATTTTAATTAGAACCATTTAGATGTAATACTTTGCTCATTAGCCACTAACAAAAAGGGCAGAATAAATTTTTTAAAGTCTCTTCAGAATAAGTAACTTAACAATCACTTGCCAAGCAAACTGTACCTCAAAGGGATATACAACAAATTTTCCAGATATTTATCATATTTGTATTTCCATTTTAATATACTGTTTCTGGACCACAAAATGACATTCTCCTGACAGACCTGAAATTTAACTGAAACAGAATGGTTAGACAAAGCAACAATGCTTTTAAACATTTTGAAGTGCAAGGCTGATTTAATAAAATAATAGATTCAGAAGGTCCAGGCAAGTTCATTCAGAATAATGTAGATAATTAATTTTCCATTTTTTCCTTGGCTTGAATAGCCAATAATTTTAAAGACTTTTACAAAAAAATGTTTTCAAAGTAGCTTTGTGTGTGTGTGTGTGTGTGTGTGTGTGTGTGCGCGCGCGCGTGTGTTAGATAAAATTTAATCATCAACTGGTTTTTGATGAGGAATTTCAGTTAATTCATCTAATTTGGTATATTTTTGCCTTTTTACACTATACAAGCATGAAAGTTGTGTCTTTTGAAAATATTTGTCTTGGGGTGATACTTTGTTCAAGAGAGATTGCTAAAGAGTTCCCATTCAACCAGGTTAACTGGCCCCTAGGGCACTTACAGGAAGCACAGTTTCAAGGTAAGCACTTGGGTCTCATAAAGTAAAGCAATCAGCTCATAATAAACAAACAAACAAACAAACAAAATCCAGTTAAACTATAGTATTGAACTGAAGATTCAGATAAAGGGAATGCACACATTTAAAGATGTTGTCACCTAACCCAGAATTGCAATTACCTAACCAGATGGATCGCAATCTCAATCTCTCTCTCTCTTTCTCTCTCCCTCTCTCCTCCCAACATTATTCTATCATTCTTTTTTATAGCAATAGAAAACCTGAGTTTAAAGACATTTCATGTCTTTTCTACAACCATTTAGCTATTAAACACAGAGACAAAAACAAATGCATTGCCCGTACTTATTTTATGTATTCTAGAATGATTAGAATATGCATAAATTTGATATAAGACACAAGCTCTCACTTTTTCCCTCCTCTGCATTAAAGCACAATCCCTGCATTTCAGCACAAACTTCAGTAGATCAGTTAAATAAAGATAGTACATATTTTATTTAAAACCAGTGGTGTGAAAATCTTCATTGCTTCAACTTCAAATTGTATTCTTTTTATGTACACATTACTTATATTTGAGTTTCAATGCTTGAATTTACTTCTTTGAATTTCCATCATTGTTGGCAATAGTTTTACCTTTATTACACTACCACAAAAACATCTTCTTTTCAACAAAATTATGGCTTAACAATTCAAAGATAGTAATATTACAATTCAACTAGGAAATAGAGAAAATATTCTATGTCCCCTAGGAACACTTTTAAATCCTTAAATTAATTTAAAAATTCAGTCTCTGAGAATACCTGTTATCAAAATGTGAACATGAAGGCCCAGAATCCATACTATATCTCACTCACTGTAGGGTAGCCTTAATGAACTGGTTTCATTGGGCCACATTCAAATGATAAGTAATTAATATGGACTGACATCTACAAAGTTTAACCATCCTCATATTGAGGTTTCATTTGATATTCAGATCAGAAAAGAAACTGCTTATTAAGAAATAAAAAGCATATAAAGATAGATAAGTTCAAACAGTTCACTGACTTTTGTTACATACATCTTGGAGAGGAATTTAAAATGCTATCGCAACAAGGATTCAAAGGTTGCTTCAGTCCGTAATTGACAACTGGAAACAGGAAGGCAGCTCAAGAACTTATCATTTATTTTATATTCTATTCAATCTGTGGGTGACATCTGCTATGTCTCAGACCTACAGCAAATACAATAGCTATAGTCACCCAGAAATGATGCCTTGTAAAGGAAAATAATGAATTAAAAGCTGCATTTAAAATAAAGTTCAAATCTACACAAACAGAAACATCAGCTAATTTTGATTTTTTGAGCATTCTAATAGAAAGAGTAATTTTAATTTAATGACAGTTTCTTATATTTACTATTTTGGTACATTCCCCGTATTTAGACTTTATAACTATTATATGTAACTAAACATAGAAAGTTATGTAGTTATAGTTGTAGATAGTTACAGTTTTATATAGTTATAGTCTACATATAGTTTCAGATATATAGTTTATAACTATATTCATATATGACACAAGTTAGATATTTTGCTTGTAAGAGTTTTCAAAATAAGGAGATCTTCATACAATGATTTTTTAAGCTACTTAATTTCTAAGAACATTGTACTCATAAAAAATGCATTTTCTTCATTCTGCTAATACTTTTTCAGGGAAGACTGAACTGGAATACTTAAGATAAGCTAAACAATTTTCCCTTGAGTTGAGAAATTTATGTAAAGCACTAAACACATCATGTGCAACAGTCATCACTCATTAAATATATTATAAGAGATGTAATAAGTGTTTAAATAATAATATTAATAGTATAATAGTAGTGGAAGCAGAAATAGCAATAGTAGTAGTGGTAGTTTGTTTATTTTCTTCTTCTTCTTTCTTTCTTCATCTATTCAACCCAAAGAGATAATCTTAACTAAGTACTATAGCACAACATTAAATGATCACTTACTATATCCAACACTTCAGTCAAGATTTGATTTGTATTTCCTTATTTAATACTCACAAGAACTCTGAGATAGAGGAACCATTACAGTTTTCCCCCACGGTCTCAAAGGAGAGCTTTCCAATGAAACCTCTCGTAAGTCACATGGCATAAAACAAAGGGAATCCCCTGATTTCCAAAAGTTCGTGTTAGGCCACTTGCTTTTACGAAAGACCCACATTGATAACCAAAGTAAGTACAAAGAGCATGTATCTTTGCCTTAATGAAAAAAGCCAACACCATACTAATGTACAAGGTCTTTCATAAAAGCCGAATGGTCTAATGCAAACATTCACAAAGTGGAGGATATCTTTATTCCCATTTATTACATAAGAGAACCTATGCTCAGAGGTTTTAAATAAGGTAAACCGTTTCTAGTTTTGGAGCCAGAATTTTGAAACATACTACCTGCTTCCTAAGTACTTTCACTGCACAGTAAATTTGTCCTACATGATACATTATATATAAGCAAAGAATTCGTGGCAGAACCTTGAAAAGCTAAAGAAACTAACAATAGTAAAGTTTATAAGACAGTTACAATTAAAAAAATTAAAATTATTTTCATTACTTAAAAGTATCTTCTCAATTTTGGTTTCATGTATCATAATCCACAATTTTGGCATTTTAATAATACATATTTATAAGGGTTCACTACTATTACAGACTGAATGTTTGTACCTTCCCCACCTGCAACTTTTATATAGAAATTCTAACTACTCATGTGATTGTATTCAGAGACTTTTTAAGGTTATGCTGCTATTTCTTTTAGGGTAATTAAGGATGTTTTAATTCAAGCTATTGCATTTAAAAAAAAGAAAATGAGACTCAGAAAACTTGTGTCTTTATTAAACTCACAATTTAGCAAATGGATTCAAGGCTAGTATAAGACGAAATAGAATCATGATGTCTTATCTCAGCATTTCAGCTACTACAGCAAGTATCTTAACTCTGCTGTGCTGGATGGTGCTCTCTGATGATATGACTTGTATTGGTTTAGTTGAACACTCTACCCCAACACTGACTCACACAGAATCTGCCGCACAGAAGTTATCTGATAATTGCTTGTTGAAAGAAAACTGATGGGTCACCATATACAATGCCATATGAAGTACTTTCACTCCCACAAAGGGTACTGTACAAATGCATTGTTTTCCAGATGTCAGCCTCTCAATTCTTCATACTCATAGACAAAAAACAATAAGAGTGGGCCGGCCGAGTGGTGCGGTGGTTAAGAGCTGGCTTGGGATGCCAGCGGCCCTGGTTCAGATCCCACATGAGGGGCCAATGACACTGCCCTCTTTAAAAACACACACACACACAAAAACAAACAAACAAAAAACAACAACAATAAGAGTAAAAAGAAAAAAAAGGAGAGAAATAGTGAATTTTCCAACCATTTCCCAGCTCACGTGAATCGCTTTTACCTTCTCTCAGTGAACTGCCATTAAGATTGTAAATCACTTGCTCTCCCTTCCCCAGTGGACACATGGACCCAGACCACCATTTCTTTGCCTGAATCTTTGTGTTAAGGAAATGTATAAGGACACAATTTATAAGCAGTAAAAAAAAAAGTTAAATATTATTATTTGGCATGTTATGATTGGAAATAAGGAATCACAGAAATTAATTTAAAATAGATAGACTATTTCTAAGAATTCAGAGATCATAGAAGAGGGGTGGCAAGTCGAAGAAAGGAGGAAGGAAAAATTTCAAATGCAGATTCTGAAAGAGATACAATCAAGTAGTTTGGTTTTATCTCCAGGTAATTAACCTATCTTCCATAAACACGTGTTTCTTATAGCCTACCATAAGTTCAGCACTGAGCTGGTCATTTGGAAACAAGTGTATTAAATAATTATATAAGGTGATTCCTACTCTCTAGAAGTTTACAAGACTGTCAGGAAAACAAAACGCATAGACATGAATCATTGTATAATACCTCTCAACATGCACAATCACTGTTAATACCGGTCTACAGTAACTTATATAAAATTCCACAATTCCTTCTACACAATTCTCAAGAATAAAAAAGCTCTCAAAAAGGAAAGTTTTCCCATAACTCATTTGGAGGCAAAATCTGACGTGACCTAAGGTCTTTTGATGGTCAACACTACCTTTAAGTGTTTTGGGGCCATTTATAAAGTTCCTGCTTCATTTATCCTGCTTGAGGTTGACATTGCTCGGGGTATAGATACAACTATAGGACTATTAATATTTTTAACCATGAGTTAGTACCTCAGATCTCACTGCATACTACAAAAATATTGTCTGTTCATTGTCACCTTTCTAATCCTGAAAACTCTGAATCCTAAAATGACCTCAAGATTTCACAAAATATAATAAATATAGTTTGGACATGTAAAATAAACAGCTAGGTAAACACACTAAATTTTTGAGGTGCAAAATTCAGAAAACAAAATTATAATTCCCAGAATTATTGATAAAGAAAGCTCAAGCAGTCAGCAAGGAACCTTGAAGGGTAGGCAGGACCAGAACACTGAATGAAACAAAAGAGATATGGATGCAACAAGAGCCCAAGCAGAGGCCAGGCCAGCTGGAAGGACAGCTAGAATATGGGGGGTCAAGAGGAAAGGTGGTGGGGAGAAGGGCGAGGTGGGAAGGATGTTGATTTGGGAGAAAAAGGAATTCAATTTCAACAAATAGGGGAAAAAAAGAAAGTACAGGGAACTGGATTTTTATTAGTTAAAAAGTAAAGAATGAATGTAGAGTTTTTAGCAACAATTATTATAATGAGCCCTGAATTTAAGAGAAATTGACCTGGCAATAATAGGCAGCATCACTTCAAGGAGAACCCTGTTACTACAGGGGAGGTCAGCCGGGAAGCTTTTTGCAGGAACCAGGTGTGAGGTGATGAGGAACTGGAATGAAACAGTGAAGTTGGGATTACAAAATGGCATCTGTTCTTATGTCTCTAATTTGGCTCATTCTGAAAATTGGAAAAGATTCCTAAATGTATTCACTTCACATTCTGAAATACGTCTGAGGGATGGACACCTGAAAACATCTGAAACTGAGCAAACCCTTTCATTTATTTCATCACAGCCATCTGGTTGTCTTGAATACACAGCTGCCTCATAGTTACCTCATGACACAAACATTTTTATATTCTAAGCCTGGACACAAACTCAAGTAACCATGAATAAAAAACAAAAATAAATAAATAAACAAACAAACAACCAAAACTCACTGCACTATTCTCAAGCAGAGTGTAGATTTTTTTTTCACTTTCAATTTAAGAGCTTGAAAGTACACTGTTTTTTAGGTATTTCAATACTTAGTGTTCAGCCACACCAGTATGGTTCAGATGCTAAAAAATGTTAACTACATTTCTCCTTTCAAGACGTAAGTTTTTGAAAATATGAACTATCAAGTCAAGGTTAGATGTGTTCTCTGACATCCTTGGCCAGACTGGAAAAACAAAGCAAAGCAAACAAACAAAATGAATTTTTTCCTTCAGTTTTCAAAGGGAAAAAAATAAACTCTTATTCTGAAGTTGGAGGTAAGAAATCACTTTACTTTTAAAGAGCTTCTTGTCTTGTATAAATCTACTGGCTTTTGTATACTATCTGTAAGTATCTTTCCATCTTACCCTTTAAGGCTAGTCAAAAATTGACATTTCAAATGATTTCATATGACTAATGGTATAGACAGAACTGCAAACAAAATTTGCTAGGTTTTCTTGGGACTGTTATAAATTTACATTAGTATAATACATTCTGAATAAATTAAAAGTATTAGCCCTATAATGGCCTCAAATGCTAAATATCTAAATAAGCAATAATGTACTGTTCAAACTTTTATTTTACTTTATCCTCTCAGTGAGACTCAGCAGTCACTAGATTTAAAAACATGTGAAATAAATCTAATTAAACATCCTCTTACATATTTTTCATCTTCAAACCATTTTATTAGCTCACTACATTTGCACAAACTATATTGCTTCTCCTATTTTTTTTTTTTAATGATATATGTATGTAGTACAGAGTTGACGGTGGCAGACTTTGCCTTCATGGAGAAGCTGAATTCAGAGGGTTCATGAACTGACTGGAAATCAGAACATGGAATGTCACTCTCCATTCTTGGGCTGACTCAGCAGGAGTGTCTGCCCGCCATCTAACTTTTGGCTAAAGAATTCCACATAGCCAATGGTCTGTTTTTTCAAGGGCCTTTTTTTTGGTTTAATCAATGGATTTACCACTTGATTTGCCATTTAAATCAAATGGATTTAAAATTACATGAAATTTGTAAATAATTTTTAGATATGAGGGAGAAACTTTACTGAATTTAGATATAGACTTTTTTTTAATTGCTTGGTAACAATAAACACAAAAATATCAACTTAGTTGCACATTAGGATAGTCATCAATCTTTGTGAAAAATATTGCTACTTCAGCTAATAAGTTCACTCAAGAATTGATCATTTTTACCCAACTACCAACCTAGAAATTAAATGCAGGTTGATATAATAATTATATCTATTTTCTTAAATTCTTTGATATATTTGGTGGGAAAATGTTCTAAGTAATTGTCAGGTTTTACATCACTTTTCCTTTAGTACTTTTAATATGCATACCAATTCCACTCACCAGTCTAATTTTTAGCTAAGTTTCTTTCCTATGTCTATTTTTCAAATCTCCAACTAGCTATACACGTCTTTAGGGCAAATGTAGAATATTCTGCTGGTTGTCAGTTAACATTGTAAACTGACAAACTCTAATTGGAAGTGGCCTCCCAGGACCTCCATTCCAGAAAGCTCACAGAAGGTTTGGGATTTTCAGAATTGGGTTGAATAAGCACAGTGACCTAAAGGCAGTAGGAACAGATGCATAACAACTGAGAGAAAGCTGCTGGTCGCTATTCTGATAGAGTGCCTGTGGAATAAGAGAAGAATTCCTATAGATACTCCATGAATACCTCTTAAGGTATTTGACTAGTAGTGAATGGATAATAATTGGTTTGATAAAGATAGGGCTAAACTGATTCAAAGGCAATTCTTCCCTTATATCCTCTGAAAAACAAGCAGAGAACAGGCATGCAATACGCAGTGCTTCTGGGAGCTAAGAACTAAGTTTTCTATAGACCTAATGACATACTACAGACTTCGTTCCACTAAAATTGACAACCATAAAAGAAAGTAGGATTCACTGGTAGAAAAGAATAAAAATAAATTCAAGACTTCCTCTTTTCTAGAGATGAAAAAAAAAAAAAAACAAAGAAAAAACTTATACCTTGAAATTGATGTTGGACAAAATCCTGAACTTTAAGAAAGATGCTTTGTGATTATATAAAAGTTATATTAGATTAAGTAAAAATGTGTATTAATATTTTAATAATCAATATGTACAGAAAAACTTTTGATAAAGGTTATGAAAATACAAATAAGTCAAATGCATGCCTTGCTCTTAAAGTTAATGCAACATCTTACCAAGTTAAAGATACAAGTTACCGACTTGTGACTTTTTGAGTTTTCCCAGAAGCAAACCCTGATACAAAGATTAAAATACAAGCGATGTATTTGAACAGTGTTCCCAGAAACACCAATAGGGTACCAGAAAAGTGAAGGAAAACAATTATAAAAGGTGTATTATTAAGCTAGTGACCACTGTGAGGAATTTGAATTTAATTTTCCCAAGGAACTCTGGGAGACATTGAAACAGTCTCTCTGAGTAATCCTATCCGAAGGACATGGAGCTGGGGTGTTTTTATCCCAGCTCCAACTGATCATTTTTGGAAGGTTGTGAGCCTTGGTATTAACTTCCCAGAAGTTCTCCCTACTGAAAATATAGGCAGAATAGACTCTGGAAACTACAGAAAACCTCTAGGAAAAGAATTTCAGATACATGCATTTGGAAGGCAACACAGTGGGTACAGGAGTAGGATGAAAAGAAATTGGAAGGGCATCAACAACATCCACAGTGACAGTTGATCAAAGAAACTCTATAGTTTTGGTGCATCTTGATTCAAGGAGCCATTTATGTTCTCCATTTTTACATATGAAGGCACTCTTTTTAAAAATATTATCTCTGTGATTATCTAATCTTGAGGTTAGAATAAAAAAGGAAATCAGATTTCAGTCTCTCTGTAGGAGCCATCCTTCACAGATGAATATTCTTTTCTCAGTTTTTTTTTTTTTAAAGTTAACTAATATTTAGCTTTAGAAATCAAATCTGAGTTGTCTAAAACGTATTGTAAGTCAAAATGTAAAACTGGAATGGCTCAATTCATGAAACTGGCCTCCTTAAGTAAATAACAAACACTTCTTCATACTTCAGTTGTAGCAACTTTAGACAAATACATATTGTATTATTTTCTGATGAATAAAACTTGATAGAGAAACAGTAAGAACTCTGAGAATTAGTCACAGAATGAAGTTAGTATATTGGCATTATAGTCTTCCATGACAAACAAGTCCTACCCATCTTGTTTCATGGAAGAATGGAGAAATGAGACACTGGAGAATGGTTCAGCCTCAGCAGACATTAACATCGAGTTCCAAGGGGAGAAATCTCAGACCAGGAGTGCCTCCTACAATGGGGGCAGGGATGGCAAAATTGGAATCTGAGAAAATAGTAATTTTCCTACTTTATCCATTTTGTGCATAAAATCAATAAAAGGATTTCTTTCCTCTCATACATTTGTTTTTTTTTTAAGTGAACTTGCTTCTAAACCATTCAAATGTGCTAAACAGCACAAAATGATCCATACATTTTTGAAGACTCTCTATAGCTTCATGAATACATTGTAGAATTGGAAAACAGATGGCAATGGTAACCAAGAAACAGCAATTAGGATAAGTATAACAAATATCCCTAAAAACCTTAGTAACTCAAGAGTACTTTCTTCTCATGAAAATTTCAACCCCACTGTTCCTACTCCAATGCATTTCCTGGGTAGCTCTTCTTGATTCTAAGATTCAAAACCCTTCCATCCTGTGACTACAAAAACCGCTGGATCCTCGGACATTTAACTGGAGACTGTGGATGCAGAGACAGATAAATCAAGACAATGTGTGAAGGATGATGTGAGATGTTTCCTGCACTCGGCCTGAGTGTCATATATATCACTTTCTCTGACATTCCATTGGCCAAAATTATTCTTATGACCCACCTAGATGAACAGAGACTGGGAAATGGAGTTTAACTGTGTATTAAAAAAATAAACATTGGTTTGGTAAATATCTAGAAAGAGCCTAGGACAAGTCATGATTAATAGTCTAAAATTTGGAAGTGTGTTTCCAGTATAACATAGTAAAGTGGTTGATCTTGTTCTTGCCTCCAGGGAATATTTTTATCAGGGAATTAGATGAAATATAGGAAGCAATAATATTTTTAAATAAACAGGAAAATATAGAAACTAAAATGAATAAATAGGAAATAAAATTCTACAACAGACATATTTCAAAATCTTAAAATATTTATATACAGCTAAAAATAAAATGAAATTAAACAGGTATAATATATAAGATTCTGCTTTTAGATTTATAATATGATTAATTATACAAAAAAATGTTAATAGGATGTCAATTTTTGCTGTTTAAAAAGTTTTTACCACAAACAAATGTGAATTAACAAGATAAAATATTGCTTTAAATTTTTTAAGAAGCTAAAGCAAACAATTTTATTAGTAAGAATTCAAGTTTCTCCATTATAAGGATAATACTTTCAATTTAGATTTTGCAGATCAGCTCATATCCACAGTAAAGCTTTGGGATGGTTTAACTAAAGTTTTAGGGAAATACTTTTAAGCAAAATACTTTTAAGCAAAATTAAGCATGTTAAGAAACTGCACTGGAAGGTAAAATGTTTAGAAAATACTTCATAGGAAGATTCATCAATTAAGTGGAAATAATGAATCTGGAAAAAGGCTTAGGGTGGGCGTCACAGGGACGCCCTGCGTTCATGTTTTCAAAATGAATGAAAAAGTAGATATACATTTGAATAATAAACGTTACAGGGAAGCCAATGCTCTTACAATTTAAAAAAAAATCTTCAAACAAATGTTGGACAAAAATTGAACCAGCACTTAAAAAATAGCAAACGGCTTCCTATATTAACAGAAACTACACTTTACGTAAGACTTTCTGCAGAAGAAACTAGGTGGGTTTAAAGCAAAATAATATATATCTTTATCTTGTTCATATCTTAGATGACAGGAATTTGAGCATTCTCAGCATAATATTGACCTGATCTTTGACTCAGCAGGAGTCTCTACATGTTTAACATAGTTTTTATTTAAGGATTTTTTTTTTTTTACTACATTCACTTACTAGCGGCTCCAGCATTAATTGAGAATTAGATTGGTCATATGCCTCATGAGTAAATAACTCTGAGAAGCAAGCATTCTTCATCTGAGGCATTCACAAAATTATAAAATTCTGTCTTGAAATTTATTAATAGAATAATAACCACGACAGCAACCCATTTTTAATAAGAATTGTAATTACCACATCAAACATTATTAAGACTTTCCAAATCGGAGGCTGATGCTCTGGGAGGACGGATGGGGTGAGAAAATTATGCTTAATGAGATTAACTTAAGGCATTAGTTTTCTTCCAGGGTTTGCCATGCTCCCCAAATTCCAATTAGGCATTCTAGTCTTTTCCTAAACTTTCTTATCCAGAAGTCATGCTGATGGGTCTAATGACAATAAACTCATATAATTCATTGTCAGTAATTTTTTTTAACTATGCAATTTATAATTCTTTCTAACAGAGGCAAATTGCGTTTGGGGGTAAATTGATAACATGTCATCCTAATCTCCCACTAATTTCTCAGGTGAAAATGTAATAAATAAATCTAACAGACAAGGAAAAAAAAAAATCATGGTTCCTTCTGAATATAATGAAATGCAGCAATCTAAGTGAAATTAGAGTGTAGGGAATGTTTCAGAAATAAGAAGGCTTACAAAATGTTTAATGGATATTAGAAAAGATTTGTCTCATGTGTGAATAGTATCTGCACGCATGAAAACTTATTAGGCTAATGCCTCTGAATCTAATTTCTTTTTGAAGTAAAAATAAGTTTTAATCAAACCCCAACCTTTAAAGTTGTATGACCTTTATTTCTTTGTGAGCAATACAGTCATGGCAGAGAATAAACGAAAGAATTAGGTGAACACATTCTCAGAAAATTTTTTAGATGTCCTCTAGAATCTCGAGGCAACAAACATATTTGAGCATGAAAATCTACTTTTTAAAAACAGAATATATTTGCTTCCTCCAAAGATAGATCTCGGGACTTTTGGTGAGCGGTCACTGATTCTTAGAGAGGGCAAAGGAAGTAGTATTAGTATTAGTGTTACTCGCTCTAATCAGCAATTTTGAAGTTACAATTATAATATCCTTATTTTATATCTTACGTAAGTGGCAGATAATCATTCATATGACCTGAAAACACAAGCAGTAAATTTCAGCACAATCTTACAGCCTGCGTTTCCAATTAAGCTCTCATTCCTCCTCTAAACCTACCATCTCAGTAACTATTCCCCCAAATATGGATGACTTAATCTCTCTTCTGTGCCTTTAATCAAATTGCTCACTCATTATGGAATACATTTGGCCTGCCCCTCTACTTATTTATACCCTACTGTCAGGAACTCTAAAGGGTCTGATATATTCCCTACTTGCTTGCTAACAGGTTAGCCTGCCACAGTTCCAAGATGCTGATAGTAGACCTGAGACTCCTGGGTTAGAGACAGAGGAATTTATTACTCATGTGTCAGATGGAAGTAGGAACCCTATGTCTTACAGGTTCTCATTCTCCCTCAGTTTCTATTGGGGTAATGGGAGGGCAGCCCAGGTGAATATTATACACACAATTTGTGACATAGCTCAGGACTCCTGAGCCTAGGTGAGTCCCAATCCTCAAAAGGGTCTACTAGCAAACCTGCCCAATCTTTGCCCTTAGAAAGACATTATCTTTATTATCCTGGTCAGGAAAAAAAATCTGCCTTCTGCCCTGGAGGCAGTCAGTGTCTCTATAACCAAGACTGTTTACTACATGAACATTCTTGAAAATGAGAGTTCAGGAAAAAACTGCCAAATGACATGTAGAAATGCCATGGGGAATTGTCTCTCAACTCTCATCCTTCAAACTACAATGTTAAACCCTATTTCTTTCATGAAGGGAGGCCACAATCACCCATGTTGTCTGTGCCATTTGAGACATCATTCATGTTGTGTGGCATCGTTTATGTTATTTATGTTGTTGCTTAATGTTTATATTCCATTTAAAAGTAAATTCCATTTATATTTCACTGTCTCTAAGGATTTTAGTTTCAATAAAGGTACAAATTATGTAATAAATTTCTTTTAGCTTCACAAATTTCATGAAACTACCAGGGGTCCCAAAAAAATGTATACACATTTTAAGAGATGTTACCTATGTATTACTTTTCGAAGTTGAATTGAATTATGGTAGCAATGTGTAGTATGACGTTCGCTAAAAAGATGGCGTTAATCAAATGAATGCTAGTGTCACCATGAGACAGGCAGGACAGTCAAAGAAAATGACGGAAGTATGGTTGTTGTTCGAGGAGTGCAAGATCATTTTGAAGTGGTATTTGAAATTTGAGAACATTGTGGAAGTACAATGACAATGGAGGTGTGAGTATGCAGCCGACCCTCCAACACACCTAACAATTACATGTATTCGTGATAAGTTGGAGACGTATGGTACTGTGTCTGATGTGCATAAGGGAAGATCTGGGAGAGCTCACACAGCAACAAGTCCTGCTTCTGCTGTGGTGTTGGCACAGTTTGCATGCTGACCACAGAAGTCTACAAAACAATGTTCACCATTATCAGAAGTGTCTGGATGCTGATGGTAACCACTTTGAGCACCTCTTGTAATGGCAGAAGTCAAACATGACTTGTAGTCATCTTTTGTTATTGGTATTACAAATTTATTATAGTTTTTTCCTTTCTTAAAATGTGTATACATTATTTTGATATTTACTGAATGAATAAAGAAGAGTTAAAACTTATTTTTTAAATGCTTCATCCTAAATAATGTGCAAAGAAATAGTAGTGGAATTAATGAGAAAGAATTTTATCCTGTCAAGTTTTGGGGAAAATTTAATTAGAATGTGGCAGCAATTTTCCCTATGCTATTGCCTATCCTTCACTTATCAGATATCTTTTCAGTCAACTTCATTTAGTGTCAGATATCAAAGATTATCAATTCTTATGAAGAATTCAAGAAAAGCATGATATAAATCCAGACTTAAGTTTGAGAGTTGACAACAATCTTCTGATAAAATTTGGAATTCAATTAGTTTTGACTCTTAGGAGCTTAATAACAAGGACCTCTGAGGCAAAATCTTCAAGTCCATATTTTATGAATTAAAAAACTCAAATTATACATGTGCAGAGTTTAGAAAGCCAAATAATTATACAAAACTCAACCTCAAGTATTTCCAATACCCAGAAGCAACCTTTTCTAATGCATATTTTAAGAATCCTTCGTTTTGCTTTCGTATTTTTCTAAATGTTTAACTGTTATTTATATTATAGGTTTCATTTTTCATTTGCACATTGTGTTACTGATTTCTTCTTGCTGAGAGAAGGCTTTAGCTCTCTCATATGAACGCTCTTCTATCCTCCTTATATTTACATCATACTTTTGGTTAAGTCAGGTGCTGTTGTGATGTTGACCATGCAAGTCTCCTGCACAGTTGAACCTTGTGGTATATTTAGATTACATTTCATTTCACACAACTTTTTCATCTTCTGTTAATAATGCGAACATTTTATTTCCTCAATTTTATATGTATTCATCCAACTATATTATGAGCTTCCCATGAGAAGTGTAAAATTCCTTTCTGAAACATCAGGTAACCCAGCAGCTGCTTCTCTTTCCTGAAGATGTCCTTTACAGAGCCTCTTTCTTCCAGCTACAGTCTGTCTTTGGTTGATTTTGAGGCCAACACACAGCTACCATAACAGTGTCTTCCTTCATTATCATCCTGGAATTTCTTTCTTTATTCTCATATACATAATTATATATATATATATATTCCTCTTTCTTGATTTAATTCCAAGTTTTGGGACATATACAAAAGCAGTGTGCTGAGAAAGGGAACATTGGAGAAAAAAATTGGAAATCTTATTGGTCTAAAAATGTCTTCTATCTTCTTTTATAGTTGAAAAAAATTGGCTATATATAAAATTCTAGTTTAAAAATAATATTCCTAAAGAAGTCCAAAAGCTTTACTCAATTGTCTTCTAGCTTCTTGATTTCTACGGAGAACTGTGCCATTTTCATTTTAATTCTTGCTATGTAGCCATTTTAGATAACAAATTAAAACTCTTTTTAAACTTTTAAGATCTTTAGTTTTCTCCTACAGTTTTAAATTTCATGTTGATGTGTTTTGACAGAAATCTTGTTTACTACATCATGTTAGGCATCCAGTGGGCCCTTTCTAATTAAAAATATATGCCCAACTGGGCCGGCCGAGTGGCGCAGTGGTTAAGCGCTGCCTTGGGAAGCCAGTGGCCCCGGTTCGGTCCCACATATGAGGGCCAGTGAGTGACACTGCCCTCAAAAAACAAAAAAACAAAACAAAAATATATGCCCAACTATGATGAGAAAATTTCTTAATTGTTTTAAAAATAATTTCTTCAGCTCTATTCTCTCTGTTTGGAATAGTTATTCAAATGCTAGATCAGCTGGACTAATTCTGTAATTTTCTAATCTCTCTCTCTTTTTTTTAAACTTTATTATTATTATTATTATTATTATTATTAGTTACAGATGTACGAAACAATGTAATAGTTATCTTTTTCACCCCTTACAAAGTGATTCCCTGCTCCCCTGCCCCCCCCCGATATCATACATATCTATTACAATTCCATTGACTCCATCCCCCACTATATTCCACATCCCATGACCATATATGTGTTAAATTATAGTTGACATATGCTATTATTCAGCGGCAGCTTCAGATGTACAGTGCAGTGGTAAGGCCACTACACTGTCCATGAAGTGGTCTCCCTAAAAAGACATGAGTCCTTCTGTTCCCCTAAAATATATATATATATATATATATATATATATATATATATATATTTACAACCTTATTGATTACATTCCCTAAACTCTCTTCTGTCTCTGCGGTAGTATTGTAGTTATCAGTTTATGTTAATCTTCTTTCTCTTGTTCCAACCCATTGAAGGTTAAATTTTCTTTAAGTCTCTGTAAAATTTCTTCAAATTTATCTTCCATCCCTTCTATTTATTTTTATGTTATTATTTTTAAAATCCTTAGAGTTCTTTGACATTCTCTAAAAATTTCTTGATTGTGTTTCCCTGTTCTTGTTATATGAATGTACTTTTCTCTTGTTTATTTTTCTGAGAATACTAACTTAAAAAAATCATTAATTATGTTTTGTTTTGTATTTTAGCCCCCTGTATTATCTTTATTTCCTGAATCCTTTTCCCCATTTCTTTTGTCTTGATTTTTTCTCAAAATATTGTCTTAAATGTCTCGTTATCTAGTATACTCACATCTAATAATTTTAAAGGAGCTTATTGGCTGCTCTGTCATTGTGAGTGTATTAGCTGAGGTATTTCACCAAGGCTCCAACTTGTCAGAAAAGGATAGTCTTTTCTTCAGAGTTCATCAGTTTTCCTAGAAAGAAATTCTCTAATTTTCTGCCTAGAAGCCATTCTCAGAACCAAATGGGAGAAAGGACGGTGATGAACACGTGAACTTTCACTTAATAACCCTGATTTGACTACAGGATGTTCCCGCTTGCTTTTGATAATTCCAGATTTCTTAGTTCAAAGTTTCTCTGGTTGAACACCACACACACACACACGCACGCGCACACACACACACACGCACGCGCACACACAAAAGAAAAAAACCATCTTCCATAGGGATTGGCTGGGAAGTTGGCAGGAGAAATAGGTGATTAAGCATTGAACTGTATGAAATGTGGAAGGGGATCTGGGTGTGTAACTATTGTATAGTCTTTCAACCATTTCTAATTTTAGACTCAATTGTACTTTCACTCTAAGAGCTGAGTGTCTCCAGTTCCTGAGAGTTTAAAAATTCTGTAGATTGAGTATGCCTAGTTTTGTCCTTCATAATGAAAGCTTTCAGTTATGCTTTTTTTACAGTGACCATTCCCTGATCTGATTATTTTCCTTCAAAATTGTTTTTCTCTCATCTCCTCTCCCATTCTCTCTATCCTGGTTCATATGTGTTTTGTTGTTGCTGTTGTTTTGAAATGTCCACATTTCATTTATTTGTTGTTGTTTTAGTGTGGTTTCAGGAAAAAAACATCAGAATGTATATGTTTAAAATAGCAGGTTTAAGTACAACTAATTCTACATGTTTATCTTAAACATATAGCTGTTATTATTGTAAAAGAATTGTAACTGATAGCTTCTAATCAAAACTATTTATATAAATGACTAGGTCAGATATTACAAAAAAATTAAACCATTATGTGGCTATGAAATTTGCCTATTTATAGATATGCTTTTTATTAGGAACTATACTTCATAGAACTCTTGGAATGCTTTTATAATTCTTAAAAAAAGATGATAGATCATGTAAACTGAGGAATGTAATTATATTTTCTCAATAATACAAAACAAACCATATTCTTGATTGAAATAGTAAAAAAAAAAAAAAAATACATTTGGTAGTTGGTTTTTAAAACCAAAGTGGTCCAATTTTTCCACCACAAGGAATTGTTAATTGAGTTTAATAAATCTTTCCAAATTGATCAAAATTTTAATTTAGTGTCACAAATATTTCAAAATAACTACCTAATAAAGGCACCTCATTTTATATCTGTCAGCATTGTAGCAATTCCTCTTCTGAACCTGAATTTCCTCATCAAAATAATGAGGAGTTATCACTAAATTTTATTTTAGGTAGGCGGTAGCTCTAAAGTCTAGAAATTGATGATCGGAACATGGATTTGAATGAGAAATATTTATTTTCACTATAATGAAAACTCTCCAGTAGAACTGAAGGCCATAAAATTTACATTTTATGGGGTACATTTTAGAGACAGCCTATCATAAGGAATTCGAGGCTAAATTCTATTATTTATTAGTATTTTTATTAAATCCATACATACTGTTTCAGTTTGTGTTGTAAATATAATCCTGACCTGCAGTTTTTTGTTATTGTTTTTTGTTTTTGTTTTTGTTTTTTTATTCTATGCTCATCTTGTGACCAAAGTTCCTTGAGATTGATGGAAGTGTCACTTGTGGAACAAGTTTAGAAAATGAAATAGTAATCTGTATAGTGGTGGTGATGGTTCTAAAACCCTAACTCCAAATAGAAAAATGGGTCCTATTGTTTAGCATTCCTTGAAAAACTTAATGCAAAGGACCTGAAATAAAGTTGTGCACTTGTTTTTGGTTTATAAAAATAATGTCTATTGAATCAAGCAGTCAAACGTAATCCAACTTTAGATACCAAGGTTGCCAAATTGAAACACAACATTAATAAGCTAGTCATCTTCTTATTAAAGTACTAGGAAATGATAAAATTATAAAGATTCACACAGAGAAAAGATACTTAAACCTGAAAACTATAATCTTTAATCAAAATTATGTTTGGAACACATAGTTTCCTCAAAGAGGCCTAGTTGTCTCTATTGTGAAGTGTTCTTATCAGTTGAAAAGTTTTTGAAAAATTACCATCTGAAGTTTATCCAAACCTTCAAGAATAGGCATAACTCTACACATATGTGTAGACCCCATAAGAAAGATTTTCTCTGGAGCAGAAGGTAAGGCATTATCTGAAAAATTTATATTAAAGACATATCCATAGAGTCCATAATTTAATACATGCTATTTTCTCAAATAATATAATTTTCGACAGCATTCTAATAAATCCTGGCCACCAAGAAAGTATTTGGAAAAAAAGAAAGAAACACAGTTCTACTATTAACTAGCAAAAAAAGAAAAAAAAAAGTACTGAAAATAGTACTTCACTATGGTTTGCATGGGGGTGACATTTCCCTTAAACAACATGGAACAAAATATATATCAAGTCCAGGTTAGTGGGAAAAGTCCCAAAGAAAGTCAAAGAAAAAGAAGGGTACAGAGCAGGTGCCTCCAGGCATGGCTGCTTGGAAGGTGACACAAGTCTTAACACACTAACAGAGATTGGAAAAACTGGAAGAAGCATTGCTTTCATTCCCACCAAAGTGTGCGATGGAAACTAACACACTGGGTACTACTGAGTCAAAACAGCAAGAGATCTGAACTGACATAATAATATTGTACAGCTTTTGTAGGGTGTCAGATGAACACATATCTTATTAGGGAGACCACTTCATGGACAGTGTAGATGCTTGACCACTGCACTGAACACCTGAAGCTGAATAATATTGAATGTCAAATATATATATATATATATATATATATATATATATATATATATATAGTCATGGGATATGGAGTATAGTATAGAGAATAGAGTCAATGTAATTGTAACAGAGACACATACGATGTCAGAGGGGAATAGATTGTGAGGGATGTAAATGTCTAACTAATACAGTGTTTCGTACACCTGAAATTAATAATAATAATAATAAGTGGATATAATGCAGACGAGTACTAAAAAGGCTTTTTAGTAAGAGGAAGAGAAGATAAACAAAATTGACAAACCTATAGCCAGGCTCATGAAAAAAAAAAAGAGAGAGGACTCAAATTAGTAAAATCAGGAATGAAAGAGGTGAAATGACTACAGACATCACAGAAATACAAAAAATTTTAAGAAATTACTATGAGCAACTATATGCAAACAAATTTGACAATCTGGAAGAAATGGATAATTTTCTAGAAGCATACAACCTTCCAAAGCTAACTTGAGAAGGAATGGAAAATCTACATAGTCTGATTACTACCAAGGAAATTGAATCAGTAATCGACAAACTCCCAACAAACGAAAGCCCTGGACCAGATGGCTTCACAAGTGAATTTTATCAAACATTCAAAAAAGAACTATCACCTATTCTTCTCAAACTATTTCAAAAAATCCAGAAGGAGGGAAGGCTCCCAAATTCTTTTTATGAAGCCACTATCACCCTGATTCCAAAACCAGATAAAGACAGCACAAAAAAGGAAAACTATAGGCCAATATCACTGATGAACATAGATGTAAAAATTCTCAATAAAATATTAGCAAACAGAATCCAGCAATATATTAAGAAGGTCATACATCATGATCAAGTGGATTTCATCCCTAGCATGCAAGTCTGGTTCAACATCCGTAAATCAATTAATGTGATACACCACATCAACAAAATGAAGAATACAAATCATATGATCATATCAATAGTTGCAGAAAAAGCATTCAACAAAATCCAACAGCCATTTATGTTAAAAACCCTTAGCAAAGTGGGAATACAGGGATCATATCTCAATATAATAAAAGCCATATATGATAAACCTACAGCTAATCAACAAAATGAAGAATACAAATCATATGATCATATCAATAGTTGCAGAAAAAGCATTCAACAAAATCCAACAGCCATTTAAGTTAAAAACCCTTAGCAAAGTGGGAATACAGGGATCATATCTCAATATAATAAAAGCCATATATGATAAACCTACAGCTAACATCATACTCAATGGGGAAAAGCTAAAACCATTCCACTTAAGATCAGGAACAAGACAAGGCTGTCCACTTTCTCCTCTTTTATTCGACATAGTTCTGGAAGTTCTAGCCACAGCAATCAGATAAGAAAAAGAAATAAATAGGCATACAAATTGGCAAGGAAGAAGTAAAATTGTCATTATATGCAGATGACATGATACTACATAGAGAGAATCCCAAAGACTCCATCAAAAAACTATTGGAACTGATAGACCAATTCAGTAAAGTAGCAGGATATAAAATCAATGTTCAGAAATCAGTGGCATTTGCATATACCAAAATAAACTAATGGAAGGAGAAATTAAGAAAACTGTCCCATTTACAATTGCTTCAAGAACTATAAAATACCTAGGAATCAATTTAACCAAAGAAGTAAAAGATCTGTACTCAGAAAATTATAAGACACTGAAGAAAGAAATCAAAGAAGATACAAATAAATGGAAACAACTACCATGTTCATGGATAGGAAGAATTAATATAGTTAAAATGTGCATACTGCCTAAAGCAATATATAGATTCAATGCAATTCCTATCAAACTACCAAGTGCATTTTTCACAGAAATAGAAAATATAATCCTAAAATTTATATGGAACCATAAAAGACCCCGAATAGCCTCAGCAATCCTGAGAAATAAGAACAAAGTCGGGGGGATCACACTACCAGACATCAAAACATACTACAAGTCTACAGTAATCAAAACAGTATGGTACTGGCATAAAAACAGGCACAAAGACCAGTGGAACGGAACAGAGACCCCAGAAATAAATCCATGTATATACGGACAGTTAATCTATGACAATGGAAGCAAGAATTTACATTGGAGTAAAGATAGTCTATTTAATAAATGGTGCTGGGAAAATTGGACTGACACATGCAAAAAAATGAAACTGGACCACTCCTTATGCCATATACAGGAACAAATTCAAAATGGATTAAAGACTTAAATGTAAGACCTGAAACCACAAAACTCCTAGAAGAAAATATAGGGAGTAAATTTGCAGACATTACTCTGAGCAATATTTTTACTGATACATCCCCATGGGCAAGGGAAGTAAAAGAAAAAAATCAACATATGGGATTAAATCAAACTTCAAAGTTTTTTCACAACAAAGGAAACCATCAATAAAACAAAAAGGAAGCCTACTGAATGGGAGAATATATTTGTCAACGATATATGTGATAAGGGGTTAATATCTAAATTTATAAAACACTCATGCAACTGAACAACAAAAAAACAAGCAACCCAATTAAAAAAATGGGCAGAGGAAATGAAGAGACATTTCTCTAAAGAGGACATACAGATGGCCAACAGGCATATGAAAAGATGTTCAACCTCACTAGTCATTAGGGAAATGCAAATAAAAACCACAATGAGATACCATTTCACTCCAGTCAGAATGGCTATAATCAATAAATCAACAAACACCAAGTGCTGGCGGGGCTGTGGGGAAAAGGGGACCCTGCTACACTGTTGGTGGGATTGTAGATTGGCGCAGCCATGATGGAAATCAGTATGGACGTATCTCAAAAAACTGGAAATGGAACTACCTTTTGACCCAGCAATTCCACTCCTAGGCATTTATCCTGAAAAACCCAAGACACTAATTCAAAACAATATATGTACCCCTATGTTCACTGCAGTGCTATTTACAATAGCCAAGACTTGGAAACAATCTAAATGCCCATTGGTAGATGACTAGATTAAGAAACTGTGGTACATTTACACAATGGAGTATTACACAGCTGTAAAGAAGAAAGAAATCTTCTTTCCGTTTGCAACAATATGGATGGACCTAGAGAACATTATGTTAAGTGAAATAAGTCAGTCAGAGAAAGACAAATACCATATGATCTCACTTATATGTGGAATCTAAAGAACTGAATAAACGAACAATGTAAACAGAAATAGTCTTAGAGACACAAAGAAAAAACTGAGGAGGGCTAGATGGGACGGGGATGGGCATGAGGGAGAAGGGGAAGGGACGAGGCAACACAAATTGGTAACTACAATACTACTGCAGAGACAGAAGAGACAGTTTAGGGAATATAATCAATATGGTTGTAAATATTTTTTTTTTTAGGAGTCAGAACGACTCATGTCCTTTTAGGGAGACCACTTCATGGATGATGTAGTGGCCTTACTACTGCACTATACATCTGAAGCTGCCGCTGAATAATATTATATGTCAACTATAATTTAACACATATATAGTCATGGGATGTGGAATATAGTGGGGGATGGAGTCAATGGAATTGTAATAGATATGATATCGGGTGTGGGGGGCAGGGGAGGGGGGAGTCACTTTGTAAGGGGTGGAAAAGATAACTATTGCATTGTTTTGTATATCTGTAACTAACAATAATAATAAAAAAGTGAAAAAAAAAGAATCCTTAAAAACATCATTCCTCTCTTTGTATTTGACTTACCCCAAAAATAACATCTTTTAAAATTATAATGATCAATCCCATTGTAGTGACAACGCAAGTCATAATCTCTTATTCATAACCTTTGGGGAAAGTTTTTCAGAATATTCAGATTTACGAAAGATAATACACTACATATACTGTGTATTACATAACAAACCCAGAAGGAACTGTGGTGATGTGATGTAATTAAACACATTATTACCTGAGGAAAACATGTGATTTTTAAAACAAAGTTGGGTAAATAAAGAATACAGTTATTTCTCTTTTTCTGTCTGAGTTATTAGTTTAGTTTGCCACTAAACTAGTTCACATCAGGTTTTCCTGAAAAAAGTTAAAACCCAATGAAACAAAACAAAACACACCCATTCAATTTTAGAACCTTTTAGATTTTGGGATTGTGTTTAAGGTATTGTATTCTAAACTTCATGACCAAGACTATACTAACACAAAAAGCACAGGTACATACTCTAAAAAGTTATATCATAGGAGTATTAAATTCATTTAAATTAAGTTTAGATTAATTTAAAATGATATATGAACAAAAAATACTCAAAATAGTACTTTTTTTTTTTTTAAAGTATATTAACTAAAAATATTTGATCAGGAGAAGGAGGGCAAGGAGCTATATTGGACTTGGGAAGTGTATGGGGAAGGCCAGCCTGTGCACGGAGGACAAGGAGAGAGAGAGCATGGGAAGTAAGTGCACAAGTTACACTACGAAATGCCTAAGGGATTGGAAAATGCTGGAGAGAATGGAATGGAACATGGATTTCTTCTCTCTTACACTTTCCAGGAAGGGAGCAAGTGCCTGAATGTGGAAGGTGAATCACAAATGTAGCCCTGTCAACCCACTTCTCAGTCACCTGAGTAATAAAATGAGATTCAGCATCGGCTCTGATAAATAGATCTTATACAATTCCAATCGCTTCCCAACTATGCAACACTTGACCTGCATTGAAGGAAAAGGAAAGAATGAAAGATAAGTAGAAAACCAGGAGCGCCTCACTTGTTACTCATGCCTGAATTACCTGAAGGTGAGGAAAAATTATTTTATTCTAATATTCGAGTTAAATAAAAGTTAAGTTCTTATAAAAAGACTTTGAGATAATAAATAAACCTGTTCAGAAGCTCAAACTGATTGAAGGCCCTTAATTTGCTTTTGTGGGGAGCAAGTAAGACCAAGAGGGTTTTAAATATATTTGCTAATAGCAAAAACTGGGAAAATGAAACTAAGAACAAAAATAAATGAACAAACACTTTCTGTGTGGCACAGCATTTCTCAAAGTACTGATTACTTTAAACAGAGTTGGATCAAAAACAGACTTTAGACAGATATTTTGGTTTCACAAGCAAACAGCTCAATGTATCCACATATATGTTGTGCATTTATAAAAATAAGAATAGCTGAAATCCCAAATGGGTAAAATTAACAAAATGTTACAGTATGATCCTTTAACAAATATAAATATGAATTTATATACTTACATGTAAAGATCAGAAGTATGTATATCAACACTAACCATCACTAGTGGGATTGCCAGTAATTATTTATTGCCTTATTCACCTGGTAATTAAATGTTTTTTTAGAGAATATTTATTATTTTATAAAACGTATGAAAATTTCTAATTGGAGATTCTCTCTTCAATATATATATTAGCTCATTTAATATATATATATTATATATATATATATATATATATATATATATATATATATATATATATATAATCATGCTCAGCTAAACAGAACTCTATTTTTAGGAATAAATCATTGTTTTTCCCCACAGACGAACAGTAAAAAGTATCTCTCAAGTTGTAGGACAAAGTAAATTCATTGTAGACTTAATCCTAGTTTTCTGGGAAATTTACTTACAGTACACATCCACTCTGATTGACTTTATCGCTGGGGACCCCAAGCCATTCTCTGCTTTACAGTAGTACCGGCCTCCTTGGTGTCGCTGAATATTTGTTATCCTCAGAGTCTCATTGAAGACACTTGAGTCTTGGAATCTGTCAGAGGCACTTCCTGCTGTTTTGGTCCACCTGATCTGAGCAAGCATCAACAAAGATTGTTACCTTAGGTTGGTTTTCTCAAAGAGAAATCAAAAACAAATCATTTGTGGAGTTCGCTTTCAGAACTCCTACAATGCCATTCCTGCCAAGTTATTAAAAAGTTTAGGGCCGGCCGAGTGGCGCATTGGTTAAGTGCTGGTTTTGGGATGCCAGCGGCCCCGGTTCGGATCCCACATGAGGGCCAGTGACACTGCCCTCTACAGCTAACAACAGCTCCACCTGGAGCTGGGCTGTGCGAGCCCCGGTGATGGTGTGGGCTGAAGCCCCTGCTGCAGTGGGCTGCCATAGGCTACAGTGAGTGGCCAGCAGCCAGTGTGAGCGGCTGGCAGCCAGCGTGAGCTGCCAATAGCCGTGGTGAGCGACATCCAGAGGCCAGCGACCGATCTGCCTCATCCGGGAAGAGTGCAATGATGATACCAACAGTGAAGCAACATCCTCCGCAACTAAACTGAAGAACAAAAAGACAGCAACTTGTCTGTTCCCCTTCCCCGATTCCCCAACGCTGTTCCCCTCCGCCAATTTCCCAATAAAATCTTTAAAAAAAAAAAAAATTTATACAGGGCCGGCCGAGTGGCGCGGTGGTTAAGCGCTGGCTTGGGAAGCCAGTGGCCTTGGTTCGGTCCCACATAAGAGGGCCAGTGACACTGCCCTCAAAAAAAAAAAAAAAAAAGTTTATACATACAATTCAATCATAAAATTTTAAGTGTAATGTCATCATTGTATAGTGTATGTAATTGTAATTCAATTGTATGAAATTTATGAATACTTCAATCGGTGTGAAGGGCAAATAAATATAAAGTGAGTTAAATACAATACAGTTGTCCCCCCTCATCTGTGGTTTTACTTTCTGCGTTTCAGTTACCTGTGGTCAACTGCAGTCTGAAGTATTAAATGGGAAATTCCAGAAATAAATAATTCATAAGCGTTACATTTCATGCTGCCACTCTGAGTCACATGATAAAATCTTCCCACGGTCCCATTCCATCCCTCTAGGGATGTGAATTATCCCTTTGTCCACTGTATCTGCACTGTATAAACTACCTTCTGTTAGTCCCTTAGTAGCCACCTCAGTTATCAGATAAATTGCTGTGGCATCAATACTTGTATTCAAGTAACCTTTATTTTACCTAAAATTTGCCCCAAACCTATTCACATAACTTTTAACAGTATATGTCTATAATTGTTCTATTTTATTATTATTTTTGTTAATCTCTTACTGCGGCTAAAGTTAAATTTTATCACAAGTATGTATGCATAGGAAAAAACATAGCATATATATAGTTTAGTACTATTTGTGCATTCAGGCATCCACTGGGAGCCTTGGAACGTGTATCGGAGAATAAGAGGGAATCTACTGATGTACATTGGAAATATGAATTAGTTTCTTTTTGTTGGATATTTAATTTCTTTTTTCTGTTTCCCAAACCCTATAAGGTACTTTTTATTTATTACTACAGAAACTACAACTAGGCTCTAAATTTATTTTCAGACACGCTTCATTATTTTATTTTAAATTTCCAGTTGATTCAAATAATTTAAGCATATTATTATAAGAGCTTATTGAGATTATATGTAATTTAATATACCTGGTTGTTAAATGTTTCTTTTTTTTAATGACTTTGCTTTAATAAACCCCAAAATGACTTGTCTGTTTTGATAATTAGAATTCACTTTACATCAATAACTATTTACAAAAAATGTGCAAACTTTTCCAAAGAAAACATTTCTAGTACACTGCCAAAACACTTTAAATATCTAAAACATTCCATTATAAACAATACCACTCTTTTAAACACAGCTGTGTATGACAGACGTAGATTTTGCTAGCAATAAAGACTGGTATTCAACTCAAATTTTGTGTATTTTAACTTATAAAACCTGAACAAAAGCCACATAATGGAACTACAAAGTGATACAAAATAGGACGCAAAAAGAATTTGGTTTTATTCCTCTCACTGTCCCTGCTGCGTAATATATAATTTTTTGTTTTTATTTTTAGAGTGAGAAATGGCTGACAGAATTCTTCTGGTCAAATACATATGAAGAAACGTGAAAAGTGCGACTAAAAACTGAATCTTCAAAACTGAAATCTTATAACACTATCATTACCTATGCTATTTTCATATTATGTTACTTAAAATTTATGATCTAATGACTTTAAAAGTACCTTTGAAAAGTTCTCCAAATCATTAAAATATCAGTATTGAATATAATCATGTTTGCCCTTAATTGTAAGTACAATGAAAGTATTACTTAGAGATGATAAAAATTGAGTAACTCACAAAATTAAATATCAAATATTTGTTCAACACATTCTCTGTGCATGGAATACACACAGACGAGCATAATTCCTGATTTCGAAGTTTATAAACTGATTACTAAAAAGCTCATAAAAAGACGGGGTGTAACAAGGGCACTGGTTTGATAAGTAGTATTTCCATGGTGAAATCTACAGTTCTACTTAATTTTCAAAATCTATAGGTAAACAAATAAAGAAGAGAAACAAATTAAATATTTTTGTTCTTCTATATAGATATGCTAATTCTCTCTAAGTTAATAGATATTTCTAAGATATAAATAAAAAACAATTCCAACTAAGATACCAAGTTTTCATTGACTATCATAATATAATAAAACTGATATTGAAAAATAAATATTTCAAAAAAATTAAAAGTAAGTTCAGGATAAAAGGAGTTAGAGAAATGGTCTAGTACTTTCAGATATTAAAAGTATGTTACTAAGCTATAGTGATTAAGTTGTATAATACTAGTAAAGTACTAGAAATTGCTGAGGAATAGAGGAAAGAGAGCAAGATTACATACGCACTTGTGTGTGGGAGAGAAAGAGAAAGAGTAAGAGACAGAGAGAGAGGGGGAGGGAGGGAGAAAAGAGAAAATGAGGGAGAGAGACAGTTTACTATGAGACAGACTAGCAGTCATTAAACTTTTTGATCTTAGAACACATTTATAATTAAATTTTATTAAGGACACCAATTGCTTTTGTTTACTAGAATTATGTTCATTTATAATTATAGTATTAGAAATTAAAATAGAGACCATTTTAAACTGTGTAGTATTAACACATTTTAAATTATATTAATAAACTGATGACATGTTAACATAAGGAACATTTTTAGTCAGAAAACTGTATTTTCTGAAACAAAAAGAATAATTGAGTAAAAAGAATGAAATTGTTTTATAGTTCTGAAATCTCATTAATATCTAGTTTAGTGGAAAAGATCTAGCTAGAGAACCATATCAGCTTCTGCACACCATCTGTTGCAACACGTTGCTTTGTTTGATATATTGGGTTTTTTTAAAATGTGGCCTCACCAGATTTTTGGTTGTAAAGGGAAAATAATTTCAATAATCTTTTCAGATAATTGTGAATAGTCTTCTTTGATTTTGATATCAGGCTAAAACTCAAAAGTGGTAGTTTCCTAACATTTGCTTGTAAAGTAGAATCTATAACGATATCAATGACCGTTTGGTATTCTGTTACATTAAAACCCATTGGTCTATCCTACACTTTGTATGGATGTTTTACCTATACATGACTTCATAATATCATTTATTAGTCATTTGGAAAATATAAATTCACTGAATTATGCAGATCTTCCAAATGTTGACATATTTCATTTTATAATACAAGTCATATTTATTAATCTCATCATCAATCTTCTTTAAGTGTTGGGAAGCCGTCATGCTTATGCTGGCAGATTTTCTAAAATATCAATTTTTATCTTAAAAATGTGAATTTTATCATTAGTTACAGTTATAATTAAGGTGTTTTCTTAGGGATGACAGGTTAACTGATTCACTTTTGAGAAAATATTTGAATAACCATAGTTTGTATAACAATCATTCTTTTAAGTAAAAATGCTACTCTATGAAAAAAGTGGCTAACTTACCACAAAACTCAATCACAGAAGCCTATTATCTTGAGACAGCCACTGTGCTTCAGTAAGCAGAAATGCTGTATAAAAATCTCCATTTTGTCACTCAGAATATTAAGTTAGTAGTCAACTTTCAAAATATTAAAGAGTTTATTCCTCCCTTTATTCATCTATTTTTTTAAAACTAAATACTGAAAAGAAATATTACTGAGCCACGGAAAAGCATAAGTTTACTCATTGAGAGGGCTTACCAAGTTATATGTCTAAATGATGAGAAAAGAAACTCCAGATATACTCTGATAAGAGATGTGACTTCAAAGTCTATAAAGAAAATGTATAGGCTTTCAGTCAGAAGGTCCAAACTGTTATAATGTGTCAGAGCCTGCTCATTTCCTCATGTTGACTCCCCTTCTTTCATTGTACCTTTAACCCAAATTATTCATCGGGCAATGGCTGCCCAGGAGAAAGGAAACATTTCCCAGCTATCCATTCAGCTATTTGTGCCAGTGTATTTCAAGCAGAAATGCTTTTATAAGGAAGCAGCACTCCACATTTTGCTCATGTCAGCACATTTCCACTGGCTCCCATTTTGGACCATGAGCTTATTTGGAATGAAAGTCAAGCACAGAGAAGCAATAAAACAGAAGAAATCTGAATTCCTAATATCACCAGTGTTGTACCTACTTATTTATAGTCCTGGACTTCTATATGACAAAGAAATTCAATTCCATCTTATGTCATACTTTTGGGGGAATTTCTATGACTAACACTCAAACTTAATTTGAATTGATAAGTCTGGGGTGTTACAGATAATCAGCTTGTCTTCCAGATCTTCGTCTCCAACACTGAAAGCTAGGAAACAGTAGAATAGCACCAGAAATTACTGAAAGGCAGTGGGGCAAGGGATTATCTACATCCCAGTATCTGACAGCCAAGATTTCATTCATCTTAGTGTGAAAGAAAAATATACAGTGATATGTAAACATTCAGTAACCTCAGGATTCAAGTAATCCCACCTGACAAAAAATACTTGAGACAATACAAACTGTGATCAAGAAATACGGTGAATGTTTAATTAAAAAAAAATTACAGTAAAAGACACATTGCCATTAATCCCCCTCAAAAGATGCCCTCTCTCTTTAAACATACTTATCCCATCATTCTTGCCACTTTCTGAAGCAGTTCTGGAAGTCCTCTTTCATGAGAGACTTCAGTTGTGCTGTCGTGGCTGCCTTGATGTCCTGATTCATTTTGACTTTGGGGAAGAGCCAGAAGTCACCTGATGCCAGATCCGGTGAACAAGGTGGATGAGGACACACTGTAATATTTTAATATTTGACAGAAATTGCCATATCAGAAGCAGCGTGTGACATGGAGCTTTTCCACTGTGATCATAAAATATGGTGAATGCTGCTGCCGACTGCCATCCAATGGAAAGGCAGGGACCTTCAATATAGGAAGTGGCACATCAAATGTTAGTAACAGTGTGTGACAAGTTTGAACTTGTTCAGTGCTGTAATTCAGGTGTGAACTACAGTTGACAGAAACTGTGTTTTGTTTTGTTTTGTTTTTTAAATATTTTATTGGGGATTTGGGGAAGGAGAACAGTGTTGGGAAATTGGGGAAGGGGAACAGCCAAGTTGTTGTCTTTGGATCTTCGTTGTGAAGGATGCAGCTAGCTCAGCTGCAAGTCCAGTCACCCATAGGCAGATCACAGCCACTCAGATCAAGGTGCCCTGTTCAATTTTAGTTGCAGGTGGGCATAGCCCACCATCCCATGTTGGAGTCGAACCAGCAATCTTATTGTTAGGAGCAAGTGCTTTCACCAGCTGAACCATCCTGCCATCTGTTGACAGCTCAGCAGCAGCTCAGCTCGGGCACAGCTCACTGGCCCAGGTGGGAACTGAACTGGCAACTCTGTTGCTCAGAGCTCGTGCTCTAACCCAACTGAGCCACTTGGCTGGCCCTGCAAAAAAGTGTGTTTTTAAATTGTGCCATAAATCATCCTTGAACATGACATTGCTCTGTGTCACATATAGCTTCTGGTATATGGCAATTTCTGACAAATAAAAACATTATGGTGTGTCCTCATCCATCTTTTCACCAGATCTGGCACCATGTGACTTCTGGCTCTTCCCCAAAGTTTGAATGTTTCAGGGCATTGAGGCAGCCATGACAGCATACCTAAAGATATTCATGAAAGAGGACTTCTAGAACTGCTTTAGAAAGTGGCCAGAATGATGGAATATGTGTATTCGAAGTAAGGGGGAATATTTTGAGGGTAATTAATGGCAATGTGTCTTTTCCTGTAGTATTTTTTAAAATTTTTATTTAACATTCACTGTATTGTTTGATCACACCTAGTGTTCTAACCAACAACAAATAAACTGGATCTGAAGCATATGGTAGTAAGCATATAATATTAATATATGTGCATTTGATGGATCAGTATGGTTCACCTGGGTAATATAAAATTTAAGTACTAAATAATGTTTCTTAAAATCAAAAGACATAGAATAAGAGGATCATTAATACACTGAGCAAATCTAGGAGTTTGCAGTGGGTATAGAACTCAAAGGGAAGGTAAAACTGGTAATGCTTTGTGGGAAGCGTAAGAAGGGAAGGGGAGAAGCAATGTATCTAAAATTTTAAACTTTAGGAGAGTTAGAAGGTGAAAGAGTGTGTCTCTATGGGAGAAACAATAGGTATTTTGTATACAAAGATCAATAGACTCATAAATGTCTGATTAAAATAATTTTCAAAATGCATAATTTCAGTAATGGCAGGAAAAATGTGATAAAGAAAAGAGTGAAAAGAATAAAAATTTGAAAAAATGAGCAATAATAGAGCAAAGGGAAAAGCAAAGCATATAATTTTAAATTAGTAATAATCATAAAGTAAGATGGAAACAGTTGCATCAGTCATAGACTAAAGGTGGAAAGATTGAATTTGCCCATTATAAGAGTCTATCAGAATGGACATAAATGTAACAAGTTTATATGCTGTTCATGAAATATATATATATATATATATATATATATATATATATTTACAGAATTAAACATAAACTTACATAATTTATATAATTATAAATGATATAATTCATACATATATAATATATAATATAAAATATAGAAAAACTGGATTTAAAAGTAACATGCTTATATGCTATTTACCGACAATACACATTTATATATTTATACACACACACACACACACACACACACACACACACACACACAAGGTGGCAATAAAAGATTGGAAGCCAAGATTGGAAAAAGGACATGGACAATGTGGTAACAGAAATATGTATATTAAAATCAATCTACCAAGAGAGATCCAAGAGGGCAGAGTAGATGAACATTGTGCTTGCTTCATCCCTTGAATACATCAAAATTACAACTAAATTATAGAACAATGAACCTGAAGAAGCATCTGAAGTCCAGCTGAAGAAAAGTTTTATAATTAAGGATATAAAGAAGAAGCCACTCAAAATTGGTAGGAGGGGCAGAGATGTGAAATGGGTTGGCTCCAACCTTGTTTGGTGGTTGAAAATCAAGAGGGATATCTCAGTCATCGAGGTTGCCCCAGGAGGAGCGAGGGTCCCCAGCCCCACATCAGGTTCCCCATCCCAGAGTCCTGGTGCCATGAAGAGAAGACCCCACAACTTCTGGCTTTTAAAAACAGTCGTAATGAGACCATCCGGATGGGGTGGAAGGTTGTGAGAAACCCAGATGTTCTCTTAAAGGACCTGAGCATAGACTCACTTGCTGGTAGGCACTGACCCTAGGCTCCAGTAGAGGGACAGTGACTTGGGTGGTTTCTGAGACATACTGGGAAACACAGACTTATGTGGCTTCAGGGTGAGGAGCAGGGGAACAATTGCCATTTTCCCTGTGTAAAACCCTCCTCCTGTGGAGCCCGGAGGCAGGCACCATCTTTCCTGTGTTGGGCCCTCCTCCCATGCTCCTGGACAAATCTGAATATGAATTGGTCTGGTGAGCTTGGCTTGCTCCACCCTGGTGACTCAATGAGATCCCATCACACCCAAATCTGTAACCCATGAGGCTTTCTGAGTGGCTGAAACTGATGGGGGTCATCAGCTGGCAGCAGGCCTCAGAGTATCCTGGCTTTTTTGGAAATACCCCAGACCTAATATGTCCTCACAGCATGGCCTCTCCCTCATGCCTTGAGGTCCAGCACAGGCAGCAACCAACCTCAGATCAATTTATAGCTTCTACCAGGTACTCCCCGCCCAGCAACAGGCAGTGACTGACCTGGGCCTGCACTGGAGCTCCTCCCAAGAAGCCCCACAACCAATATACTTGGAGGTTCAGACTACAGCAGAGCACAGCCCAATTAGCCCCACAAGTACACAACTAAAGGGCAGTCTCAGCAGGCACCAGAACCCACTGGGGCAAATCCCGCTCTATTGGGTAAGTTTCCCACACAGCAGCCTATAAGCTGTGGACATGGCCAAATACCACAGCCAATCAGCCTTAAGATCAATCCCACCCACTCAAGGCATATAGCAATCAAGGCTCAAATATAACAAATAGGCACACACAACCCATACAAGGGACACTTCTGGAACATCCAGTGCAGGTGACCAGGGAGATTGTGCCACTGGGCCCCACACTAGATAGTAGGACACCTACTAGATAAAACCACCTGGCAAGACTAAAAGACATAACAGTTCTATTTAATATATAGAAAAAAACACAGAGAGGAAGCAACATTGAGGAAACAAAGAAATACTTTCCAAATAAAAGAACAAGAGAAAAATCCAGAAAAAGAACTAACAAAATGGAGACAAGACACAGAGTTCAAAACAATAGTTTTAAGGATGCACAAAGAACTTCGTGAGAACTTCAACAAAGAGATAGCAAGCATAAGAAAGGACATAGAAATCACAAAAAGAATCAGTTAGAAGTGAAGAATATAATAACTGAAAAAGAAGAAAGCACTAGAAGGATTCACCAGCAGATTAGATGAAACAGGGGATCAAATCAGCAAATTAGGAAGACAAGGTAGCAGAAACCACCCAACTGGAACAGCATAAAAAGAAAAAAGAAAAAAAGAATCCAAGAAAATGAGGATAGTTTAAGGGGCTTCTGAAACAATATCAAGTGTATAAATATTCACAGCATTAAGATACCAGAAGGACAACTGAAAGAATTGAAAACCTATTTGAGGAAATAATGATGGAAAACTTCCCTAACCTGGTGAAGGAAATAGACATACAAGTCCAGAAAGTGCAGCAAGACCCAACTAAGATGAACCCAAACAGGCCCACACCATAACACATCATAATTAAAATGCCAGAGATTAAAGACAAAGAAAGAATACTAAAATCAGCAAGAGACATGCAGTTAGTTACCTATAAGGGGAGCTCCCTTAAGACTGTCACCTGATTTCTCAGCAGAAACTTTGTAGAACAGAAGGGATTAGCGTGAAATATTCAACGTGATAAAAAGCAAGGACTTACCTGCCAGTCTATACAGCAAAATTACTCTACCCAGCAAGGCTATCATTTAAAATCAAAGGACAGATAAAGAACTTCCCAGACAAGAGAAAGTTAAAGGAGTTCATCACCACCAAACCACTATTACAAGGAATGTTAGAAGGCCTTCTTTAGGATGATAAAAAAAATACAAAAATATGAATAATAAAATGTTAATAACTACATATATCAATAATTACTTTCAATATAAATGGATAAATGCACAAATAAAAAACATAGGTCGGCTTGGCTATCATCAATAAATCAACAAACAACAAGTGCTGGCGAGGGTGTGGAGAAAAGGGAACGCTGGTGCACTGTTGGTGGGACTGCAAATTGATGCAGCCATTATGGAAATCAGTATGGAGGTATCTCAAAAAACTGGAAATAGAACTGCTGTATAATCCAGCAATTCCACTCTTGGATATCTACCCAGAAGAATCCCAGATGCTAATTTGAAAACATATATGCACCCCTATGTTTATTGCAGCACTATTTACAATAGCCAAGACTTGAAAACAACCGAAATGCCCATCGGTAAATGACTGGATTAAGCAACTGGTATATTTATACAATGGAGTATTATTACTCCGCTATAAAGAAGAATGAAATTGTACCATTTGCAACTATAAGGATGGACCTAGAGAACATTATGTTAAGTGAAATAAGTCAGTCGGAGAAAGACAAATACCATATGATCTCACTTACATGTGGAATCTGAAAAACTGAATGAATGAGCAAAGTAAACAGAAACAGTCTCACAGGGTTGCTAATTGGGAGGGCTGTGGGGATGAGGGAGAAGGGTAACGGATTAGACAGCATAAATAGGTAACTACAATACTGCCACAGGGATATGAAAGACAGTTCGGGGAATATAATAATGTTGTAAATATTTTGTGGGGTGTCAGATGGTCACATGTCTTGTTAGGGAGACCACTTCATGGATGGAGTAGAGGCTTGATCACTGCACTGTATACCTGAAACTGATGTTGTATAATATTGTATGCCAACTTGAATATATTGATAGTCATGGGATGTGGATTATACTGTGGAAGGAAGTCAAAGGAATTGTAATAGATATGTATGGTATGAGGGGGGGAGGAGTGGGGTGGTGAATTGGGGGAGGGAGGTTGCACTTTGAGGGATAAAAAGTATAAGTATTGCACTGTGTTGTACACCTGAAGCTAATTTTTTTTAAATGTTTATTTCACAATAAAAGAATGAAAGAATAAAAAAAATATATAACACATTTAACTTCAAGAAGTTAAAAACAAAAATACAAAAATAACATAGGTCGGCTGAATGAATAAGTAAACAAAACCCTTATATGTGCTGCCTACAAGAGACTCACTTCAGATAGAAAGACACATACAGACTAAAAGTAAAGGGATGGAAAAATTATGTCATGAAAATGAAAACAAAACAAAACAAAAAGCTGAGGTAGCAATACTTATACTAGACAAAATAGACTTTAAACAAAGGTTATAACAAGAGACAAAGAAGAACCCAGTAATCCCTTTTCTGGGTATTTATTTGCAGAAATCCAAAATACTACTTCAAGGGGACATGTGTACCAACATGTCATTTGCAGCTTTATTTTACAATGGCCAAGATGCAGAGGTGGCCTGGGTGTCCATGAATGGATGAAAGGATAAAGAGTAGGTGGTATATATATGCAGTGGAATATTGCTGAGCCATGGAAGGGAATGGGTTCTTGCCATTTGTAGCAGCATGGATGGACCTGGAGGGCATTGTGCTGAGTGGAGTACATCACATAAAGAAAGACAGATGCAATGTGATTTCATTTATGTGTGGAATCTAAAGAACAAAATAAACAAACAAAAGAGAAACAGACTCATAGATACAGAGAACATTTTGATGGTTGACAGACAGGAGGGGTATTGTGGGTGAGTGAAAAAGGCAAGGGGATTAAGAAATAGAAATTGGTAGTTACAAAATAGTCATGGGGACGTAAAGTAAAGCACAGGAAATATAGTCAATGATACAGTAATAATTATATATAGTGCCAGGTGGGAACTATACTAGTCAGGGGAATAAGTTCTGAAATTATATAAATGTCTAACCACTATGCTGTGCACCTAAAATTAATATAAGATAATACTGAATGTCAACTGTAATTGAAAGTTTAAAAAAAAGGGTGGAAAGGCAATAAGTGGTCCAAATTTCCAGGTACAAAGCAAATAAGTCATGGGGATATAATGTACAGCATGGGGAATATAGTCAATAATATCGTGATAGTGTGGTACAGTGTCAGGTGGTTGCTGGACTTATGGTGATTACTTCTTTATGTGTATAAATGTTGAAAAACTATGGTGTACACCTGGAACTAATATAATATCATATGTTAGCTATATTTTTAATAAAAATCTTAAATATAAAATAAAATAAATCAATTTTTCAGAAATGACAATATACAATAAGATTAAATTAATAAGATGTTTGCAATTTAAAACACTAACAAGGAAAGAAGGTCATTACTTTATCTAATGTTAAAAATCACAACTATTAGCAAGAATATATCATCATTAATTGGTATGCAGCAAAGTACAGAGCAATTATAGTTATTAAACAAATTAAAAATGGAAGAGTTTTAGAAACATACAGTTGCTATGGGAAATTCCAATACATATCTGAGATTCAGGCAGTTCTAGATAATATAATTTTTTCTATTAAGTTAAACATTACATAAGATAGGGCAAAACTGAAAAATATAAGCAACACATATGACTAATAAAAGTTTTCCATTCATAGAAAGGATCTTTTTCTATGTCCATTAAAAATTTACAGAAAATAATCATGTAGTTGGAAGCAAAACAAACAAACAAAAAAAGAAAAACAGCTTGATTTAAAAAGCAGAGATTGAGGGCCAGCCGAGTGGCTCAGTTGGTTAAGAGCTCATTCAAGAGTGTGAGCTGAGCTCTGAGCAACAGCAGTTCGATGCCCAGCCCGAACTGAGCAGTCACTGAGCTGCCAACAAGTGGCAGGATGGCTCAGCTAAATAAATAAATAAACAATAAAAAGCAGAGATAGTACAGGCTGTGTTATCTGGATTTTATTCAATACAGTTATAAATGAATAATCAAAAGATGAGAAATACATGGAAATGCAGTCATTGTTCAAACAGAAAATTAAAAAGAAAATTGCTAAGCATCCAGAAGTCAAGGAATAGAGAACTATTCCACACTAAAATCAATGAATACAGTGAAAGGAGTGCATAGATGAATACACCTTCTATATTAAGGAATGAATAAATAAATAAATAAATAAATACTCATTTAATTTATTTCAATTTAATGTAGGTTGCTGGACTCGAATCTAAACGCCTGTTTGTTAATCAATACAAGAATTGTAGAACAAATTCATCTCTACTTTTAATTTCTTCCCCTGGAGATTCTTCTGAGCTAGACTGCATAGGTGCACAAAATGTCACTGGAGAAACAAAATACACAGGAAATGCCATAGGAAGAATTTATGGATAATTCAACTCTGGATCCCTGCAATTAGTTTAGTAGACAATTTGTTGAATGAAAATATAGCATTTAAATCGAAACTTGAGGGATTGGTGACTATAATGGTGAGTCCTAGATTCTGCTGTAAGATAGACAATCGACAGTGATTTATGCAAAATGAAAGGTAGATTCTGTTACGTAAATACACACACACACACACACACACACACACACACACACACACATCTGGAATGAGACAGGCCAGTGTGTACTTAATGGGTCTGCTCAGAGACTCAAGCTCTTTAGAGGTGCCCTCCTTACTGTGTGTTGCTTGAGTTCAAGGTCTAAAATAGCAGCTACAGATCTGTCACATTCCATTCCTAGCAGAGGGAAAGTGGGAAAGACAACTGGTGTTTGCTAGTTGTCTTTTACAGAAAGTTCTAGATGCTGCCTCATGACACTTCTGCTTACATCGTATAGTTATATCTACATACCTAGGTATAAGAAAGGCTGCCTTACCATGCATGGCACCTCCCTCCCAGTTCCCTGCTAAAATCTGATGTTTTGATATCTCTGGAAAAAAGAGGAGAGGGGATATATGGGACTAATGCTAGCCCCATAGTGGGAATAAAATATATCCAATTTCAGATATGCTGCATTATTAAATACGATTGTGTTTAAAACCTGTTCCAACGACATTAAGGGATAATTTCTATAAAAATAACATGAGCAGAAAAAGAAAGATACTAAAATTTAGGAAATAACCTTTCTACTGTAATTTTCTACTAATCTGAAGAAACAACATGGAGATCTTTTTAAATTGCAGAACATAACACTTTAATTAATGTCTAGTGAATGACGATTTGTGAATTGAAGCTTTCTATCCGTTGCCATGGGATTAGGCCATATATACTGAGGTCACTCTGTAGAGACAGATCTGAGCTTTGTCCCAGCCTTGTTTGTACTCTGAAAGAAGATCAGGCATCAGTAAAAGAAAGCCAGGGAAAAAGTAATAAACATCGTCTAGTCTGATTTGCTATAATTATTGGGATGACTAGCCACCAGAGCCTTTGGGACTAAACAAAGGTGGTTAAGAGAGTGTCAGCCCGAAAGAGTATAAAGGAATATCTGCGGTAGGTGATTATGAGTAGATAGTGCTCGTTACGCTTTTGAAAAAAAAAAGGTTATCCTCTTATCCTGCATTAAGATCAGGGAAAATTACAGAGGGAAGATGTTCTCTTTGAATTATTTAATACAATAAATAAAATTCTGAGGGGCACAGGACTCCCAATCTTACAGGTTCAATTTTTAATAAATCGTATCAGACTGTCATAAATTACAGCAAAATGTCACACTTGCTTCTAAATCTAATTTCATGAAAAGAACCATAATTGTCTGACAAAGCAACAAATTTTAACCTGCAAACTTTTATACCGTATGCATAAAACACCATGTTTCTGTAATATGCCCAGAATATGAGAGATCACTCCTACTACTAGCATTACTAGTAGTACTACTACTAAAAACAATATAACTTATACCTTTAAAAGATTTATACAAATTAGAGTCACTGCCTGCTATATGTCCACAGTGTGATAAGAAAGGATTTCTCGGTATGTGTAGTGCAAATAAGCAGCTCAGAGAAGCAATAAAGAAGAGTCTGAACATTAACAAGCCATCTTCTCACCAGCCAGAGAATAATGTTGAAGGAGAGAGAATCATCATGGTAAATGCTTTGGAAACCAAAGGAAGATCATGGAGTGAGGACAGGTATTTCTGAAGCTAGATATGTCTAAAAGCAGAGATTTTAGCCAGTCCTTCTTCTGGCTGTTGCTTTTGTTTGGACTTCAACTTGAAAGAATTCCCTCATCTCTTGTGTGAATACACAGTGAGAGAAACTAAATAAATTGAGTGCTTATCTTTAATAATGTCAGGCATCCTGTATTTATATGGAGCACTGTGATAGGGCCTGCTAGCATTATTTCAAATGCACGGTGACAGAAGAGAGTACCTCTTGGCACAAATGTTTATCAATTCAAAATGTTGGGGATTGATGTAGTTTGCCTCCTGAAAGTGTTTTATTTTGTAGTGTAACCAAGTCATTAACCATGGACTCCAAAGAACCAGTAACAGGATTTTACTTCTTTAAAAGTTGCAAAAAGCTTTTATATGTCATCACCTGATTTTAATCTTATAACAGGCTTAAAAAGTAGGAAAAAAATTTTCTCCCTATTTTAGCTCCAGTTATTCTGTGACCATGTGATTTTGTGCCTTTGTACACAGATCTCCTTCTGGCCTGAAAGTTTTCCTTTTTTTCTTCATTTATTATCTAGTTAACTCCTTCTAGTCCTCCAGAAATAATTTATTAGAAAGCCTTCCCTCTCCCATAAAGCTCTACTGTGTCCCATCCTCTTTGTCGCCATAGCACCCCACAATTCCCTCTGAGATGAGTACTCATCATGTTATAGAATTAGTTATTCATATGTTGTTGTAGATAACTGCTGTTCCACCTGATTGTCTCCGAGTCCCCTTATCCTTCTTATTGTAGCACCCTAGGATTCCCTGTTTCCCTGGGAGAAGGTCTTCGGGTTGTGGAGCCATTTTGCTCTCAGAGGCAGAGCCTGGGAAGGCTTGGGACTTCCCTTCCTACTCAGTGGCTCTTAGCCAGGAAGCGATTGTGTGGGTGCGAAAGCCCTGCTCCCCTGCCTCCAGTTAAGGCAGATTCTGAAGCATAACTAACACTGCAGAGTTCCTTTGCAGGATCAGGCTGAGGCTAATCTAAAATCACACCCCTGCCTGGCTTCTTCCCTTTCCCCTCCTCCTTTATTGGTTCATTAGCAGTTTCTCCTAAGAGCACTTCCTGAATAAACCACTTGCACATGAAACCTCATCTCCAGCTCTGTGTCTAAAGAACCAGATCTCACACAATCTCTTGCTTTTAATAAATTGTAAGTCATTATTTAAGAATTGTTCTTTCTTTTATTTTTTTATTTTTTTAATTTTATTTATTTATTATTTTTTAGCTGAGCCATCCTGCCACCTGTTGGCAGCTCAACGGCAACTCAGCTCGGGCTGGCCTCGAACTGCTGTTGCTCAGAGCTCAGCTCGCACTCTTGAGTGAGCTCTTAACCAACTGAGCCACTCGGCCGGCCCTCTTTCTTTTATTTTTTTATTAGTTTCAGGTATACAAAGCAACATAATAGTTAGACATTTACACCCCTCACAAAGTGATAACCCCCAACAATCTACTACCCCTCTGACATCCTATATAGCTGTTACAATACCATTGACTGTATTTCCTATGCTGTACTCCACATCCTGTGATCTAAAGAACAGAATAAATGAGCAGACAAAACAGAAATAGACTCAGAGATATAGAAAAACAAAACAAAAAAGCAAACAAAAAACCTGATGTTGCTAGATGGGAGGGGGAAAGAGAAGGGGGAGAAGGTGAAGGGATTAGAAAGAGCAGATTGGTAGACAACATAATCATGGGGATATGAAATACAGAATGGGGAATATAATCAACAATGTTGTAAAGATTATGTAAGGCAAGGGCGGTCCTTGACCTCGGTATCTCCAGCCCAAAGCACTGAGCCTAGAACACAGTAGTAATTAACAAAAGCATTGTTGCTTGAATGGATTCCTGGCACTATAATTCTGCTGACAATAAAAACATGAATTAGATAAAATCCCACTCCACATGGCACCCACAATATAGAGCAATGAGTTTCAGTCAATTGAGATATTGATTTTTTACTAATATTTCTTCAAATGAAAGTTGATTCTGTTCATCTGCTTTCATTTTGAAATATGCACAGAAGGATTTTTGTTTAAATTCTATAATTTTTAATGAACTTAGATGAATCCATTTAAATATTTTCCCATCACTGTTTATAAGCATAGGATTATAGTTTGAACATGGGTTGTTGAAATTACAGAAAAAATATCAAATGATATTTTTTTAGTGTCAAATTTTAAATTGCTGAATTAGCAATTAGCACTACTGGACAGGACAAAAGTAAATTTTAATAAGTGGAAAAGTAAATGTATAAAGATAAATTCATTCACTTTATAAAGGTAATATTAGAGAAAATAACATCAAAATAAATATAGAATAGGTGATGTGAGTTATGAATTAGTTTATCATAAAACCATCGGAGTTTTAGGTCAGACATAGACTATTAAATGAATAAGCAGTACAATATAGCTGGTAGAAAAATATGAAATGCTGTGTTAAATATATTCTCATATGATTGAAATGTAAAGATTTGACTTCATTTTTTAGCATAACCTAATTATTTTTTTTAAATCAAAGCTTATTGGGGTGACAATTGTTAATAAAGTTACATAGGTTTCAGGTGTACAATTCTGTAATACATCATCTATATAACACATTGTGTGTTCACCACTCAGAGTCAGTTCTTCCATCACCATAGATTTGACCTCTTTTACCCTCATTTACCACACCCCTCCCTGGTATATAAAACTGAAAACAACAAAGGAATAAGACAAACAAATGAAGAAACAAAAACTCATAAATATAACCTAAATTTTTAATAATTACATTTCATATAAACTATGAAAAATAGGAAAAGATATTCTCTAATTTTTTCACAGGATAAATGGAAAGAGAGTTGTTTAGCTGCTTCCTCACTGGCAATTCCTTATTATGTATTCTTTGGTGGTTTTTACTCTCTGGCCTCTGAATGCTTGAGTGCCTTAAAGCTTGGTCTTTTTCTATCTACACTCACATTCTCAGTCAACCCTCCAGTACTTTAAATATCATAAATGTGATGATAGCTCCTAAGATAGTATTTTAGTAAGTCAGGTCTTTCCCCTGAATTCCAGTCTTCTGGCAACACCATCTGCCCTCCATCTCAAATGGAATATATGCAAAATGAACCCTTGATCTTCCCTCTAAACCAGCTCTCTCAGTCTTTACTATTTCACTTAATGGCAACTCCATCCTTCCGGTCACTCAGATCCAAAACTTTGCAGTCAATTTCAAAAGAGAATGTCAATAAAAACACACAATCATATTGTTAATCTTAATTCCCCAAAAAAATACCAGATCTGTGATGAGCATAAAATATTGAATTATAATTTGTGAAGTAGTAACATAGTCATTTACTGAATTTTGATGTTTTGTCAGGGGTCCTAAAGACCCCTGAAAATGAAAACATAAATTAGATAAAATCCCTCATCACAGGTACCCACAATATACAGTAATGAATTGGATGACTCATAAAGGACTTGCAGGACTCATATAATCACACTCATGACAATGATATATTGCAGTGAGAGGATACAAAGGAAAATTAACAAAAAGAATGGTGTATGGGGCAAAGTTTAGAGGAAAACAGGCTCAAGCTTCCAAAAGTCCCCTCCCCACGGAGTCACACAAGAGGCACTTAATTCCCTTTGTGTTAAATTATGACAACACATATGAAATGTCACCTAGCAGGCCTCTCTAAAGCAAGTATTTCAGGCCTGTTGGTTAACGCTTTCTGCACACACGTATACCTGGAAGCAGAAGTGTTATGTGGGCCTTTGGAAGAAGATCCTTAAAAGAGAAGGGCTCATTTACCTTTTTCCCTTTTCCTCCTTGCTGCCTGATATTCAGATGTGATAACTGGGGTTACAGGATCTATCTTAGACTGTGGGTCAACTCCAAGGTAAAAGTATATGCTAAGGATGGGTCCCTTGTGACTTGAAGACATCATACCATCTCAATATTCTTGATAGACTTATTTTCTAGACAGAATTGATGTTTATCTTGTTTAAGTTACTACTATTTCTATATTCAGTAATTAGTAGGCAAGTATAATTTGTCATGAAAAAATTAAATGAAGCGAAATATTAGGCACCCATTTTTAACACTTGCAGACCCTATAAATAAAAGATCCACTGCTTTTCCAACTGCAAAATAATGAAAGTAATACTCTTGAAAAAACAACTAGAAGTACCCAAAGAAATAAATTGCATGCTTTGGAAATGCTGTATTTAAAGGATCTAAAATATTTGAGGGTCAGCTCCTGAGAGAAAGAATAAACTATTGGTTAAAAAATAAATAATAAATAAATCTTTTAATAGGGCCTTCACAACTGAAAAAAACATGTCTTTTTTTTTTTTTTTTTTTTTTTTTGCGTAGGGGTGCTCTAATGGCATACAGTATATTCCATACACTTTTTTTGTGTGTGTGTAATTCGAGTGAATACATATAGGAGGGTAGTCAAGTTTTACTATAATATTTCTTCTAGAACTTTAAAAGGTTTCCCTGATTTAAATTTAGCACTTTTGTGCTTAATAATCAATATTTATTTTACCACACATTTTATAAATTAAGGATTTTTTCTTTCTTAAGTGTTGCTACTGAACAGCTTTCCATCTTCTTCCTTATGTTTTTCTTAAGGGAGTTTTTTCACCATCATTCTCAATCTCATTGAAAGCAAAGCAGTAATTTCTTTAATGATTTTTATAATAAATATAATCTAAATTAATAGTTATTGCAGACTTCAGAGTATTACAAATGTAATAAAAAATAAATTGCTCTATTCCACTCACTCCAACACAGTACTCTACTATATTCATATTTAAAATTATTCATAACAAAACCAAATGAAGTTTTGCCATTTAAGGTTTAAAAAAAAAAAAATACCAGCACACATATAGGAAAATGAGATTGTCATTTTGTTATTTGGCATTAGGCATCAGAGTGATGTTTGTAATTTTGGTATTCTAGCATTCTCTTATCAGATAAACTTAGCCAGATCATGCCAAATAAATAATTCAGTGCAATTCTATTTCATGTTTTCTAATAATTCATCTAAAATATAAAAGAAAAATGTTACAGTAAATTGGCCTAAGACAATATTTTAGAATGAATTATTTGTCCCTTTGCATTTCTCTGGGCACCTGGAACTAGGAAGAAAAATTAACATCTCCAATTCCTCTGGGTACACTTTAATTTTACTGAAAAATTTTTACCTCACACATTGCCCCTTAAATATTGGAGCAACTTTTAGAAAAAGAATAATAATAACACATTTAATGGGCATCTTGCAACATTCAAAGGTGCAAAAGACCTGTACTTATGAACTGTCAAATTGAACTTAAACTCAATTCAACTTCCAGGTTATTGAATGCTATCAATAAAAAGACATGCAAAACTAAACTGAGACATCAGAAATGATAAACATGAAAGAGGACCATTTTAAATGTTCTTGTAAGTGGCCCAATTTCAGGACCCATCTATCAGAGAGCATTGTGCTAATCTTGCACATATTTGAAACATTTCATCTCACTAGATTAGTGACAGGTTAAATATAGCAAGAATTTATATTTAACTTGTTTCAACTTTGAATAAAGCTTAAAAAGGGAAGGAATGGAAACTAATATTGTGTGGGATTCTGTACTAGGCACTTTTGCGTAATTGTCTTTACAACAACTCTACAAGTAAATGATGTTACCCTGAATTTGCAGGTGACTAAACTGAGATTCAGAAATGTGAATTGACTTTTCCAAGACTGTACAGTTAGTAAATAGTGGTCCCAGGATTTTATTTTTTTATTTTTTTATTTTTTTAATTAGTTTAGGTGTACAACACAGTGCAATAATTATACATTTTACCCCTCAAAGTGACAACCCCCCACCCCCAATACACCACCCCACTCCCCCCCCATATATATATCTATTACTCTTCCTCTGACTCTCTTCCACAGTATAATCCACATCCTGTGACTATCTATATATATTCAATTACAGTAGGTATACCACCTCCACTTCAGTAATACAGTGCAGTGATCAAACCTCTACTCCATCCATGAAATGGTCTCCCTAACAAGACCTATGATCATCTGACATTCCACAGAATATTTACAACATTATTAATTATATTCCCCAAACTGTTTTTCCTACCTCAGTAGCAATATTGTAGTTGCCTATTTTTGCTGTCTAATCCCTTCCCCTTCTCCCTCATCCCCATTCCTCTCCCAATTAGCAACCCTGATTTTTCCTCTATATCTATGAGACAGTTTCTGTTTACTTTGCTCATTCATACAGTTTTTCAGATTCCACATATGAGTGAGATAATATGGTATTTGTCCTTCTCTGACTGACTTATTTCACTCAACATTATAGTCTCTAGGTCCATCCATATCATTGCAAATGGCACGATTTCATTCTTCTTTATAGCGGAGTAATACTCCATTGTATAAATATTCCACAGTTTCTTAATCCAGTCATCTACTGATGGCATTTTGGTTGTTTCCATGTCTTAGCTATTGTAAATTGTGCTGCTATGAACATAGGGGTGCATAACTTTTTTTGAATAAGTGTCTTGGTTTTTTCAGGATAAATACCTAGGAGTGGAATTGCTGGGTCAAACGGTAGCTCTATTTCCAGTTCTTTGAGATACCTCCATACTGACTTCCATAGTGGCTGCACCAATCTGCAGTCCCACCAACACTGCAGCAGGGTCCCCTTTTCCCCACAGCCCCGCCAGCACTTGTTGTTTGTTGATTTGTTGATGATAGCTATTCTGACTGGGGTGAGGTGGTATCTCATGGTGGTTTTTATTTGCATTTCCCTAATGACCAGTGAGGTTGAACTTTTTTTCATATGCCTGTTGGCCATCTGTATGTCCTCTTTAGAGAAATGTCTCTTCATATCTTCTGCCCATTTTTTAATTGGGTTGTTTGTTTTTTTGGTGTTGAGTTTCATGAGTGTTTTATAAATTTTGGATATTAACCCCTTATCAGATATATCGTTGGCAAATATATTCTCCCATTCAGCAGGCTTCCTTTTTGTTTTATTAATGGTTTCCTTTGTTGTGAAAAAACTTTTAAGTCTGATATAATCCCATATGTTCATTTTTTCTTTTACTTCCCTTGCCCGTAGGGATGTATCAGTAAAAATATTGCTCCGGGTAATGTCTGCAAATGTACTCCCTATATTTTCTTTTAGGATTTTTATGGTTTCAGGTCTTACATTTAAGTCTTTAATCCATTTTGAATTTGTTCTTGTATAAGGCGTAAGGAGATGATCCAGTTTCATTTTTTTGCATGTGTCAGTCCAATTTTCCCAGCACCATTTATTGAATAGACTATCTTTACTCCAGTGTAAATTCTTGCTTCCCTTGTCATAGATTAACTGTCCGTAAATGCTTGGATTTATTTCTGGTTCCAGGATTTTAACAAGCATCTGTCTGACTTTACTTTTACTAAAGTAGCTGATATTTGCTAAGGTCTTATACCCTGACAAGTGCTTTATTAACATATCTCATTTAATCCACACAATAATCATACCAATTAGATACTATATCTCCATTTTTCAAATGAGAAATTGATGTTCAAGATAGTGTGGGGTCTTGGGGAAATCATTTCACTATCTTGAGCATCAGTTTCTCATCTGAAAAATGGAGATAATAGTATCTAATTGAAATCACAGTCTGTTTTAGCTTCACTGGGGCGTTAGTAACAGAAACTTACTTTGGTGGCTTTGATTCAAGTTAGTTTGAAGAAACTTTCTCCAAGAGCAAAATGAAAATGGATGGTTGATTTAACTCTTAGTAAAAAGTGCACACATTATTCAACTTTGGTGACCCACAGTAACATTTTCTACACATATTTATATTCCTACCAGAATACTGTAACGTATTGTAATGGAGAGGAAGAATAAAACACAACATTTTCCTGTATGGTATCATCTGGGATTCTTGGGACTGAATGTTCCTGAGACAAGAAAAGAAATAAGAAAAAGGGATTGGAAAATGTATACTGGACAAAGAAGGGAGAAGATGAGACCTTTTTAAAGTTAAAAGAAGAGGTCTACAGAGACGCTTGCCCTAACACAGTGGTTTCCTCAAACAACAGGAAATTGATAGATTATAATCTTCAACATTTTGGTAGCTCCAAGACATGTTTTCAATAACTAGTTACAGATTTTGACTTTTGTCCAAACAAAGCAAAGATCAAATGCATTATACAGATAAGTGGATGGGAAATTGCCGCATATGACCATGGGATACAGTTCATTGGTGGTTTATCATCTCTTCCAACTTTTGACTAGGAGGCCTTCTTGAAATTCACATACCAGAAAAATAAAAACTACATTTGCCGGACTCCCTTAAGCTAAAGTTGCAGACAGAATTTGGGATTTATCAATAACAATTCAGAAACAAATTAAGTGGTAAGAGAGGTATTTTTGTGAGGAATCAATTTTTTTAGGTGAAAATTACAGTAAGCATGGTTATGAAACAGAACCAAAGTTCTGGAGTGGACTTCTCAATGCCTCCATCATTAGAAAGGTACATTTATCTTGAAGCTACTTGTTGGAAGAGCTACTCTGTGATTCTAACAGAGAAAGCAACTCCATTGGTGGGCAAAAGCTGTGATGTTATTCTGGGAATCATTGCTGTAAGCCCAGCCATAGGGCCTTCTCCTGCAGCCTTTACAATTAGCTTTGTAAGGAATTAATTACTTAGATCAATCCATTTATGCTTAAACTAGCCACAACAGATTCTGTTATCTGAAACGGAACCCTTTTCTCCTCATTCTCACCTGCCCTTCATCTCACCTGCCCTTCAGTAGCTTGACCTAGATCTAGCAGAGTACAAGTGTAAGCACAGCATCACTGTCACTTTGGGGAAGGGAGGGCGGCTCCACCCTCCAAATTCATGTTCTTTTGCTTAGAATTATCTGTGTTAGTATTTGCTGGAGACCACAACAATTATTTGTTATTTATTTCACAATATTTAGAAACCATAAATATAAATTTTCTAGTATAATAATGAAAACATTAAACAACATACAGTAAATTATAGACATTTCACAACTATTAATTAATGTTTGGACACATCTGAAACTTTAGTTTTATGATCAGTGGTTTTCATATGCTGTATTCCTGAAGTAAAGAAAATTACAAAGACCTACAATCTTGTTATTCCAAATGTATATCATCCAATGTTATTTCTATGCCTGATGCCAAGAAACCCCAAAACATCAAATACCAGGGGTGTCAAAAAAATGTACACAAGTGGACACTTTGGTCAACGTTGCTCAAGCAGTAGCTTGCCATAATCAGAAGTGTCTGGATGCTGATGGCAACCACTTTGAGTATCTCTTGTAATTGCAGAAGTCAAGTGTGACTTGCATTCATCTTTTGTTATCAATATTTATTGAGTATTACATTTTTAATAGTTTTTGCTTTCTTACGATGTGTATACATTTTTCTGATACTCTCTATATATTCAAACAGTCAATACTTTTGGCAACAGCACATGTTAAGGATACAAAACAAAAAGGAGATAACTGTACACTGAACTTATCAGGTAATAAGAAATGACATACAATCCAGAATGCTACCATGACAATTTATGAAAAAAAATTTGTCTCTTCTAATAAACTTATACAGTTATTATTTCAGGTAAGATGCAATCTTGTTATTAGTCTCACTGTAAAATGGATACAATTCACATTAAACTTCTAATATGTAGAAAATGCTAGATTTTATCAAAAAGTTCTTTCAATAGATATGTATTTATATTTTTCCCCTAACATTCTTTGGGTGGAAGTATTTATTTGATTTTGTCACTTCAATCAATTACTGTATATTTACATAGTTAGCATAATTATCTCTAATTAAGAAATTAGTGTTTATTTGTATAATGTTCATCTGAACATGTAGTTATGATACCTAGTTATCTAAATATAGGCTATAAAAGTGATCAAAATCTTATTATCTCATTGATTTTAAAAGTGCATGATATTTATTAAGTATCTGAAAGAGAAAAGATTCATTTAAAATACTGTCTTTCAAATTGCTTACTTTCCAAAGTTAACTTAAGATTTGAAAGATAAATTAAAAAATCGTAACAACATAAATCTTATATATCCATATCAGGCCATGGGATAATTTTTGCTTTATAACATACTATGACATGCCAAAATGCTATTAGTGAAATCTCCATTCGTTATATACTCACTCAATGTATTCATCTATGATGGATTTATTACTTATTAGTTTTGACTAGGGAGAAATAAAAAGAAAAACAACCTGGAATAATTATCGAAGAAAGTTTTCTATGTCTTCTGAAAAGGGATTTTTTTTTCAGAGCTAATCATAATAAGAAAAATGTGAACAACTGATAACAACTCAAAGGATGGAGATCTTATCAACCTTTCTATTCCCCACAATCTTTGCTAAATGAATAGATTAATAATTCCATCTATCCTACACTGGTTCTTTTAACAAGAGCAGAGCCTGAGGCAAGGATTAGGATGCTGACAGTTTCTTCTGGAATTAAAGGCTAAGGGAAACCAAGATTAGGGAAGAGGTGGGAAGGGGTAACTGAGGCAAGGGAAGATGGGAGGCAGTGCAAAGGATTTCTGGCTTGTGATATGTGTTTCTTCCAGATGCAGGATTGTCTGGAAGCATTGCAAATGGGAAACATACTTTCATTGCAGTTCTCTGAGGGCAGAGATTTATCTATCTAATTCCCTCCTGCCTCCTTATTCCTGTTAGTCTTCATTCATGCCCAAAAGAACTAACATTTTTGAGCTTCATCCCCAGGTCTACAACCAGATCTGAAGGCCTAGAAATGGCTGAGGCAATCAAGGATTTTACCAATGCCAGTGCCTGGGTCCCAGAGAAAGAAAAAAGAGAGCGAAGAATCAGTGGTGCAGTCAGAGAAAATGGGGCTACATGAGAAAAATCCATCGTGGGGAGATAGTGGTTTCATTACAACATATGTGTTTCAAAGAACAAATTTGAAGTATACAATTCACTTTAGTGAATTGGAAATATTTAGTAGCAGCTAATATTTCAGGAAAGTGATAAGTGGATAATATTGATGGAGATTGATAGTCATATGTCTATCAGTTGGGGGATAAAGGGATGGATGCTAAGTAGGCAGGTGCTTTTTCTCATAGATTTGTAAAAACACAGTGAATGCTGGCTCTGGTAATGATATCTTCCCAAATGCCTCCTTAGTAGCTGGGTAGGGACTGATGATGCAATGATTGCTGGCACTTTATAGCACCCCATTAGTGATGGTTAAATGAATGAATAGCCTCTTCACAATGCCTTCGGAGAGGAGATAAAAGGATATGATGACATTTTCCACATTAGCACCATGTTAAAATATCCAATAATCAACTTGTTTGAAAATATTTAAAACAAGGTAACATGCAGTGTAAGCTTCAGGGAAAAAAATCAACCCAAAAAGGTAATATTTCAAGAACCTTTTTCTGGAGCCAGGCCATAAAATATAAAGGAGAGCTTCCATGAAAATGCACTGTTTAACTTTGCTTACAAAACTTACAAGGCACCAATTTAATCTCTCTCTCTGACCCAGTTCTTAGAAAGTTGTTATCAAGTTACTTATTAATATAACTTACTAGTGCAAACACCCTGAATATGCAGTACTTACAATATCCAGGTTCCTGTAAAAATAGCTATTGCCTCCCCTAGAGTAAGGCAAGTTTTCCCTTTTCACAACCTAAATCTAATTTAGACACACTTATTATTAATTCAGAATGCTAGAGAATCTGGTGCATAAAAAGGGGAGCTTTACAAAAAAAAAAATAAAAAAGAAAGAAAGAAGAAAGAAAAAAAGAATCACTTATTTCTTGGCCTAATCCAAGAAAGTAAGTTCTGATATCTATAATGCCTTAGTTCCCCACTTAAAAAATAAATAAGTCAAACTAAGCCAATTGAAGAAGACTAATTTCTGGTATAAAAACTGATTTGCAACAATAACTACCTAAAATTTTCACCCAAGTCTCCAGACCTAACATCACATGCAAGCTTTCCTTTATAACTCCAAACTCATCTGAGGCAACAGAAATAACTTTGAAGAAAGAGTTGGGCTTGTAAACAGGATTTCATAGGTAAAATGATATGTTTCTTTCGGTCATTAAAAGTTGGGGTGAAATGGAAACAAGAACCAAGATAATCCTTCTGGAATGAGTCAAATATTACCACTTCGTAGTACAAAAATATTAGAAACCAAAGATTTATTATGCAAGTATTTGTTCATAATGTAGATGTCCTTGAAGTCTACTGTTCAAAAATTAGTCAATCAAAACTCCTTATCTGTGTATATGGCACTCACCATTCACCGAATTCCTCAGACCAAAATTCTTGAATCATCCTGGACTGTGCTCATTCCTTCTCTTACCCTCATATCTAATCCATCAACAAAGCTTTCACTCAAAATACATTTGATCTATTCTCTCCCCACCTCTAAACATTAACCCTTTTGCCAATGTCACCATCATCTCTCCCTGAACAGAGCACCCAGCTTCCACGTATTTTTTTTAAAGAAATTGTATTTTATTTTAATTTATTTTATTTTTTTAGAGGGCAGTGTCACCGGCCCTCACATGTAGGATCCGAACTGGGGCCGCTGGCGTCCCAAGCCAGCTCTTAACCACCGCGCCACTAGGCCGGCCCGTCAGCTTCCACTTTTAACCCCTCTAATCTATTTATTCCAGAAGTTGCAGCCAAAGTGATCCTATCAAAACAAGTCACATTTTACCACCATTTAATTAAAGCCTCCCTTGGCATCCCATTGTAAGTGGGATGGAACCCACCTCCTTTTCATCAGGCCTGCTGTCCTTCATCTCTTGCCAATCACCCCTCAGTCACTGCACTGCAGCCATGCACTCCAGTCACTGCTCTCCTCAAACACACCAATGTTCCTCCCTCCTTTGGATTTGCTGCTCTCTTTCCTCCTAATTTCACACAAGGCTCTACTTAAATGTCATTTCATCATTGTAGCTTTCCCTCACCATCCTGTAAAAAATGGTGGTTTCTGTTATTTTCATTTGCCTTATCATCCAGTTTAGTTTTCTTCAGGGCACTTGATACCAGAAATCAGAACATGTTTATTTGTTTACTGCCTGCTTTTCTCTAAAAAAACATAACCACCATGAGGCCTGGGATTTGGTAGGTCTTGTTCATTGCTATATCCCAGAACCAAAATAGTGCTTCACACTTAGTAGGTGCTAAATGCTCACCTTCTTACAGATGGCATCCAGCTGCCTTTCTTTACAACTCCCTGGATAAGCATTAGAAGTATAAACGACCTCATTAACACCCATGTAATTCTGAGGAAATCTGAACTCCATTTAAGAAACTTAGCTTCTTATATGCTCACAAAAAAACAGGTCAACCATTCAGCAATAATAAAAGCATCAATGTTATGAATTAAAATGTTTGTGGTTTAAGTTACCCTATAGACCTCTGCTAATAAATGTGAAAACACCTTGTTCCCAGAAGGGTATTTTATTCACAGAAGTTTTATGAAAAGACTTTAAAGCTCAGCAATTTTAGGAAGAACATAAAGTGAAAGCTCAGTAACAAAAAGAAAATGCATTCCAGTAACTTCACCAAATCTAATGATGTAAAAACAAAAGACACTTAAGAACAAAAACAAACAAACAAAAAAAACGCTGGTTTTTGGTAAAATATGACTAATCCAGAGGATCCCAAATGATACAAAATAATTTAGAAGAATATTTTTAATTAGTGTAAAGATGAGCAAAGAGGAAGAAAGTCCAAAATGGAAAATAATATCTATATTTTTGATGTGAGTAAAAACTGTCATCAGCTCTGCAGTTACCTGTATATTCTTTTTTAAAGATTTCTATTAAAATATAGCTAACATACAATATTAGTTGCAGGGGTACACCATAGTTATTCAACATTTATATACCTAAAAAAGTGGTCCCCATGATAAGTCCAGCAACCATCTGACACCAAATCACACTATCACAATATTATTGACTATATTCCTCATGTTCTACATTACACCCCATGACTGTTTTGTAACTACCACTTTGTACTTCTTAATCCCTTCACCTTTTTCACCCTGCCCTCCTACTCCCTCCCATCTATCACCCCAATAAATCTATTGCCCATCTGACACCATACACAGTACAATATTATTGACAATGTTCCTTATCTATAGCCTACATCTGCATAACCACTTTGTAACAACCAATTTGTATTTAACTCCATTCTCCTTTTTTCACCCACACTCCCCAAACCCATCCCATCTGGCAACAATAAAAATGTTCTCTGTATCTATCAGTCTGTTTCCTCTTTGTTATTTTGTTCCTAACATTTCACATGTAAGTGAAATCACATTGCATCTGTCTTTCTCAGTCTGATATACTCCAATCAGCACAACACCCTCCAGATCCATCAATGTTGCCACAGATGGCAGGAACCCATTCCCTTCCATGGGCCGAGCAATATTCCATTGTTCCATTGTTTATCCATTCTTCCATGGATGGACACCCAGGCTGCCTCCACATTTTGGCCATTGTAAACAATGCAGCAATGAACATATAGATGCACATGTCCCCTTGATGTAGCATTTTGGGTTTCTTCAGATAAATACTCAGAAGTGGGATTATTGGGTAGTTGTCTCTTGTTATAGCCTTTGTTTTAAAGTCTATTTTGTCTAGTATAACTATTGCTATATTGCTAACAGCTTGGTTGTTTTTCTTTTTTTTTTTTTTTTTTGGGTGGGGGGAGGTTGTTTGTTTCCATTTTCATGAAATGTCTTTCCCATTCCTTTACTTTCAAACAGTTTGTGTCTTTCAAACTGAAGTGAGTCTCCTATAGGCAGCATATGTAAGGACACTGTTTTCTCATCTATTCAAGTGCCTTTTGACTGGAGTATTTAATCCATTTAAATTGAAAGTAATTATTGATAGATATGTAACTATTACCATTTTATTATTTATAATTTTCATCTTTCTTTTTTCTTGTTTTAAAGAAGCCCCTCTAGCATTCCTTATAATACTGGTTTGGGGTTGATGAACTCCTTCAGCTTTTTCTTGTCTGGGAAGCTCTTTTATCTCTCCTTCAATTCCAAATGATAGCTTTGCTGGGTAGAGATACCTTGGTTGTAGGTCCTTGCTTTTCATCAATTTAAATATTTTGTGCCAATCCCTTTCGGCCTGCAAAGTTTTTGTTGGGAAATCAACTGACAATCTTCTGGGAGCTCCCTTATAAGTGAGTATGTGTCTTTCTCTTGCTGTTTTTAGGATTCTCTCTTTATCTTTAACCTTTGCCATTTTAACTATGAAGAGTCTTAGTGTGGGCCTGCTTAGGTTCATCTTGTTTGGGACAGTCTGTGCTTCCTGGACTTATATGTCTATTTCGTTTGCCAGGTTAGGAAAATTTTCAGCTGTTATTTCTTGAAATAGTTCTCAATTCCTTTTTTTTTTCTCTTCTCCTTCTGGTACCTCTCTGATGTCAATATTTTTACACTTGATGTTGTGCCAGAGGTCTTTTAAACTATCATCACTTTTTTGGATTGTTTCTTTTTTTTTCTTTTGCTCTGCTAATTGAGTGTTTTCCACTACTTATATTCCAAATTGCTGATTCAAGCCCCTGCTTCATCTAGTCTGCTGGTAATTCCTTCTAGTGCATTCTTCATTTCAGTTACTGTATCCTTCATTTCTGACTGATTCTCTTTATAGTTTCTATGTCCTGTTTTATGCTTGTTATTTCATTATTGACATTCTCACTATTTTCCTTGTATATCCCTATAGCCGGTGTTTTGAATTCTGTATTTCATAGGTTACTTGTCTCCATTCTGTCTAGTTCTTTTTCTGGAGTTTTCTCCTGTTCTTTCACTTGGAATGTTTTTTCTGTTTCCTCATTTTGGCTGGCTCTCTGTGTTTGTTTCTATGTGTTAGGCATATGTGCTCTGTCTCCCAGTCTTGGTTGGTTGGCCTTATGTAGTAGGTGCTCTAAGGGGCTTTCTGGTAAAGTCTCCCTGGTCACCTGCTCCAGGTGCTCCAGGAGTGTTCCTGTCTGGGGTGTATGTGTCATCCTATTATATTTGAGCCTTGATTGCTATTGGCACTTCAGTAGGTGGAATTGACCCTCAGACTGACTGGCTGTGGGGTTTGGCCACATCTACAGCTTATGGGCTGCTGTACACGGGGCTTACCTGAGTGGGATTTCCCCCAGCAGACTCTGGCACCTGTTGAGACCACCCTTTTGATGTGATTTGTGGGGCTAATTGGGTAGTGCTCTGCTGTGGTCTGAAGACAACCTCCAAGTATCTTGGTTCTGGGGCCTCTTTGAAGGGGCTCCGGTGTAGGCCCAGGTCAGCCAGTGACTGTGACCAGCCAGCAACCACCTGACAGGAGCTACAAAGTGATCCACAGTTGTTCGCTGCCTGTACTAAAGTAGAAGGCACGTGGGAGAGGCCACAATGCGAATTGAGGACACTGCCACTAGTACCAGGCCTGGGGTAACTCTGCAAAAAGCCAGGACAACCTGATGCCTGTTGCCACTTGCCCCTTAGGGTTCAGACACTGATAAAGCTTCATGTGGTGTGCAAGTTGAGTGAGTCAGAGTCTCAGAGTAACGAAAGTGGGAAGAGTTGTGATCATCATGTTAATTTAGCCTCTGATTTGGTGTCAGTGCTGAGCTTTGAGCTACTCAGCAAAAGTCTCAGAGCGCACCAAAGCCAGTTATCACCCTCTGGGGCCCATGGACTCTAATAATTCTCCAAGAAAGAGTGCAATGCGGGCAAGGCTAACTGCCTGCCAAGAAGTTCCCCCTGGCATGGGGGGAGTTGGGTGGGATGGGGTCCCAGCAGAGCTTACCAGACAACCAATTCAGGTTCAGGTTTGTCCATGACCATGGGGGAGGGCCCCTTGCCCACTGCATGGAAGGAGGACTCACTCACAGGGAAAATGGGGACTGTCCTTCAGCCCTCACCTGGAAGCCACACACCTCAGTCTGCCTCCTTTATGCCATTGTCACCCCCTGAGTCAGCATCCCTCCATTGGAGCCCTCCACCAGTGCTTGACTGTGGATGAGTGAGTCTGTGTGCACATCCTTTAAGAGAATGTCTGGGTTTCCTGCAGCCTTCTATCCCAGCTGGATGATCGGAATCCTCACTGTTTTTCACAGCCAGATATTGTGGAGGTTCTTCCCAGCACCAGTACTCTGAGCTGGAGAGCATGATGTGGGGCTGGGATCCCTCACTCTTCCAGGGGGAACCTCCATGGCTGAGATATCCCTCCTGATTCTCAACCGCCATACAGAGGTTTAGGACCAGCCCATTTCACATCTCTGCCCCTCATATAAGTTTTGACATGGCTTCTTTTTAATATCCCTGGTTATAAAACTTCTGTCCAGCTAGTTTACAGATAGTTCTCCAGGTTGACTGTTCTATAAATTGGTTGTAATTTTAATGTGTTCATGGAAGGACGCAGGCACAGTGTTTATCTATTCTACCACCTTGGATCCCCCTACCAAAGATTTCATTACCTGAATTTATGTAGCAAATTTTTCTGTGAGTAGTATCAAATAATTATCTGCCACAAGTTTGAGTTATATTAACTACTGCCATCACTAAATATTTTATTGAAGGCCTAAAATGAACTTCACAGTGGCTTGGTGAAATAAAGCATACTCTGTGTTCCTGGGGAATATAATCTATAAAGAAGCCCAAATTTATAAGAAAATGCTCTGATAAGTGCTCAATTATGTTATGGACAAATTCTGTCATGAAGCATAAGTTTCATGAACTAGCATTACTGAGATTAAAAAAGCTATAATGATTTTAATCACAAATATTTCAGTATAGGCTTCTACCTTAATATATTTAAAGTAAATTATTGTACATTTTGTAAAATGATTTATAAACTTCCTTACAGATGAGAAAATCAGCCTTCTGAAAAAGAAGTGTTTGCATAGAAAAAGGCTAGTGATATGCTTTGATCAATTCAATCTGAAACATGAAAGGCTTCTTCCATACAAAATATATACTGGGCATACAATTTTAATTGAGGAGGATGTTTGTTCATTTTTAACATTTCAAGGTAACATGTACCAAACACATCTGTAAATCAAATGGCTATCTTATTACTACCTTTGTAATAATATGATAATATATCTTCCTTAGAAAAAACTCTTCATTGTTTGATAAATCAGATCACTCTAAATTAAATTATTGACCTAAAAAGTCACTATTTTAATAAGCATTATTATGAATGAAGTAAGCATTATTATGAATGAAGTTTTTTTCTCCACATACATAAGTCCAGTTTTTGAAACAATGAAGTTTATATCAAAACTTTCCATCCTCTTTTTCATTTTTTTCTGAAATATAGCATCAATCATTTTCGTTAAACATTTCAGTTCTTGAAACATCTTGCGCACATTTGGTTGTTCTAACCTTGTCAATCAAATATCTGACAAAACATAAAGCGATTTCACCAAAAACAATGGTAGGATAGACACTATTTTTAGTAAGACACATTTTTCAAGGGAAGCAAGATTGTTGGCAATGTTCTGTTTCTTTAATCAGCTTGTAGGAGTGTGTTAAGCTAATGAACATTCAATAAAAGAACCGTCATCAAAATAAAGAGTAACTAAATAATTAGAAGGACTTAAGAAGCATAGTGCATTATCAGTGTCAAGGAAAGGACTATCAAATATGACTATGGATATCCCATGTGAGAGAAGGTACAAATCAAAAATGAAAAGGAGCATAGGGGTAGTAGGGGGCAGAAAAAAAATTGTGGAAATCATGAATAAAAAATGAATTAATGATTACTGCTATGGAGGTAGTACATGGTTTAGATTATACACAACCGAGTGGTTTCAGATTAAAAATACATTACCCAGAAAGGAAAATGTAGAGCAGAAGCAATGAGCTAAATTGCTGCTGTTCTCCCCTGATCCACCAATTAGGAAGGGCTTAACCAATCCTCTGGAAAGCAAGTGCCTCTAAGGGTGGTTGTGTCAGTTAATTATTCATACTTTATTGCCTGTTGCTTTAATCAGATGCTTTCTTCATAACATTTAGCTGAATCTGCTGTATTTTGGAAATTTTATACAAATAGAAAATATAAAGAAGTGTGTGTGTGTGTGTGTGTGTGTGTGTGTGTGTGTGTGTGCTGTGTTTGACTTTGGTAAATGGGTTATTTGGAGGAAGCCTGGCCTAGATACATTTGCTGAAATCATTGATTTTAAATTCTACTTACCTACTAACACTTATGACTGGATGCCCAATCCAGGAGATGGTACTTCAGAATCACTTGAGGTTGCAAGGGGAAGCATTTAAAATGCTACCTTAATGCTTCCTTAAAACAGTATAATGCAACTGTTAGGAACCTTACTATGGGTTCAGGGAGGGGTAGTGCATTAAGTAATGATAATGAAAACCACATGTGTGCTATAAAGTTGGATTTGCAACAGGCAAAATGGTGACATCATTGCTTTCATTCAAGCTCCTATCTCTCCTGTCCATACACACCCAAACATCCTCATACTGCCTTAGTCTACCTTCTCAGAGGCACTCCCACCTAGCTCTAGAAAAATCTTAATCTTCTCCATTAAACTGTCTATTCTTTCCTGGGACAAAAGAAGAATGATTTTTTTGTAAGTATTAATGTTTGTTAAAGATGGAGAAGGTCATAGTTGCTTGCTTAGCAAGGGTGTTTCCTTCAATTACAGATCAGTCCTTGAACCAATAGATTATGTCTTCTGTGAATTATTTGTAGCCTAAAGTATTTGTAGAAATTCCTATGGGGAGGGAATATAATGGTTTCGCAAACCTACTGCATCTACCAATGTCTTTTTCTCTAATTGTCCTGCTTTCCAGAATATTTCATTCTATCATTAAACTAAATTTTTTCCATTGGGTTAACAGTAATGTTTAATATCCAAATTCACACAGTGATGTTGACCTACCAGTAATTCTTTGCTTTAAGCAGGAGAACGAACAAAACAAAATAAAATATTGCTAATAAAACATGCTAGATTGAAATCCCATGTCTACCATGAAATTGCTTTGTGATTCTGGGAAACTTACTCTTTTTTCATAGAACTTCATGATTCCACACCAGTAAAATGGAGACAATTATACTCCACTCACAGGGCTATTGTGAAGAAACAAATGAGATAGGGTACAGGAAATGAGGATAGGGAATCTTTTAATTCACTTTAGTATTTTTACTGCTTCCCTGGAACTTAGTAAAACCCACTAAATGTTTTCTTCTCATAAGCTATTACTACTGCTAATATATTATTTAGAATAATTGTTCATTTAAAGTGTAACTTCTGTCATACACCTTACAGTACCATTTCAGTAATTATATAATTATTGAATGCCTTGATAAACTACTGCCTTGCATAAAGAATATTAAACTCTTCTGCAGTCAAACGACTCCAACTATTTTAAGTGGAAAGTGGAGACCACATCACAGTGGTATCAGAACCTGCATGTGATTATTTTGCCTCAATCTGTAACTATACTATTATTGTCTCTGGTTTTCAGATTACTGGCCTGTAGAAAATTATATGACCACCACAGTTGTTACTACCTTTATAGTTATATAATTCTAAATTTAACGTCTATAAAAACTCAATTCCTGTCCTGATGAATTTCCCTTGGTGGCATTTACAACCCTCTAATAATTGCTTCTTTATTTATATGTCTCTCATCTTAAGATTCTGCCTTTGAGGGCAGAAACTTATCTCTCTCCTTATTTTATCCTCAGCAGCTAGCAGAATGCCTGACACATAGTAGGCTTCTAAAAAATACCTGTGGGATTTCTGGTCAATATTGCGAAACAGGTAAACACTGTGCATATCTCCTCTCATGACCACATAAAAATTGCAACTAAACGACAGAACAATCATCACTGAGAATCATGTGACTTGAAGCCCTACAACTAAAGACATACAGAAGAAGCCACTTAGAGACTGGTAGGAGGGACAGAGATGCAAAATGGCTGGTACCACACCTGTGTGTGACCATTAAAAATGGGGTGTGATATCTCCGCTGCTGAGGTTTCCCCCAGCACCAGAGGAATGAGGGGTCCTAGCCCCATACCAGGCTCCCCAGCCCAGGGTTCCAGTCATGGGGAAAGAAGTCACCATAACTTTTGGCTGTGAAAACCACCAGTGAGAGAGACAGAGCATGACTGGCGTCCCAGGTATGCTTACCATAGGGCCTGCACACAGACGGACTCACTGAAGGACTCTCTTGCTCTGAGCTCCAGTGCTGGGGCAGCACCTTGAAAAGCACCGGACATATGAGAGGGAACTGAATTGCCTGGCTTCAGGAAGAGGGCTGGAGGGGCAGCTTTCTCCCATACAGAAGTGCTGGTAGAAGACATTGCGTCTTTGTTGAGCCCTGCCCCCTCCATGTGCAGACCCAGGCAGCTGCCATATCTGAGTCTCCATCAATCTGGCTAACACTGTTCATTCACCCTGATTCCCTGAGACCCTATCCCCAACTTGCAGGCCTACCCAATCCACTTCCAGTGACTTTCATATAAAAAGCCCATCTTGACTCATGCTGCAGACTTCTCTAAAATATTTCAAAAGTTCACAAAACCTAAATAAGCATCATCTGGCTTCAGTGTATCTGTATCTCTGGCTGAGCAGTCCTAAGCCTGGCACTAGTGGCAGCCAGCTTCAGTTTGCAGTTGACCTCTCAAGGCACCTCCAAGCCTAACTCTGGAGGTGGCTATCTGCAGACTGCTTTGTGTGGCTCATGCCAGGTGGCTCTGGGCAAAGCACAGGATGCCACTGAACTTGGCTTGAGGGGGACACCTCCCAGGAAGTCATGGGGCTGGCATGCCCAGTGGCCAGCTTCAAACAGAGCCTGAGGTTCACCTGGCCACCTCCAAGTATGAGGTGCAGACTGGATAGGCACCAGAGCCCTGCTAAAGCAAATCCTGCTCCATAGGAACAGCCCCTGAACAACAGCTTCTCCACTATAGTCACAGCCAGTCTCTGCAACCAATCAGCCTAAGGGTCAGTCACTCCCATTGATGCACAAACAGAAATCAAGTCTAAACTACAAACAAGGGCTCACACAGCCCACACAAGGGACACACCTGAAGCAACCAGTTCAAATGACCAGGGAGACTATGCCACTGGGCCCCTACAAGACACCTACTACACAAAGCCATTTTACCAAGACTGAGAGATATAACAGCCCTATATAATATATAGAAACAAACATAGGGAGGCAGCCAAACAGGGGAGGAAAAAAAAAAGTCCCAAATAAAAGAAGAGAACAAAGCTGTAGAAAAAGAACTAAATAAAATGGAGACAAGCAATCTATCAGATGCAGAGTTCAAAATGGTGGCTATAAGAATGCTCAATTATGTCAGAGAAAACTTCAACAAAGAAATAGGAAACATAGAAATAGAGATAGAAAACATAAAAAAGAACCAGTCAGAAATAAAGAATATAATAACTAAAACGAAGAATACATAAGAGGGAATCAACAGTAGATTAGATGAAGCAGAGGACTGAACCAGTGATTTAGAAGATAAAATAACAGAAAAGATCCAATCAGAACAGCAAAAAGAAACAAGAATCAAAAAAAAAAAAAAATGAGGATAGTTTAAGGGCCTCTGGGACAACATCAAGCATACCAAAATTAGCATCACAAGGAGAAGAGAGAGCAAGGAATTGAAAACATATTTGAAGAAATAATGACATAAAACTTCCCTAACCTGCAGAAGCACATAGATATTCAAGCCCAAGAAGCACAGAGTTCCAAACAAGGTGAACTCAAAGAGACCCACACCAAAACACATCATAATTTAAATGCCAAAAGTTAAAGACAAAGATAGAATCTTAAAAGCAGCAAGAGAAAAGTGGTTAATTATCTACAAGGGAGCTCCTATAAGACTGTACCTGATTTGTCAACAGAAACTTTGCAGACCAGATGGGTTTGGCACAAAATATTGACAGTGATGAAAAGTAAGGACATACAACCAAGACTACTCTACCCAGCAAAGCTATCATTTAGAATCAAAGAACAGATAAAGAGCTTCCCAGACAATAAAAAGCTGACAGTTGATTACTACCAAACCAGTATTACAAGGACTCTTAAAGGGACAACTTTAAGATGACAAGAAAAACATCAAAAATATGAATAATAAAATAGTAGTCACTACATATCTATGAACGATTACTTTACATGTAGATGTATTAAATGCTCCAATGAAAAGACATAGGAGGGGATGGCCAAGTGGCTCAGTTGATTAAAAGAGTGAGCTCTGAGCAACAGGGTCGCCAGTTCTATTCCCACATGGCCCAGTGAGCTGCGCCTGAGCTGAGCTGTCACTGAGATGGTGAGAGTGCGCTCCTAGCAGCAAGGTTGCCAGTTCAACTCCCACATGGGATTGTGGCTATGACCCCTGCAACTAAAATTGAACACAGCACCTTGAGCTGAGCTGATTCTGGGCTGCCAGTGGTGGCCAGACCATGACTGGACTTGGAGCTGAGCTAGCTGTGCCCTCCACAACCAAGATTGAAGAACAACAACTTGGCTGTTCCCCTTTCCTTTTTAACTCATGTCGGGCACAACTGATCTCACAGATTCATTACACACAAAGATGCTGCTATGAAATACGTCTTTACTATACTGAGTCACAAATACGACTGTCGATAGGCTACGGTAGAGGGGGAAGATACAGAAGCGATGAGTCACAACACTTACATTAACTGTTAGATATTTGAAAATGTGTGCAATGAATCTGTGAGAATAGTTGCGCCCCATGGAGGATTAAATTACATAAATGTGTAACCATTATGTTGTATACCTGAAATAAATATAAAATATTAAATGTCAACTGTAATTGAAAATTAAAAATAAATAAATAAATAAGAGAGGGCAGGGAGAAAAATTAGGAGTTCTTAATTATCTGAATATTTGTTACGTACCGATCCTAGTAACATTTTTCCAAATGCCCAAATAATGCAACAATTAAAGTCTTGCAGTAATCTCCAAAAAGTTAATTAACTAGAAAAATAAAAAATATCTGTGTAATTGTAACAAATTAATTTAATGAATGAACAAATGTCAACTTATTGAGGTAGAGAAAATGATACAAGTATATTTAATTTTAATGTAATATTTCTTCTTTTTCCCAAATGTATTTCCAGTGAAAGCCATACACTTTCTATAATTGAATAAAACTATATGTATGCAATTTTATACTCTTGCAATTATTTATGTATATTAATCTGTGTTATTAGTCTTTCTTAGATCTTTGAAGGCCTCTCTCTTGACCTCAGCATCTAATATATTTTTTGGCCACATATATTGGTATACTCAGCAAATGTCAATTAAAATAATTTTATTTACATTTTTACAAGTATAGTTGTTTTAATTGTTTAAAATCATTTTCATTCTATCTTTTTTACTTGATTCTTGTATCAAAGTTAACTCTTGTTTTCAAACCTTATATAAAATAGAGTAAAACCTTCATGGAAAATGTGTTATTATCTAGTTTGTAGCACACAGACCAGCTACCAGATTTCAGTGACATGACACCTTGATTAAAGGTATAGAAGATGCTATCTTGTGAAAAAGGAGTTGAAAATAAAAGCTCACATTCCCCTGCAAAACAGCAGACTATAGATTCTTTTCAAGTGCACATGGAAGGAACATTTTCCAAAATAGACCGCATATTAGGCCACAAAACAAGTCTCAGTAAATTTACTGAAACAAGTCTCAGTAAAAAAAACAAGTGTCCAACCACAGTGGTATAAAACTATAAATCAATTACCAAAAAAAAAAACAAAACCAAAAACAAAACACTGAGAAACACAAAAAGACATGGAGGTTAATAAATAACATGCTAACTAAACAATTAATGAGTTAACACTGAGATCAAGGAAGAAATCAAAAGATACCTTGATGTAAATGAAAACAAAACACAATGACTCAAAAATCTATGGGACACAGCAAAAGCAGTCCTCTAAGGAAAATTCATAGCAATACAGGCCTATTTCAAGAAACAAGAAAATTCTCAAATAATTCTCTAACCCTACACCTAAGAGAACTTAAAAAAGAACAACAAACAAAGCCCAAAGTGAGTAGAAGAAAGGAAACAATAGATCAGAGCAGAAATTTTAAAAATATACAAAAGATCAATGAAACAAAGTGTTGACAAGGATGTGGATAAAAAGGAACGCTCATTTACAGTTGGTGGGACTGCAAATTGGTGCAGCCACTATGGAAAACAATTTGAAGTTGCCTCAAAAAATTAAAAATAGAACTACTTTATGACCCAGCTATTCTACTTCTGGGTATTTATCTGAAGAAATCCAAAACACTAATTTAAAAAGATATATGCACCCCAATGTTTACTGCAGCATTATTTACAATAGCTAAGATATGGAAATAACCCAAGTGCCCATCAACAGCCTATTGGATAAAAAAAAAAAAAGTGGTACATATATACTATGGAATATAATAAGGCTGTCAGAAAGAATGAAATTTTACAATTTGCAACAACATGGATAGACTGAAAGGATATAATGCTAAGTGAAATAAGTCAGACTGAGAAAGACAAATACCATATGATCTCACTTGTATGTGGAATCTAAAGAACAAAGTAAATGAACAAACAAAACAAAAACAGACTCACAGATACAGAGAACAAAATGATGGTTGCCAGAAGGGAGGGGACTGGAGAGCTGGGTGAAAACAGTAAAAGGATTAAGAAATACAAATTGGTCATTACAAAATCGTCATGGGGATGTAAAGTATAGCATAGAGGATACAGTCAATAATATTACAACTATGTAGAGTGCTGGGTGGGTACTAGACTACTTAGGGGGATCACTGCATAAATTATACAAATGTCTAACCACTGCGGTACATCTGAAACTAATATACAATAATACTGAATGCCAACTATAATTGAAAAAGAAAAAAAGAAAAATAAAATAATAAACTTTGTGGTTGTAAAAGTAAAAACAAAAAATAATCTTTGTGTCTGTATATTTTTATGTACACTTCCTCAAACAGTCTTTGCTTCCTTTCGCCTCTTAAAAATAATGTTGTGTCATGATAAAAATAGAATAATCATGAATAGTCTCCTCATCATGAAGATGAGGAAAGGGAACAGAGGAAAAATGACTACAAAATATGAATTGATATTTTGCAGCTAACTTTTATATAGAGACTTGTTACTGGCAGTCACAGATTTAAAGGTATATTTAATAGATGATTTCATTTTGCCTATTTAAATAAAAAGTGATATGAATATAAATAGTTTGCTCTCCACTTGCCCTTCCTTGTGTTTGCATTTCAAAGTGAAGTCAGGTTGGCAGGTGAACCACTACCACATTGGGGCCAGACCCCCAATCCATTATAAAAAGATATTTGAGTTTCTCACCCTTCCTTCTTAAAGAAATTAGTTCTGGGACAAATAGGGGTAAAGGTAATGATATAGAATTCTTGTAATCTTGTGGCATTTCCTCAAATTGCTGAATAAGACAGCAGAAAATTAAGGTCATTTTTAGAAGTAAAAGGGATTTTAAAAGGATTTCCCCCTATGATTTTGTTCTAAAAATCTGTCTGGTCATGAGGCATCTATCTGCAAATATTATAAAGCTGTCAAAACCATCCACTTTTCCCCTATAATTTTGTTTTATCAAAATTATACTTATGATTTAGCATCAAATGATTTTAAGAGATTTGTTTTTAAAACACAAAATACCACCCAAAGCCCTGTGAACTCATTTCCTGATCACCAAAGGGAGTGTCAACCATTTTAGCATATTTTTATACTTTCATAAATCTAAATAACATATGTATATATTTTCTTTATATGTTTATGTTTGTGGCATTCTGCATTGGTTTTCAATTGTGGAATATGGGGATTTAGCTCTCCTGCATTACACAGCTTCACTCACCTCCACCACAAAGACATACATGTGTACATACACATAACACACTTCTTATCACCTTGGTTCCCAAACGTAGTTATATCATATTTTAGTTTAATCGTTACTTAGAATTTATGGTATTATGACTCTGTGAATGCCGTTTACTACTGAGCCATGTAGTACACTATGTAATTTTTCCTTCTTGTACCACTTTGGTTTTTCTTAAAGCAAACAATAGTGATTTTTTTTATGTCTGATCCCTTTTTTATATTGTTATCATTCATTCACTCTCAACTCAGAATGCTTATCTGTCTCAGTATATACAAATACCTCAAGTATTTCACTCACTTCCTCTTATAGAAGAAATTTCTGCCAGTCTGGGTGCGCTGCTTTCTGAATGTGCTCAGCAGCTGTAATCTCACAAGATCCTTTCACCATTATCAATTCCCACTTTCTCTTCCCGTGTTCTCTCCTCATGTTTTGGGAAGGTTTCTTGTCTTAATTATTTGATAATTGCTATTTCTCCATTTTTACTCTTCACTTCTTTCTGGGACTCATATTATTCAAGTGATGAACCTCCTGGAATAATTCTCTTTTTTTTTTTTTTTTTTTGTCTTCTAATTTACTTTTTATTATCTGTTCTCTCTACTTTCCAAGAGATTTCTTTTTTGTTTTGTTTTTTTGTGTTTTTTTTTGAGGGCAGCATCACTGGCCCTCATATGTGGGACCCGAACCGGGGCCGCTGGCTTCCCAAGCCAGAGCTTAACCACCATGCCACTCGGCCGGCCCTCCAAGAGATTTCTTTAATCTCCAAACCTTCTATTGATATTTCCCTCAGAACTGTCTGATCTTTAATTGCCAAGAGCTCATTTATGCATGGCAACTATTTTTAATAGCAAAGTCTTGTATTATGGATGCAGTCGCATGATTTATCACATAAGATTACTAATGAACCATTTTGAAGACAGCTTCACTCCCTGTTAAGCATCTTTCTTTCCATATGATTTTCCTTTTTTTCCACTCCATTTTTCATCTAAGATATATCACATAAATACATACTGATCCATAGCTGTCTGCTCATATTAAAAATGGAACACTATAAAAAGCTGTTTGGAAATTCCATGCCCATGGGTAGGATTTGTTAGCCGTTGTCATCATTATATGATGATCTTCTGGGCCATTTGCTTGGGGACCTCTGATGTCAGTAGTTTTAGGATTCTCTCCCCACCCACCCCAGATTTCATGCCTGGAGGTTGTATATGTTTCCAGCATCCTGGGAGTGAGATGGCAAGACACTAGGGCTGGATACTAGGCATTTCAACTTCATTATGTCAGTGGTCTCTTCCTCACCCTGTTTTAATTTACCAACCCTTTCATTTGTATGGGCAGAAATCTTCTCAGTTACCCTTTCCAGAGTATAAATCTTCATCTCCTGTTGGAGTGTGATAGGAGTTACACTCAACTATGCAGGGTCCAGGAGAGAAGACCAGGGTCTAATTGCATTTCAGATTTTCCGCCAGTTCTCCCAATTTTTTTTAGTCTTGCCTTCTCCTCCATTTCCATAGGCACCTGGTACAGAAAGTTCTTAAGCCTTTGGTGATGGGGCGGTGGGGGAAGGGTATTCTATGATGTAAATCACATTTCTTCTCTTTTTAACAATCTGGCTCGGAATTTTGGTTTCTTTTCAGCTTTCTGCTGACCATATGCTGTTTGTATTCCAATGATTTGTTTGCTGAAGTCTCCTTCCCCAGTTTGGTTGTCATTTTTACAATGAATAACAAAACAGTCTTAATATATGTGTTCAATCCATTATTTTTACCTGGGTTTTAAAAGGTTAAATTACTTTTACTCCACATTCTCACACTGTTCTGTGTGCTATATTTCTTACACAGGTTGAAGCTTCATCCACTACAAAAAACTTGGGTTATTATTAATAGCAAGAGCTATTTTTGCTTTGAAGAAGAAAAAGTCACTCTAAATAAAAACATCAAAAGAACCAGATACTAATTTTGGCACATTGTATAGGACTGCAAACTGCATAATACAACAAAGAATCTGAAAAACTGTAGTTCTTCCAATATGTATAATTAAATTTATGATATGGAGGAAAGGGTAGAATAAATGATTTCAGTGTTCCTTCCTAATTCTAAACAACTATGAAAGTGGAGAAAAATGATTTATTGACACGGAAAAAAATGTCCAAATAGTTTAAATGAAAAAAGTGAGTTGTAACACTGTAGGTACAGAGTAGTTGTACTTTGTGTAAATATATAAAAATTTAATTTATTTTTATTTCCAGTATTAAAGAACATATTTCCAAAGTTCATTAAAATAGCTCATTAACTGGTTAACAGTTCCATCAAATATTATGACATCCTACCCTTGTTTGCAACCATTTGCTTGAGGAGAATAATAGAAATCATTTATATAGCTCTAATTCCACAAAAGAGTTTTTAAAGAGCTTATAAATATTAATTCATTTAATACTCATAACAATGTTATGAAGTAGTTGCCATTATTACCACTATTTTGCAGATGAGGGAACTGAGGTAAGGTGAGATCAAATGTCTTGTTCATAGTCATAGAGCTAATAATGAGTGGAGTTGGGCTTTAACCTGAGGCTAACCCATTACACTGTGCTGCTCTATACCTTTCACTGTACTGCCCATTCAAAACATGAACTTGATGGTCATGCTGACTAGCAATTTGATTTTATATTTACTTTCTGGCCATTTATTTTATAAATAAATACATATTGAGCATCAAATTATGTGCAAAGCATTGCTTGATACCCTCTACTTCTAATAAGTGATGAGTCCCTTTTCTCAGTTTGCTCTCCTTAAGAGCTAGCCCCAAATTTATCAGTCCTCCCCAAGGTCCTGATCCAGTCATACTACACCTATTTCTAACATCATCATCATTGGTAGAAAAAGAAAGGCATGCAAAGGCTACTCTGAGACATGTAGAGACACCTATTTCAGTACACTCCCTTCATGCACCTCAAAGTGTTCATGTATCAGAACAGACACTGTATATATATATATATACAGTGAATTGTTAGAAGAAATTGCTGACAGGTATGGGTGGTTGAGCTAGGTGACTTCTAAGGTTCATCCAAATCATTGTGGAATGAGCCAGTTACTTGGTATGTCTGGCTCTGAAAAGAACAGCACTTTCCCCAGGAAGGAGGTCTGGTAAAATGGTCACAAAAGTGCCTGGGCAAGACAACTCCGCCACTCCACCCTCACCTTTTTTTTTTTTTTTTTTTTTTAATTTCAAGGTGTAGAAGGATTTTCAAGATAAACAAACAAACAAAAAAATGCAACAGATAAGAATCAGAAACTCAGATTCTGGCAATAGATGATGAAGGAAAAATCAAAAGAAAACAAAAACAAAAACCCACTCAAATATATCAATGAAAGCCAGAGGATCACTGAGAGTATAATACTTGGCCAAAGGCAGGGCCCTAGCCCTGAGTTTGGGGGACAGGAAGATTCTTAATCTTCCATCTGATGCCTGTCAGCAATACCAGTAGAGGTTACTGCTTCTACTTTATGGGACCCTTAGTTAACAGATAGACATGTAGTGCAGGTTTTTTGTTGTTGATGTACTTTCTTTATTAAAATGGCTGTCTGTATCTAATGTTGAGACAGTTCTTTCTTTCTTTAAGCTGTATCTTAACTGGTTTGTTGATGCCAGGGCCATTTTGAATATAAAGAAACTTGTGGGACAAGAGGCTCTGAGTCTGTACACTTTCAAACTCAGGGAGATGGGCAATATTTAGGCAAAGGAGCATGGTGTGGGGCTCCTCCAGGAGAGGCAGGGGAGCAGAAATAAATGTGTGAATATTTCATAGTGCCTTGTAGAGTTTCAGATTGGTAGAGTCAACATATATTTGCAAAGAGGGTAAAATATAAACAAATACATGAAAGAATAAATGTAATATATGAGATGGTAATCAAAAATAAGTGAATGTTTAAATTAAAAAAAAATTATTACAGTAAAAGACACATTGCTATTAATCCCCCTCAAAACACTTCCCCTCACTTCAAATATACTTATCCTATCGTTCTTGCCACTTTCTGAAGCAGTTCTGGAAGTCCTCTTTCATGAGTGTCTTTAGTTGTGCTGTCGTGGCTGCCTCCATGTCCTGAATCATTTTGACTTTGGGGAAGAGCCAGAAGTCATATGGTGCCAGATCCGGTGAATAAGGTGGATGAAGACACACCGTAATGCCTTTATTTGAAGAAATTGATGTACCAGAAACGATGTGTGACATGGAGCATTGTCATGATGGAGGATGATTTATGGCACACTTTAAAACACACCTTCTTCAACCATAGCTCACATCTGGCTGACTGCACTGAACAAGTTGAAACTTGTCACACACTGTTACTAAGGTTCCATGGGCTGCCTCCCATATTGAAGATCCCTGCCTTTTGGTTGGATGGAACTCAGCAGCAGCATTCACCATATTTCTTGATCACAACAAAAAGTCTCCATATCACATATCACTTCGGATATGGCAATTTCTGTCAAATAAAAACATTATGATGCATCCTCATCCACCTTATTCACTGGATCTGGCACCATGTGACTTCTGGCTCTTCCCCAAAGTCAAAATGATTCAGGACATGGAGGAAGCCACGACAGCACAACTAAAGACACTCACGAAAGAGGATTTCCACAACTGCTTCAGAAAGTGGCAAGAATGATGGGATAAGTGTGTTAAAAGTGATGGGGAGTTTTTTGAGGGGGAAATGTGTCTTTTAATGTAATAAATCTCTTTAATTTAAACATTCACTGTATTTTTTTAATCACACCTATAGAGTATGCAAGAATAGGAGAGAACAAAGTGATGAATTCATCTTAAAAACATAATTATAAGATGGGTAATAGCAACAACAAAATATAATAGAAAAAACATACCCCTTTCTGCATCTTACATAAGTTTCAGAGAAGAGATGGAGAAAATGTCGTGGTAGAAAGTTTAGAAAAATAATGAAAGAAAATACTTTTCTCTCTGAATTTGCAGAAAATGATAGCTAGACAGTAGCTGCAAGGAAGTGATTCATACAAAATAGTATTTAGAGCCAAAAAAGAAAATTATATTTAAAAGGATGTATGAGAAATCCCTAATGTCTTGTTGAAGTTACACAGTTTTATAGTAATAAAATGAGTCTTAAAATTGGCAGACAGTTGGCATCAGGCAAACTATAGTGTCTTCGTCTTACTTATTTTTGTTAGTTTTGCTTTGTTGTTTTAAAAATTGCAATTCTTGAGCCTCAGAATAATTGCAAATTTTCTTAGTGACTGTAAAACAAAATAGGTTGCTTAAGAGCAACATAGTGTTAGCACTGTCAAAGTAATAACCAAATTTTTTGTTTATTTCTCTAATAGCTAATAAATAAGTTCAATTAATGCTTGTAAAATAATTTCAATTGACACTGCTGTAAGAATTAGAAAAAATATAAGTATATTTGAAAACAAAAATTTAAATTTATTTCAATTCATTTTTTCTACAAAAATTCTTATGATCACTCTACCGTCTCCACAATTTGTTGTTAAGACAACTCAGCAATTAATCACAGGCTACCTTATTTCTTCATTTTTTTAGAGAAACAGATTTAGATATTTCTGTAAAAAAAGTAGGACAGGAACGAACTCAAGGGCTGAGGGGTAAGGCACCCACTGATTGAAAAATAACTTTTAAAAGTCTGTTACTTTTATTTCCCTTTGTGTAGCAGGCCTGCTCCTAAAGAATTGATAACTAAAGAATGTAATGGACACAATTCACCAGTAACCAGGTATTTCTATTCACACTGTAGGAAAATATTCACACTGTAGGAAAAGCTATAAAAGAACACTCATTGTCCATTAGGGTTGCAACCAGATGGCCTAAGAAATGCCTTAAAAAGTCTCAGGAGGATGTGTCAGAGACACTGGCCTATGAAGGGAAATTCTGGGGTGAATGGGAAGTGTGTCAGTGCCTGTTGTCACAATGCTTTACATTAGATTAGACACTGAGTCAATGTATTCTTACCCTTAGATTATAACAAAGAATGCACCCACAGCTTGGACCCTTTCATGGGAATGCTCCATTGCTGAAGACAGAACAATTCTGGCTTTGAGGGAGCGGAATACTCAATACCTGCAATAGATTATGTGGTGCGGGCCATGCTGGATTCAGGGAGCAGAACTGCCACTGATGAATTCTGTGTGGCACAGCCTTTTTAAAGTTTTATTATTTATTTACCTATCTATCCACCATTTAATAAATTAATACACCCTTCCATACACATATTTGTATAGTGTTAAAAATAGGGCTTAAATTAATTGTGGCAATTTTAAAATATAGTCATAAATTCCTGCCCCACCCACACCCCCAATGGAAAGATGAATGTAGGTAGACGGATGATAGCTTTGACTAATGGCAAACAGATGCCACCAGTTACCTAGGTGGAACAGTGAGGTTACCCAATGGTTTACCCAGTGATTCTGTGGCCTGTTGGTTGGGAGTTCAATAAAGAGGACACAGTTGACAGAGTGGCCTATGGTGGAAAGGGTGTGTCTCTGGGCATTTGTTTTGTAGACTGGACATACCTACATTTTCTGAGGCAGAAGCATCATACTTTTCCTAGGTTTCAAACAAATAATGGGCAATGGGCCATAAAAGATTTGGGGAAGAAACTCTCTGTTTGGCATAGTTTTCCTGTCCCAAGGAACTCAGATATTTTACATGGGACAGTAAGCATGCCTGACTGTTGGTCCAGACAGAGACACTATTTCTAGGTTTCAAGACTGTTTGCTATGTAACACACCTTTGAAAAGGCAGTTTGGAACAAATGGAGTCAGTCCTACTTTTAAGAGATGCATGAACGAGAGAGACCAACAGAGAAATATCTCCAGGCAACGGCCTGATTCTTAGATTTCTGGACTGACTCAGCAACTTGAGTGTTGTGGTCATGCCCAACATATTTGTTACTGTATTACCAACATTTAGTGCTGTGTCTCTATGTCATGTCTATTTAATATGTACTTTTTAAGAGAATAAATGTATTGACAGAAGACATAAATAAGTCCTTAAAAACTGCCTTTAAAATATTTTTCTCATTCAACTTTTGACAAATATTGTATTGAGTAATGGCAAAGGACAGGGAATTCAATTTTATTTCCTGCCAAAGGCCCGGTATACACCTATTTAATGTTGCAAACTAAATATAGTCCTAGATGTTTAAGCTCTATCCTTTAACATGTAAGACTTTAACATGACCCAAAATATGGTTGAGATTCTTTAAGGAAAATTATGGCAAACAGCTATGTCCATGCCTGAAGAGAGAGCACACCACCTCTACCATGAGGTACACAGAGAATCTACGGGCAGGGTCAAGATTTACCTTAGGTAAATTCTAAATTCGCTTTAATGCCCAGATGAATGTGTGCTTAAATCCCCATAATCCTATACCAATGATATAAATTATTATAAATTATTTTGAGGATCACCTGTATGATATTCACGCATGACTACCAGGGTCAAAAAGGATTTTTATCTTCAACAAGAATTCTCTGATTGGCCTTATTTGGATATAAAGTTTTTATCTGTGTATTGATATGCAATACAAGATAGTAACAGTAGCAATAATAATTATAACAAAATTTTTAACATCTACTGGGAATTTGTATGGGAAGGATTCACTATATTAAGGATACAAAGTTAGATGTACATCAAAAATTTATTGGGCTGGCCAAGTGGCACATTGGTTAACAGCTGGCTTGAGGGCCGGCCCAGTGGCACGGTGGTTAAGCGCTAGCTTGGGAAGCCAGCGGCTCCAGTTCGGGTTCCACAGGTGAGGGCCAGTGACACTGCCCCCCCAAAAAAAACCAAAAACCAAAAAAAAGCTGGCTTGGGACGCCAGCAGCCCCGGTTCGGATCCCACATATGAGGGCCAGTGACACTGCCCTCTACAGCTAACAACAGCTCCACCTGGAGCTGGGCTGTGCGAGCCCCAGCGATGGTGTAGGCTGCAGCCCCTGCTGCAATGGGCTGCCATAGGCTACAGTGAGTGGCCAGCAGCCAGCATGAGCTGCCAATAGCCAAGGTGAGCGACCATCCAGAGCCCAGTGACCGATCTGCCTCATCCGGGAAGAGTGCAATGACGATGCCAACATGGGCCAGTGGAGCGGCGTCTTCCGCAACTAGACTGAGGAACAAAAGACAGCAACTTGTCTGTTCCCCTTCCCTGGTTCCCCAACGCTGTTCCCCTCCCCCAATTCCCCAATTAAAAAAAATGTATTATTAAGCATGAAATATATGCCATTAACTGCTAAGTATTTTCACATATATTTCATCATTATTAAAATTCTTTGTACTACTAGTTCTCTTACTTTGCACTTGAGGAAACTAATACAGTAAAACCTTGGTTTGCGAGCATAATTCATTCTGAAAACGCACTTGTAAGCCAAAGCTTGTATATCAAGGCAAATTTCCCCATAAGAAACAATAGAAACTCAAATAATTCGTTCCACAACCCAAAAATATTCACATAAAAATGATTACAATACTGTAATATACTACAAAATAATAAAGAAAATACAAAATATAAACAAAAATAAACAGATTAGCCTGCATTTACCTTTGAAAACCTTGGTGGCTGGTGTGAGGGAGACAAAAGAGAGGAGGGTTCTGTGTAGGACGACTTTCACTATCACTAATGGAATCACTGCTATCTGTTGGCTCAACGGAAACTTTTTCTTTTCATGCAGCTTTAACAAGGAACCTATCCAATGACACTTGCTTTTGCCTCCTTTTGAGGATTTTACAGAAATGTGACATGGCATTGTTCTTAAACAGATTCATTACTTGCAGTGTTACAACCTTATTCGAGTAGCACTTTTCTACAAAATTTTGCAGTTTCCCACATTTTACACATCTCCTTAATCTCATTTGAAGGTAGGGATTCCTCCACCTTTTGCTCCTCCTCCCCCTTCAGATGAGATCTCCTTCATTACCTCAGAGCATGGGAGACAAACACCCACAATCCAGTAGCAAGAGAGAGACAGAACCATTGATTCAGTTGTGATCATGTGACATTCAGCATCATGTACTACTCAGATTGCAAGGCATTGCTCATTTATCAAGTTAAAATTTATTAGAAATGTTTGCTGGTCTTGTGGAACACTCACAGAACAAATTACTCACAATCCAACGTTTAACTGTATAAAGAAAGTTAAATCACTTTTTCAAGATCACGATAAGCTAAACAGTAGGGGCTGGAATGAAATTAAGATATCCCAAAAAGTGTCCAGTCTTGCTTGCTCTTTTATTTAATGACCCAAACATCCAGTAATAAAAAATTCGAGGAATCATTTCTGAGCCTTCTCTTGAATCTTTAAGCAATCTTGTTTAGTCAACTTCCAAAACATATCTCAATCTAACATTTTGTAACATCTCAACTGATATCACCACAATCTAGGACACTATTATCATCTCACCTGAAATGTATCAATTGCATCTTAGCCTGTGGCTTTAATTCTATCTCCCTCTGTGGTCCATTCTTCTTACACGAAAAGAAAATATTAAACATACATCAAAATATATTAATTATACTCTTGCTTAATGTCCTCCCATCACTTCCAAGTGTTATTGAGCTTTAAAGCACCTACAACATCTTTTGTTTTCATATGTGATCACATATACTTGCTTTTTTGTCCTTAGAGTTCTTCATGCTGGTCCCTGCCTCAGGGTCTTTCCATCTACTATTTCATCTTCCCAGAAAGTTTCCCTTCAACCTCTTGCCTCATACACCCTACCAAGATCTTCATATGGCTCAGCAGTTTCTCATCATTTAGATCTCAGCATGAGATCCCCATTCTGAAAGCCTTCTTTGACCATCACAACTAGACTAGCTCTGCTGTCCGCTACCCAGTCTCTCTCTACCCCTTTGCCCTGCTTTTTTCACTCCATTGCACTTACTGCCATTAGAAGTCACGTCATGTGTTTTATTTGTTCATTATTCATTGTCTCCTCCACTAAAACGTAAGCTTCTGTCTTGTGCACTCTTGCATTCCCAAAGGTGAGAATAGTCCTATTACATTGTAGGTACTAAAGAATATATTTATTACATGCATGAAAGGAACGTAGGGCTTTGTCCACTTTGACTCACTGACCCTGAAATATGTATGCCATCTCTTGGGCATTATTATACTAAAGATAAATAAACTATCATACAAGTCTGACATTGTTATTTCCTGCCAGTAAAATATGGCTACCACAAGTAAACATCACTTGTTCATTGTTTTCACACAAAGCACACCAGAAACGTTTAGGTTCCCTGTGACCCATTAAGACATCCACATTTGCATAGAAACAAGTTTGAAGATGTTTGGAAGTAAAACAATATCATTCAAGACAAAAGAACATCTACTTATTAAAAAAACAAACAGGCTAAATCAAAATAAAGACTACCTGTGTTTAACTTTATCTGTTTATTAGTAGGTGGCTTGAACAATAAGTATTTTAATTTCTCTTTAAAGTTAGTTCCACCTAAAAACTAGGGGAAATAATAGAACCTGACTCATAGATTAGGGTGTTTCCCTTGTGATTATCATTATTATTATTATGATTATTACTATTCTATTTGTGGTAGTTCAGAGAGGGAAGAGGCTCTTGGACATAAGGGAAGTGACTATAACCCTCCAGGGTCCCCTTAGCACTGTCACTACTTTTCTCTCACCACAGCTATTATTCCTACCCATTCCACCACCATGTCTCACAGGACCTCATTCTCAATCCAGATGTGTAAAATGGGAAATTGATGTCATTTTTTTTATTTAATTAGGACTTTTTAGCACATAAAAAAAAAAAAGAAAAGAGAGACCATACTTTGATTAAAAGGAAAGGTAAAGACTAGAAAAATCTAGAATTCTAAATATAAGAATCTCATAAAGTACAGAAACATTGTTAAAATATTTTTATGATAAATAACATATTTTCAAACATATTCAGGCAGACAGCTTTAAGCATAGAGTAGGGTTGTGATATACTTAATTGTGGAAAGCATCAATATTTTTAAATGAAATACAATAACAGTCTACATACAGAGGTCATGGCTCAAAAAATAGCAAGAACATATTTAATCACAATTTTGCTTTTTTCCATGAATATGGGTTAGCTACTTCTCGCATAGTGAACTAATGATTAAAACTTATGGAAAAAATACATAGAATTAAGAAAATTTAATCTGTTAATATACTGCGTTTTTCCTGCAAACTGACACATAACACCAATATTCCATTTTGGTAATAAAATATCAGTGTTAACAGGAGTTCAGTTTGGGAGTGACAATCTGAACCCAAACCTAAATGGATATCAAAATGTTAAACAGATCTGTAGGTTAGGCTATGGGAAGAACTAGCAAAAGCGTAAGGAGAAGGGCAAGGTGAAAGTGACGTCTCAGTAAAGGAAGAAAATAACATTTATATGTGATATTATATATATTTTAATTTTTTACAAATCAAAAAATAAAAACTTCTACCAGGATTATATTACAAAAAAACAGAAATGCCTGAAATAGGAAAAATCGAACATATGGTCAATGTCTCAGTCACTACTTTTTTGGCAGCTTTATTTCATGAAACTGAAAATAACTTGCTATTAAAGCTGAGCCACCTGTAAGTAATGCTCATGAAAATTAACGTTAAAATCTCTCCTATTTACAAAACAATTAATGGATGAAAAACTCATATTGGCATGGTAGAACCCTGCTGTTCAAAAAATATGATATCTGAGTACTTCCAAATGGTTTGGTTGTGTTGTGGTTCATTCCCTATTTAGCTCTTTAAAATAATAATAAAAAAATTAAGCTGGGTTGAAAATAACAGATGACCTAACAAATGGCCAACCTTTTTACTCTTCACTCATTCATTTAGAAAGCAAGATGTGTTAGGTATGTGTAATGGGTCTTTCACTAAGACAAGGATTCTGCCTTCAAGAAGCATACATTCTTCTGTGAAAGACAAACAGGTCAAGAGGCACTAGTTATTGTTATTATTATTATTATTATTATTATTATACAATAGGACAATGCTAATAAAGATTGGAAGGAATTTGCAAGTGGGTTAGATAAGGACAAGATAAGAGTGAAGTCTCAATTAAAAACCCTAACAATTGGGCCGGCCGAGTGGCGTGGTGGTTAAGCACTGGCTTGGGAAGCCAGCGGCCCCGATTTGGGTCCCACATATGAGGGCCAGTGACATTGCCCTAAAAAACAAACAAACAAACAAAAAAAACCTAACAATTGTATTTTGTGTAATTTTTTTTTTAAAAACCACCTTCGCCATCTTTATTTGTACAATTCAGCGGTGTTAAGCACATCACATTGTTGTCAACAGATCTTCAGAGCTTTTTCACCCTGCAAAACTTAAGCCTTATGCAAACTAAACAACAACTCCCAATTTCCATCTCCCTATAATCCCTGGCAATGGGGGAAAACAGAAAAGATTTCCTGTTTCTATTAATTTGATTAATTTAGATACCTCACGTAAATGTGGAGTCATAGGGTATTCATCTTTTTTTGTGACTGGCTTATTTCACTTAGCATAATATTCTTAGATTTCATCTATGTTGTAGTAGGTGACAACTTCCTTGCCTTTTTTTTTTTGCAATAATATATATATATATTTTTTATTATTATTAGTTACAGATGTACAAAACAATGCAATAGTTATCACTTTCACCCCTTACAAAGTGACTAACCCCTCCCCCCTGCCCTCCACCCCAATATCATACATATCTATTACAATTCCATTGACTCCATCCCCACACTATATTCCACATCCCATGACTATATATGTGGTAAATTATAGTCAACATCTAATATTATTCAGTGGCAGCTTCAATGTACAGTGCAGTGGTCAGGCCACTACACCATCCGTGAAGTGGTCTCCCTGACAAGACATGAGTCTTTCTGATTTCCTAAAATAAATATTTACAACCTTATTGATTATATTCCCTAAACTGTCTCTTCTGTCTCTGCAGTAATATTGTAGTTATCAGTTTTTGTTGCCTTGTCCCTCCCCCTTCTCCCATCCCCATCCTATCTTGCCTCATCTGTTTTTTCTTTGTGTCTCTAAGACTATTTTTGTTTACATTGCTCATTTATTCAGTTCTTTAGATTCCACCTATAAGTGAGATCTTATGGTATTTGTCTTTCTCTGATTGACTTATTTCACTTAACATAATGTTCTCTAGGTCCATCCATATCGTTGCAAATGGTACGATTACTTTCTTCTTTATAGCTGCATAATACTCCATTGTGTAAATGTACCACACTTTCTTAATCCAGTTGTCTACAGATGGGCATTTAGATTGTTTCCAAGTCTTAGCTATTGTAAATAGCGCTGCAATGAACATAGGGGTGCATACATTGTTTCGAATTAGTGTCTTGGGTTTTTCAGGATAAATATCTAGGAGTGGAATTGTGGGACTGTGGGGAAAAGGGGACCCTGCTGCACTGTTGGTGGGATTGCAGATTGGTGCAGCCACTATGGAAGTCAGTATGGAGGTATGTCAAACATCTGAAAATGGAACTATCTTTTGACCCAGCACTTCCTCTCTTTCTTTAGGACTGAATACAATTTCATTGTACATATAAACCACATTCTATTTATCCATTCATCTGTTGATAGAAACTTGGGTTCTCCCACTTTTTGGCTATTATGAATAATGCTGCTATAAACATGGGTATGCAAATATCTCTTCGAGATCCTGCTTTCAATTATTTTGGATAAATACCCAGGAGTGGGACTGTTGGATCATATAGAAATTCTATTTTAATTTTTTGAGAAGTCTACATACTGTTTTCCATAATGTTGCATCATTTTAAATTGTTATCAGATCTCTCAGATATCATTTCCTGTGCTCTTAACAGCTCTCACTGTTCCAGCCTCACTGACCTTTCCCTCATTAATAATTGGTGTGATCTTACCTCAGGGATCTTGTCTTTGCTGCTTTCTTTTAGGAAAATGTTCTGCCACACTCCTACACCTCCTTCAAGTGTTTGCTCATATATCAGGTTTTCATGGAGGTTTTCCTTAAACAACTTATTGAAACTTGAAATTGTCCTGAAATACCTCTTTCAACTGCCCCCATCTAGTACTCTTATATTTTACTTATATATTTGTACACTGTCTGCATCCCCTGATCAGAATGTCCATGAGAACAGGTATTTTTTTTTTTAATCATTTAATTTACTGCTGGTTTGTCCATTGCTTGGTATATAGTTACTCAATAAAATTTTTGTAATGGTTGAACCTCAAAACTATTATCAGTTCTCTAAGCTAGCTGCACAATTAATCCCTCTGATAGTTCTTTAAGAGCTTTCCTAAGAAATAGCCATGTAGTCTGAGAAAAGGGGAAGGACATGGGACCCTGAAAACCAGAACGTGAAGAACAAAAACCTGAAGCCTTACTAGATCAGTGCTTCCCAAGGAGTGTTAACTAGAACTGTGGCCTTTGAACACTTTTTGCACACATATATCTGAAAGACTTTTGATAACAACAGGTAATGCTCACATATTTTTAGGTTAACATCTAACATTATTCTTATAAGTTTAATTGCAAAGAAGTGTTGCAAGTATTGAGATTTCAAAATAACATGGTCATACCATTCTTTTAAATGGATCCATGGATTTTGAGGATAGTACAACCATTGAATTGTACGTGTTAAAAGGGTGAGTTTTATGGTATGTGAATCATACCTTAATTTCAAAATGTTTAACAAAAGAAAAGGAAAGGGAGGCAGGCATGTGTCGGACCTTTCTCCAAAGTTAAAATTGGCCAAAATGAACCTAATTCTGACTTTGAGATTAAATAAATTCATCCACAACTAAAACTGAACATTTCTGTTTGCATTATTTTTCCTTTTTAAATAAATGCTTTTAACAATAATACCTTTGATATTGTACATTTAGCAAGACTTATTCTCCTAGATGAGATGGAAAACATTTTGTGACATCTTTTAGTTTATTAAAAAGCTGTGATTTATTTATTTATTTTTTAAATGGAACCATGGAGTATACAATCTGATACTCAATATCATCCATAAAAAATATGAACACATGGTCTTCCTAATAATCAGAAATTTTACACCATGTCTTCTTCTCCTTACATCATGTTTCATTCCACTTTCCTCCACAGAATTTTGTAATATATTTATATGCTCAAAAGTCATTTACTGATTAATTTTTCATATCACCTGTGAGGAAAGTGTGAGTATATTTTTTGAGGTTGAAATTGAAGTTCTTTGAATTATCACTAAAATTATACTAGTACATAACTGATCTAAACAATATAAATATATTACATTTTTTGAAAAGTATTTATTAGAAATGCATCTCTTAATCAGATTGATGGGGCTTTTTTTGCAATTAATTCATGTATATTGAATGATCATGACTTATTACTAAAATAAAACTAAAGGTTTGCATCACTCTTATTTCTATTTTTTTTCATTTTCTTAATTAAAATCTGAGAAACTTGTTCATATAAGAATATGGGAATTTTAATTCTTTGAAATTATTCCAAGCTTTGGGAAGACTATCATATAGTGCCATACTACATCATCTAAAATTATTTTCAGGGGCCAGCCAAGTGGCACGGTGGTTAAGAGCTGGCTTGAGATGCCAATGGCCCCAGTTCGGGTCCCACATAAGAGGGTCAGTGACACTGCCCTCAATAAATAAATAAATAAATAAATAAATAAATAAATAAATAAATAAATAAAATAAAATAAAACCATTTTCAGTAGCCTGTCAGCTGATAATTCCATTAGGTATGTCTTCAATTTTGTTGAAAGCACAAAGAATCTGGAAACATTTATCCGTAAAGACATATGTTCTCCTATGTTCACTGCAGATTTATTTAAGGTGGCCAAGACATGAAAACAATTAAAGTGTCCTTTGATAGATGATTGGATAAAGAAGATGTGGTACATAGTCACAATGAAATACTATTCTGCCATAAGAAAAGATGCAATACTGCCATTTGCGACAACATGGACGGATCTTGAGATTATTATGCTAAGCCAAATAAGTCACACAGAAAAAGTCGAGAACCACATGATTTCACTGATATGTGAGATATAAAACTGAAGCAACAAAGGAACAAGACAAACACATAAAGTCACAAAAACTCAAATTCATAGACACAGACAATAGTTTAGTGGTTACCAGAGGGTAAGGAGGGAGGGAAATGGTAGATAAGGGTAAAAGGGATCAAATATATGGTGATAAAAGAAGAACTGATGGGGGAAGGGGTGAACACACAATGTAATATATAGACAACATATTACTGAATTGCACATTTGAAACCCATGTAGTTTTACTTACCATTGTCACCCCAATAAATTTTAATAAAGAAAAGAATTTTTTTTTCTTTAATGCTTTACTTGCAAAAGAATTTATTACCCAAACATGTTATTCACTTTTCAACAAGACTAATTCCCATCTGTTTGTTGCTTTGGAGGATTTTTCACCTTGAGGAAATGCACCAATAAAAAATTATGAGGTTGTTAACTGTATTTTTTTTCCTATAAAAGAATAAGAGTGATTATCATGAATGGGGAGAAAGAACTTAAATCACAGCAACCCTTTCTCAATTATATCAATTGTAGGAAAGTATACACATGGAGATTAAAAATATAAAGGTTGATACCCTTAACACTATCCCTCTACTCACAGACCCTTGTTTGAAGGTTGTTGCGGTTGGGAGGAAGGCTCATAAATGAGGGTCCTAAAATGTTTACAAGGCAGACATGTTTCACAAATGCTGCTTTTGTTCTTTTCCTCTTGTACCCTTTTCCCTTGTAGTAATATTTGACAATCCACAGAATATTCCATTGGTATGTGCTTAACACTATGCTGGATGTTGCTACTGAAAGGCATCTATGTATTAGGAACTTTGAGGAGCAAAGTGGCTTTAGAAAATAAGGGCTTGATGTCACAGTAAAGTGAATTTTGACAACTAAGGAATCCCAGAGTACAGAGGGACCCAGAATCTAAGCAGGGCAGGGCATATTCAGAACAGAAATGAAGCTAGTTCAAGAAATACAGGGGATGAGAGAGAACTCAATGTCACCACCAAATTATTATATAAGAGACTGACAAGACTGTCCATCATCTAGTATACTTTATACATATTCAACAGATAAGCTGCTGCTGTTAACACAGTGTTCTTTCTTCTGGAAACTTAACTCTTCATCTCTAGAGATCAAGGGAGAAAATTCACTCAGCCTCAATGGTTCCAGGTGGAAAAATGGAAATTTAAAGGGATAAAATGTATAGGATTGCCCAAAACATAATGCTACATGAAAAGCTGAACCACCTGGATAGAAAGATTCAAAAGTCCATATGAGAACAATGAGCTATTCAAATAAATGCAACATAAATTAATATCTGAGATGAGGAAAAATTTAAGATATAATACATTAGCTTTCGCTCAATGATTGACTAGGAATATAATCAAATTTTGTGTGCTCAATGCAGTTCACATACTTTTGGTAAAAGAGTGACACAGAGGAGTGAAAGAGGGCAGTGAGGCTTTAAGCAGAAGGTGAAATCCTTGCTAAGCCCATAGAGAGGAGGGACAGAAGTCACCTAAAACACAGTCTATGATGTTTCTCAGAATTATCCCTTAAAAGGCTTCTTTGAATGTGCCTTCTTTCTGCTCAATACTCACAGTATAATTTTTAAGAAGGTTTAGAAATACTATAGAAATTATCACAAAGATAACTAAAAGAGAAAAACAACATAGAAAATACCCACAGTGAATAAACAGAGTTTTAAAAAGGTAAAACTTTATCTATAAAACCTCTGTAATATTTACATGAGCATCTTTCTTGAGGTTCTCTGAACAAACATTTAATGGACCTGGGCTGAGTCTAAACAAATAATAGCCTGGGAGCTAAAGATAAATGCCACTTAATCAACTCCTCATTCAAACCTAAATTTTCAAGACTCCTTTTGTACAAAGTCCGATAGTCAGTCCTTACAGAATGCAAATGCCAGAAATTATTGAAATGTGAATCCAAGAGACAGGCTCATATTTAGCCTTAATTTCAGTTACTATGCAACCAATGGGCTATTTAAAGTTATTAGCATTCTAGCCCACTGAGTTAATAATATGGACAAGAATGACATAAAAGTTCAGCAAAAGCAAATTACTTCAATGTCATATCACATAGCAATGACAGTGAAAGCCATGTGAGCCTAAGAAGGTTCAGAGAGATTGGAGGAACACAGTTAAAAGGACAAATCAATCATCTGCATGCCTTAAGAACTTGTAGCACACTGCTGATGTCTCCTCCCTATCATGTTCTTCAAGCTTTTTAAAATTCTAAGTTCAGGATTTAAACAAAACAAAACAAAAAGTCAAATGGAATGGATAGATTGATATTTAGCCAAAATCTTTTACAACTACATGGTCGCCATCTTACTGACTGTCCCATTTTATCTCAAACACATGGTCAAGAGCGGAATAGAAAGTTAGCTCTGGGATATCCAGAAGGTTTTTAAAAGAAAAACGTACTGCAATAAGGAAGAAAGGATCAAGTTTCATGAACTTCTGCTTGAAAAATTCATCTGCTAAAAGCATCAAAGAATGATATATAATAAAACGTAAAAACAGATGGCCTAAGTCACAATGCTACATCACGTACATATAGAGACTAGAACTAGAAAAGTCATATTTTCATTAACAAGATTCCAAGTACAGAAGCAAAATATCTTTAGGAACAATCTCACTTCAAAAAAATGTTTTTCCCTCCTTACACCTGATATTATTTTCTGAATTACTCTTAGTCTGTTGCATTTGCTTAAGCATGCGGGTGTTTGCCATGCTCAGATGAAAGAATCTAAGTCCGTGAATAAGGCCTCCTTTCTCTTCTGAGCCTACCTGTGTGATGGACATAAATGAGAGTAAACTAAACAACTTAGGAGGAGAGTGCTCTAGTGCACACTCTTTGCAGATATTCTTTTTTTACACATTAAACAAGCTGAGTGGAGAATTATCTGGTCTTTGAATTAGTTATGAAGAAAGGGACACTCAGTAACTCTGGTGACATTCAATGTTGCAGGAGTGACCTTCAGATTATTAAAAGTGATGCCAGGAAATCACTTCAAGAATGTGGACACACATGGGGGTCGATGTAAACAGTGAGCTGTTATCACCCACAAACATTTTAACTATAAAACCAGCAAACCACAAACAGATCAGAGTGTGGTATATGAAAAGACATGGCAAAGACTTTCCCAAATCAGAAAGAACAGGCTGAGATTGACAGAAAGATCTGGTTCTACGGCCCTATCAATAAATATTATTCACTGATGTATGTAGATTTATTCACCCATAAATTACACTTAGGGACTACCTCCGGAAGGCATCATAGTAGAGTGGTTGAATCTCAGCTCTTGTACTCCAGACAAATTATGTGACTAATTTGGGCTTCATCTATGTTTTCCTCAAGAGGTTATTCTGAACATCAAATGAGCTAATGTTTTTAAAGTCCTTAGAGCAATGGCCCACACATAATTTGCACTATATACTGTTTTATACTCTCATTGTATATTATATACATTATAAAATATACGTAAAATAGAAAAATGAAGACAAGCACAAATGGAACTTCTGATGTATCTTCCCTGACCCCATGAAATTGCTTACACAAATCCACTTGGCCCATCAATCTGAATGACAGAGTTCACTAGGCAAAGTTTTGAACAAAGTGGAGTCAAAAAAATGATGGTAGTCCCTGTTTAAGCATCAACCAGGAAAGATCATACAAAAAGCACCTAATATTTACCCTGACAGAACCTGGTATCTTGGACTTCACTTTCATGGAAGTGAACAAAATAGATTTTGAAACTAACACAATTTTATATTGAATCATAAGTCTAACTCTCTTGATTAAAATCTGTCTTTCCTTACAGCCACCTAACAAGGAAAGAATATTCTAGTCAAAGAATGAAACTACCTCCTTAGCAGTTAAATTTCTCATAATAAATATGTAAAGAAATGATCATTCTACTTGTGAAATTTAAAATGATCGTGGGTTTTGTCAACATGAGTCAGCTTTCCAGGTTGACTGAAAAGTTTGAATTTTCAGGCCCATCAGTCTGTGGAGCACACCCTGATGATGGTAAATTCACAGGATAATTCCTCCCTGTATAGCCTGTGCCTGCCAGCCAGGATGAATCCCAGCTACTCAGGTACTATTGCTTTAAATTTCTCTAAGTTGAATCATAAGAGAACTGACACTGCATAGTCTTAAATCTTGGAACTTAATCCAAAGAACCTAGATTTGTTTAGGTATGTGGACTCAAATTACAAAGCTTTTTCCCTCCTACAGCCTTATGATCTCATCGGGGTAACAGCTGAAGAAAGTACTCAGGCACAGCTAAATAATGGTATGAAACAATATTATAAGACTCTCTCAAAAAATAATTGATTTATATTTTCTTGCAAGAGGTAATCATTGTATTAGAAAGAGCTCTGATTTGCTGCAGAGTTTTAGTGTTTCAGTGAGGTCCTCATAAAAAAAAAATCCTATAGGATAGGATGACCAATGATGGTCTTTATTTAGGACTATCTCTGTGATTGTCAAAATCGGCAAAAGAGCTAGAAAGCTCCAAGATATTCACAGGATCCACATTAGGCTCTCTCAAGCCAACTCTCAGACTTCATGTCATGGCAGTGATCACATCTACCCAGCAAAACAGTTGTCTGAAGAGGATTTGCCTTGACAAACACCCACTGATAATCCAAAGTGGTAAGCCATTCCTTATATTATGACCAACAATGAATTAATTCACATTATCCTCATTTTTATGATTGGTCATCATCATGCTCTCTCTTTTTCTCCTTCATAAAGAAAAATAACAACTCGGGCCGGCCAAGTAATACGTTGGTTAAGAGTTGGCTTGGGATGCCAGCTCTGAGCAGCAGGACTCTGGTTCAGATCCCACATGAGGGCCAGTGATGCTGCACCCTCTACAGCTAAGATAGTGAACAACAGCTCAACCTGGAGCTGGGATGTCGTGAGTCGCCGGCGATGGCAGGGGCTGCAGTGGGGCTGGCTGGCAGCGGGCGTGAGCTTTTGTGAGCAGCTGTGAACGGGCTATCTGATGGCAACTGCCTCACCCAGGAAGAGCACAATGATAATACCAACATGGGCCAGTGAAGCGACGTCCTCCAAAACTAGACCGAAGGACAAAAGGACAGCAACTTGTCTGTTTCCCTTCCCCAATTCCCCAGCATTGTTCCCCTCTCCCAATCACCAATACAATCTTTAAAAAAAGAAAAATAACAACTCTGAGCTCATAAACCACGAGAAGCACTAACTCATGAGCAAGTCAGCCTGCCTCTGTGGAGTAGCATAAGCTCTCAAAGTCATGTTCCATTTTGAAACAGATTTATCTAAAGTGATGATACTCAAGCCACTTTTTATTTTGCAAAATTTACTATTACCATTCCTTGAACCCACGAAGAAAATCAAGAAGCAAGCTCTTTAAAGTAAGATCTCCTTGGGAACAATATGATAACTGCAGTTGTTTTCAAGAGGTTTTATTTCTGAATATGCCTCCTATATTAGTACTTCTGAGCCTCAACTCTATTGTATTCGCTAAAAACTCGTCTTGCTAAAAATCTCTTCACCACTTCTATTCTCAAGTCTTTGGCAAATTAACATGTCTTTATAGATATTATCATTAAAAGACAGTGAACAAAAACAATACAACAGCCATTATTAAAATTCATAATTTTTCCTACCAAATAGGTTTAAAAAGTTAGGTTAACTGCAGTCTTCATCATTTTTTTTTTTTTTTTTAGCTGAGCCATCCTGCCACCTGTTGGCAGCTCAAAGGCAACTCAGCTCGGGCTGCCATAGAACCGCCGTTGCTCAGAGCTCAGCTCGCACTCTTGAGCGAGCTCTTAACCAACTGAGCCATTCGGCCGGCCCTTCATCATTTTTTGAAGAATGATTTTGAACACAATAAAATTTTCCTTCCATGGAATTACTGAAAGAAGGTAACTTTTAAATTTTTTTGATGTCTAAAATATTTTCCACCTTATTTACAGAACTTAACTAAATTTTTCATTCCAAATTTTACTGTCTAAGGAAACTGCAAAGAATTTTTAAAAAATTTCTTAGTGATGAGTTTTGATCTCCTTATCTTGAAAATAGTCAATATCTTTCAGGTAAACTTTGGAAATATTTGCAAATTTTTCTCCCAAATTTTATAATTGTTTTCTTTTAAATGTTGCTGCAAGAGTTCACCTTTGTTCAGTGGTATGCTAGTAAATGCTTAACACGTCAAATCTCCAAACAAAAAGTCTTGATTTGTAACATTTCCCAATTTCTGTGAAGTGAATACTTCCAATAGGGCTGATTTCAAATTGTCAATATAATGACACTGAATGCAAGATTAGGAAGGGATGCACAATACACCATTATGTTACATTTGCACTACATAGATACAACAGACATAAATAACTTCAAGAGAATCAGTAATAACAAGATGTGGTATACTAAATAGATAGTGATTAGTTTTGACGCTTTATGATCTTGGGTTTTAATATAATTTATTTAATTGTATGATAACATCATTTAATTTTTAATAATCAATCACGTGTTTACCAGTTATCTCTCACAACCCATTAAGATCTGACTCCAGCACACCACTGCCTGTATTACAATAGTCAATCAAGACTTAAACTTATATGTATCATCATGATTGTAAGATAAATATTTTAAGCATCCATCTAAATACATGCTACAGCTTTTGATTGGTAGCTGTATATTTCTACTCGTGGTAATTGGAGTATTCTGTGTTAACTTTTAAGCTCAGTGGAAAGACTAAATATGGTGGCATCAACCTGACAAAACTGTGGATGTCAGTGTTTTGTTTATGGAATTACTTTCTTTTGAAACTGGCTGATTTATGATATAATAATCTTTTTTTTAAACTGGCTGAGCAAATCTCTGAAAACTCCTAAAAAATCTGCAATGCTACTATGAAGACCAGTGACATTAATATAATCTCTCGCTGCAGGGACCTTCCATATTAAAACTGACTAAACTAATGAGATCAAATTCCTAACAGCTCACAAATTCAATATTTTCTCATCAAGCACTTTCAGACCTTTAAAAAGAAAATCACAAATCACAATGCTTTTCACATAAGATATGCAGAAATCATAATCTACACACTCCAAAAATCTTTACTACCATTATTACAACTAAAGTTATTACTAGCAAACACTATTGCTAGCCGCTGGTCTAGTTATATATGTTACCTCATTTCTTCCTCACAACCACATGAGGGAAGCACCTGTTACCCCCCATTTTATAGATGAGCAAACAGGTGAGGTTTAAATAGACTAAATAATTAGTCCAAATAATACTAGGGACAAAGCTGGAACCCAAACCCAGGTCTGCATAACTCTGAAGGTCTGTCTTTACTCCGCTGTGTTTCTTACACGTGTGGTCCCTATCTCACTTGTACTCCATCTACCCAATGTTCGAATCAGAAACCGTTAACGTATTTAATGTTCTATAGCCCTTCATCCCTTGTACTTACTGAATCATTAAAACATATCAGTGGTACTTCCAAAATAGGTCTCAAAGATTTTCATCTCCACTGCCACTACCATGGTCCATCACCAGCATCTCTGGACTAGGTAAATACAGGAGTCATTTACTTGGTCTCCTTTCCTTCCACCTTGCCACTATTCCCTGCTTCCTCATGCTCAGTCATTTTTGTTAGCATGTAGCTAGAATAATCTTCCCAGCATTAAAGTCTGATTCTGTTAATATCTAACTAACATATTTCAGCAAGAGCTCAAGTTCAAAGTCCTTAAAAGGATTCCCCCAAGCTCTTTATGATGTGCTCCCTGTAATCGCCTCAGGATCTGGCATTGCAATTCCCCCTTTTAGAGGGATCAATTTTGGGTTCTCTACAGGTGCCATGCTCTCACCAGCAGGCTTTGGAACCAGCACTTTCTCCTGCCTGAGGTGCTTATCTTCTGCTTCTATCCTTCTCCAACATTCCCATTTTGCACTGGGTAATTATTCAACTCTCAACTTAAAAGTTACTTTCTCTTAAAAGCCTTTTTGGACTCTCAAAATCTAGGAGAAGTGTCCTGCTTTTACATTATTCATAATTTCTCCATTCAAAACACCACACTGTACCATAATTGTCCTGTTAATTCTGTGAGGTCAGAAATTAGATCTGTCTTATCTATCTCTATATACCCAAACCTGAATACAGTGGCTTAAATACAAAAGATGATCAATAAACCTTTGTTGAATTAATTGATGAGTTTGTTCTGAGGATTAAAAATGGATAATGATATAAAGTACTTGGTCACACTGTCCTTCCCAAGAACCCGAATAGACAATTATAAAGACAGAGTTGGAGATAAGATGACAGAGTACAGGATATTTTGAACTCTCCTCTTTCAGTCCCAAGGATGATCCTTTCTGATGAATACAAATCTTTCAATCATAATTATATCAATATAGATACATTTAAAACGAGAAAATATTCCTTAAAATGAAAATCACAAAGGCAATGTAATTTATTGGAAAGGGAATTAAATGATTTTAAATTCCATTAACATTCATTTGGTTGAGTATTTTCAGTTAGATTTATCATTTCTAATGTTAATTACATAAAAAGGATATGATCCAGCCATTTGATGTTGTCCATAACAAATTTTAATTGTGATTTCTGCCATTTGTTTCCTTTTGGGGGTCATTGTGCATATTGATTCCAAATTTCCCAGGTCAAATTTGGCAAATAGAAACTTTGTCAGGATAATTAAATTTTTTCATTATTTTCTGTATATAATGTTTTTAAGATATGCATATCTGACCAGTGTCAGTGTTTTATAGATTATTTGTAACAATATACACACAATTTTGAAAATCACACAGAAATCACAATATTCCCTCAGTTATTTTTTTTTCCTTTCCACTTTCAAATTGTTTGATTTTATCCATTGTTGGGTTCATTTTGTGCTTTTTCCCCCAGTATTATTTATTAGAGTGGTATAGATGATAAATGATATAGTTTATTCTTTGAAGAAAATTTTTAAAATCTTAAAATTTAATTTACAGCCCTTTAGTCAGTCCTAAAAGGTATACCTTCTGGGTGCTCAGCATTTGGACCAAAATGTTGTGATCTGGTTAGCAAATATTTATTGGATGTATTGAACAACTTTGTTTCCATCCTCTTTGAATTTTAAGCATTATTTTGTTTGTGTGCATAAATACTTAGCACAGTATGACGAAGGCTTCATCTATTCATGTGTTCTAAAAAACATTTCTTTTTTATATATAGGCAACTTTAAAGCTGAGGGTCCTTATGACTTTAAATTTAGTTTTAAATCCCAGCTCTAGGAATCACAGTCCTCTCTCTCTCTGCTCCTCAGAGACCCGGCCTTTCCCTGGATAACCAGCAACCCTGGAGGCAGCAGAAGACAGTAGCGGGACCTGACTAATGGTCACACACTCCAGCTCTCTGGCAGGCTAAAGATAACATCTTGACCTAAGTCATGTTTCAGCTCCTGAGCCCACAGGTGTAATGACCCCCCTCTCTCTACTTTCCCATAAGATGGGACAGAGACTCCAGAAAAGACCTCAGAACTGTCCTCGAGACCTGAAGAAATGATTCATTACCCTTACGTCACCTCCGACCAATCAGCTCCCAATACAACTTTGAACCCATAACCCACGGTGCCCTGCGCTTGTGCCCTGTATAATCCGTAACCTATATGCCACTAGGGAGTTTAGGCTTTTGAGCATTAGCCTCCTGTTCTCCTGCATGGTGCCATTCCTCAATAAAATGGCCAGTATTTCTCCACTGCAATTCTCAGCGTTTGGCTCTGCTAGTGCTGGGTGGATGAATGCTTCCTGTTCTATAATAACTTTATCATGAAAGGAATTTTGAAAAATTTAATTTATAAAACAACAATACTGAAAGAGCAATAACAGATATTTCAAGAACAGTAAGACAGGGATATAGCAGCAGTCAGGAGTAGAATTCAGACTTTTCACGCTGAAACCTGGGAACCAATGAGAAGTCAAGATGGCAACTGATTCCAAATCCTCCACCTCTTAACACATAAGCTGTTTTATTATCAAACTCTAGAAACAAGCCTGATCTTTTTGATGCAAACTTAATAACAATGTACTCTTTAGAAACAGGAATACAATTTAGGTTGTACTGTTGTGTCTACCTTGTGATGATCCAAGGATACTTCCACAACTCTTCTTCACACTACATCCAAAACATTCTCAGCACTCATGAAGCATAAACTCTAGGAGTAGATAAGCTATTGGCAGAGTTAGTGAGAATCAGCATAGCCGATAGCAAATAATAGCAAAATCTGATTTAAATTAGTAAGTTTTCATTTTTTTGAAGAAAAATATTCTTACCACTCTTGGAATTAATATGGTTTTCACAGAGGCTTTTGAAGCAAGGCTCACCACTATGAGCAAAGACCTCTTCCTTAATACCTAGGTAAATATGAGGAAGAAAGAAGTCCTTCTCATAGATCAAGGAAATATCCAGCAGGAAGACAACTTCATGCAATTAAATAGTTGGACTTGGCTCAATGATATAATTAAGGAAAACGTGCTCTACTTCTTAAAATCACTGTTTAGTATTATAAATACTAGTAGGATTTAATGGTCCCTTGCACAAACATTTTCTTCAGCTAGGCTATGTCATATATTTGTTCTTGTAAGAGAGAAACTATAGGCCATTTAAATGATCCATTAACACCATTAACCATATTCATCTGTATCACTCTGCAAGTAAAGAACATGGAGAAAGTTAGTTAACTTTCCAGAGACCAGTTTTCTTATCCAAAAAATGAAAAGAATAGAGCAGATAGTTTTTACAGAATGAGTGTGTAATTGACATTCCTAGTTAGACAACCTCATATCTTCATTGAGACAATTTAGGGGACCACAATACAGGAAGCAACAGTAAAGTCTCTTTCTAGCAGCAAGTAGAATTTTTATGAAAATTCTTGAAACATTATAAATAATCAATTTTTCAAAGAAGTCAGATAATTGCAGGACACAGAATATCAAGTTCTCATCGATGCTTGCTTCATTAATATATCAGTTATGTATGTGAGGGGCTGTACAAATAGTAATGTTCTGGGCTCTTTCTCAGAGCATACTGCTTTTCTCAGATTTCAACATAAAATTCCCAAGTTTGCAACTCTTCGTGAGTACCCAGATGAGAAAAAATCAATAAGATTTAGCAAGTGATAAAAAGCCTTATCTACATAGGCACTTGTGAGGGGCTATTTTCAACTGCAAACTTAGATTCTTTCAACATACAACAAAAAGATTGATGAAGTGTGGAAAAACACCAATAGTTTTTCCCCTTTGCAACTTATTACATCAGCCACCATTTGACTGTAGTTTTGATTATTTCATTATGACTTGATTACCAACTATTACTGCCACAGTTGGAAAAGTGAAAACACAGCACGGGGCCATTTCCATTAAAGGAATATGAAATTCCATAACAAGTTCTGAGGCTGCAAGGCTGTTGTGGGGTTGAACACATAAGTGCATAAGTATCTACTTAAGATGCTGTTTGCAGGAGAATCCTAACTTACATCATTATTTCATTTAGTTTGAACTGTACCATGGATTTTTCCATTAAGCAATATTAGACACTCAACACAACTGAGGTTTCCACGCTTTTAAAAAAGAAAATGTAGTTTTTATTTTACTCTCTTACCAGAGTACCAGGATTTTCTATCGCATGTATATTCAATTCTGACTTTGTCTAATAGAACAAAGTGGTTACATAAACTAGAGGACATCAGTCATGTTGAAGTGGCATAACTGAAAAGAGACACATTAATATTAATGTTGGTAATATGGGCATATGCCATTTAAGAAATCAGAGCAAAGGACTTGAGTTGCTATAATTTAACAGACCCAGAAAATAAAGAGTCAGATATATTTAAAGCATATAGATTAATGTTAATGAGGAAAAAGAATTATGATACCATTCCTCATCTATTCTTGGTTTGTGTGTCACTCAAATGACAAGGTGGGCTGGGATGAGAAGTGAGATACGATGAAGTTCCTTGAGTGTTTTAGGATGAAACCTAGTGAAGTAAAACCACCAAACTACTTCAGTATTCCACAGAAGAATGGTCATCATTGCAAGAAAACTACAAATTATATCTATTTAAAACTACAAATCATTATATATTTAATTATGCTTGAGACAGATTGCAAAGGGTCACTCTGTAGATGAGGATAAGACATGAGTCTAAGGAAAAGTTGGGAAAATATACAGACTGATTTGAAAACGTCCTGCCTTGGAAAGAGGTAGAAAATATTAGCAGAAACGATAAAGTTGAGTTGCCATCTCACCTCTGTGGCAGCCTCGACACCCCCTGATTTGGAATAAATCACTTAAGCTGAATAGACATTGCTTTTTTTCCCCTTTAGATACAGCAACACCACTAATGTTACAAAATGATTCTTAAAAACTTACTAAAATTATAAATAACTTTTAATTGTTAATTAAAGTTTGTTTATAAGTGATTCCCCCAAAGCAAGTATTATTTCCTTATTTTCTAAAATAATTTCCTTTCCCCATTAAGGATGATCAACTCTTACAAATACTGTTTAATCTAGAACTGCACACTTAGTGAGTCATACTATACTAAAAATCACTCTTTGTTAATTTGTATTCATATTTTGCTATTTTGTGCATCCCAGTTTTTATAATCTAGGTATTCATGAGTAACAACACTTTATTTTTCCCCTTTAAACTATTACTTTATTAAAACACACCCAAACCAAAACCTTGAAAGGTCAAACAAAACTGCATAGCATATTTTTCTTCAGTAAGTATAAATACCATATTTAGTAAATGTTAAAATCAAACTTTAGGAAGAAAGCAAAAAGGTAAAGGAAACAGCTAATTAAAAGATTAATCATTAATATTCACTAAATCTGAACTATAAGCAAGACACTGCACTAAGGGCTTTACATGGACTGCTATCATTCAGTCATCACATGACACCATGAAGAAGGTGGCATGATTATCTTTATTGCTTAGATGAGGAAACTGAAGTGAAAGCTCAAGTTCTTGTTGGAAATTCCACTGCAGGTGAGTGGCAGAGCTAGGACAGATGCACAGGTATGTAATCCAAAAGAAAAGAGAGAGAGAGAGTGAAAGGGAGGTGACGACAATAAGAATAAGTGTATAGGCACTGGCAACTCCCTTTACCCACTCCCAAGGTTATGTTCATGGTGTAAGTAATTCCCATGACAGCCGTTATTCCACTCTTTTCTCTATTCTCCAATGAGGGCTTTTAATAAAGAAGGAGAAAGAGAAGAAGAAAAAGAAGGAGGAGGAGAAGGAGGAGGAGGAGACGGAGGAGGAGGAGGAGAAGGAGGAGGAAGAAGACGATGTGGAGGAGGAAGCAGGAAATGGGGAGGGGGAAGAGGAAGAGGAGGGGAAAAATCTTTTACCATAAGAATAACCTTAAATATTATTTTTCACAATTTTATGCAACCCATTTCATAGATATTTGCATCACCCCAGTATTTCACTGAGTTAACCTATCAATGTCTTTCTATAGAAAATAGTTTATATAAAACAACATGTAACCACTGGTCAAGAGGGCACAGTTGGTAAATGCTGTACTTACCTTCTCTCATAACCACATTAAAATTACAACTCAACTACAAAACAACCATCATTGAGAATTGCCAGAAGTCGAGCTGAATCAAAGCCCTACAACCTAAGGACATACAGAAGAAGCCACCTCAAGACTGGTAGGAGGGGCAGAGACATAGAAAGGGCTGGTCCCACATCCACATGTGACCATTAAAAATCGGGAGGGATGCCTTGGCTGCAGAGGTCCACTCCTCCCTCCAGAGTAATGAGAGATCCTAGACCCACCCCAACCCAGGGTTCCAGGGCTGGGAAAAGAAGTTCCCATAATTCTTGGCTGTGAAAACCACCAGAGATTGTGTCTAAATGAGAGAGAGGGCTGCTGGAGTCTCAGGCACTCCTCCTAAAGAGACCACACACAGATTTACCCACTGACAGAATCACTGGTGCTGAGCTCCAGCACTGGGGCAGCATCTGGAAAGGCAGCAAGGGACATATGGTAGGGAACTATATTGTCTGGCTGAAGAGCAAGAGCTCGTGGGGCAGCTTTCTCCTGGACAGAGGAGCTGGCAGAGGCCATTGTTGCTTTGTTAAACCTTCCCCATTCCCAGTGTGCAGACACAGGCAGCTACTATATCTGAGTCTCCATCAAGCTTGCTCATGCTGTTCACTTGCCATGCCATGGTTATTTGAGACCCCACCCCGCCCAACTTTTGGGCACACCCAAGCTGTGTCCAGAGGCGTTTTTGTACAAACTGCCTGCCTTGGCTCATGCTTCAGACTTTCCTAGGGTCTCTCAAAGGTTCACAGAACCCAAACAAGCAGCATCTGGCTTGAGCATGCCCTGTACCTCTGGCTGAGCAGCCCTATGCATGGTACTAGCAGCAGCTGGCCTTGCTTGGTGGCTTGGCTTTTCAAGGCACTTTGAAACAAGGCATAGATGGTGGCCATCTGTAGATTTCTTTGTGGCTCCTGCCAGGTGGCCTCCAGTGGGGAAAGGGCTGTGGCTGAACTTGATCTGCACTGGGTCCCCTCCAAGGTGGCCCTGGGGCTGGCACATCCAGTGGACAGCTTGGAAATGAGCTGTAGCATCACCTAGGTGCCTCCAAAAATGACACACCCAAGGGAGGATTGAGCAGGCACCAGAGCCCTGTTGAAGTAGATCCTACTTGTAGGGTCAGCCTCTGCACAGCAACTCCTCCACTGTAATCACAGCAACCCCTCACAAATGATCAGCCAAGGGTCAGTCCCTCCCATTGATGTGTCATTATCAACCAAGTTTCAACTACAAGAGGAGGGCACACACAACCCACACAAGGGACCCACCTGAAGCACATGGCTCAGGTGACCAGAAAGTCTGCACCACTGGTCCCCACAGGTCACCTAATACATAAGGCCACTGTACTAAGACTGTAAGACTAGCAGCCCTACCTAATACATTGAAATGAAAACAGTCAGCCAAAATGGGTAGACAAAGAAGCATGTTCCAAATAAAATAACAGAGCAAAGCCCCCCAAAAAGAACTAAACAAAATGGAGACAAGCAATCTACCAGATGCAGAATTCTAAACACTGGTTATTAGGATGCTCAATGATCTCAAGAAGAACTTCAACAAAGAGATAGGGAACATAAAAGTGGAGATGAAAACATTAAAAAGAACCAGTCAGAAATAAAGAATACAATAACAGAAATGAAGAATACATTACATGGAGTCAAGAGTAGATTAGATGAAGCAGAGGGTCCAACCAGTGATTTAAAAGGTAAGGTAGATGAAAAGACCCAATCAGAACAGCAAAAAGAAAAAAAAGAACCCAAAAAGTTGAGGAGAGTTTAAGGGGCCCCTGGAACATTAAGTGTACCAACATTCAGATCATAGGGGTACCAGAAGAAGAGAGAAAGGAATTGAAAACATATTTGAAGAAATAATGACTGAAAACTTCCCTAACCTGGAAATAGATATAAAAGCCTAGGAAGCACCGAGTCCCAAACAAGATGAACCCAGAGAAGACAACACCAAGGCACATCACAACTACAATGCCAAAAGTTGAAGACGAAAAGAAAAATCCTGAAAGCAGCAAGCCAAAAGCAGTTAGTTACCTACAAGGGAGCTCTCATAAGACTGTCAGATGATTTCTCAAAAGAAACTTTGCAGGCCAGAAGGGGTTCTCAAAAAATATTAAAAGTGAAGAAAAGCAAGGACCTACAACCAAGATTACTCTACCCAGCAATGCTATCATTTAGAATCGAAGGAGACATAAAGAGCTTCCAAGACAAGAAAAAGCTAAAGGAATTCATCACCATCAAACCAGTTATTACAAGGAATCTTAGAAGGACTTCTTTAAGACAAAAAATAAAAAATAAAAATTATGAATAAAATGGCCACGAATACACACCTATCAACAATAACTTTCTATGTAAATAGATTAAATGTTCCCATCAAAAGATGGGGAGAGGGGGCTGAATGGATACAAAACCTAGACCCTTATACATGCTGCCTACAAGAGACATTTCAGAATGAAAAACACACATGGACTGAAAATAAAGGAATGGAAAAAGATATTTCATGAAAATGGAGACAAAAACAAAAAACAAAACAAAACAAAACAAAAGCCACCTACTTATACTAGACAAAATGGCTTTAAAGAAAGAGTACAACAAGAGACAGAGAAAGACCCAGTAATCCCACTCGTATTTATCCAAAGAAACCAAAAATGCTACTTCAAGGGGACATGCTCATCCATATGTTCATTGCAGCATTGTTTACAATGGCCAAGATATGGAGGCAACCTGGGTGTCCATCAATGGATGAATGCATAAAGAGATGGTAGATATAAGGTCTGCCAATTAAGTTTACATACACACTTGTTACAACGATATTGCTAACCTTTTTTGATAGAAGAGGGATTATTTATTATGAATTTGTACCAACTGGACAAACAGTTAACCAAGTTTACTACTTGGAAGTGCTGAAAAGGCTGTGTGAAAAAGTTACACAACCTAAACTTTTCGCCAACAATTCATGACTCTTGTATCACGACAATGCACCAGCTTACAAGGCACTGTCTGTGAGGGAGTTTTTAGCCAGTAAACAAATAGCTATATTGGAACACCCACCCTACTCATCTGATCTGGCCCCCAATAATTTTTTTCTTTACCCAAACAGAAAGGAAATATCGAAAGGAAGACATTTTGATGACATTCAGACATCAAGGGCAATATGATGACAGCTCTGATGGCCATTCCAGAAAAAGAGTTCCAAAATTGCTTTGAAGGGTGGACTAGGCACTGGTGCCAGTGCATAGCTTCCGAGGGGAGTACTTCGAAGGTGACCATAGTGATATTGAGCAATGAGGTATGCAGCACTTTTTCTAGGTTAATTTCCAAACTTAATTGTCTGACCTCATATATACAATGGAATATCACTCAGCCATAAAAAAGGAAATGTTGCCATTTGCGAAAACATGGATGGACTAGAAGGTATTTTGCTGAGTGTAATAAGTCAGACAGCAAAAGACAAATATCATATGATTTCGCTTATAATTGGAATCTAAAGAACAAAATAAACAAACAAAACAAAAGAGAAACAAACTTATAGATACAGAGAACAGTTTGATGGGTGCCAGATGGGAGGAGGGCTGGGGTTAGAAGAAAAGGGGAAGGGATTATGAAGTACAAATTGGTTGTTACACAGTAATCATGGGATGTAGGATATAGCATTAATATAAGGATTATAGTCAATAATATTGTAAAAACTATATATGGTGTCAGGTAAGTAATAGATCTATTGGGGTAACAGATGGGAGGGAGTTGGGGCAGGGTGAAAGAAGTGAAGGGATTAAGAAATACAAATTGGTAGTTACAAAATATTCACATGGATATAAAGTATAGGGAATATAATCAATAATATGGAAATAACTATGTATAGTGTCAGGTGGATACTAGTATTATAGTCAATAATATTGTGATAGCATCGTATGGTGTCAGATGGTTGCTGGACTTATCATGGTGATCACTTCTTTAGATTATATAGGAAATATAATCAATAATGTGGTAATAACTCTGTATAGTTCAAGGTGAGTACTGTTGAATAACTATGATGTACACCTGAAACTAATATAATATTGTATGTTAGCTATATTTTAATAAAATTCTTAAAAAAACAAAATATGCATTTGAGTTAGGTTATAGTATTTGCTAATCAGTTAGCAAAATGCCATTAACTTAGCATAGTTCAAGGTAATTGGTTACTATAAAAAATATAATTCCCCAGGTGCAGGGACCTACTTTCCACCCAACCAAGGCAGTGATTTTTACTCTGAGGAGCCTTAAGCAATCTTTGGTGCCCCAGAGAACTACTGTGGCTAGAGGTTGGGTCTCTTGACCCTCTTTTTAATCCCTAATAAACACAACAACTCTATTCTTATGTGTTATATACTAGATTTTGAATAAGATTTTGGTTAAGAAAAAGTTTAGTTCAAAAAAAATCTTGAAAATTACTGAGGTAAGGACTTCTTATTTTCTTCAAGCATGATTTTGAATATAAAACCAATTTATAATTGTTACTTAAAGCTGTCCTCAAAACTCAATAAATTATAGGCTGGTGATATTAATGAAACTAGGATGACAATGAAACCTTTACTAAAACTGTATAATACTATTTGACTAACAAGGTTTTAGTAGTTTGATCCATCTCTTTCCCTCAAGCATACTGAGGCAAGAAAAAGTCAGAGCAAATTATAATAATGATGTTTAAAAAGCTTAATAGTCCTTAATAAAAGATAAAATAATCATAAGACCTTTGAAATTTATAAGGTCTATAGCATGAAAAGAAAGTAAAATGAGCCTGATTTAATTTGTCTTTCATAAAATCATGATATTAATAGCCCCAGAATATTGTCACTTTTTGTATGCAAAATTGATTATCTGCTCTTGTAACTTGTCTTTACCATCCACAAATTCAGGGCAAAAGCCCTGCCCTACAAACAAACAAAAACAAAGAGTATTGCACATGGCATTTTCTAACACTTAGGGAAGAATTCTTCCTATCCATAAGTATTTCAAAATTTGTTTTAATATTATAAAATTTTGAAATGGCCTCAAAATGCTCTAGGAATGTTAAGGAATAATATAGTTATGTTTAGTTGTTTGCTTCCTATACATGAGGAGCTATGCTACACTCTGGCAAATAATAATAATAGTGATAATATGAATAATAAGGAGGAGCAGGAGGAGAAGGAGAAGGAGGAGGAGAAGAATTCATCTCTGGTCTTGAGGAACTTTAAGTTTACTGGTAAAGACAGCCATTTGAGGAATTTTAATGCAATATAACTGTTAACATAAATATATGCACCAGCAACCCAAAGAAAGGGTAATGAGCTCAAATTGAGGTTTCAGAAGAATTTTCCTACAGGTCACATTTGAGTTAGAGCCTTTCGTTTGTTTTTTTTAAAAATAGCTTTCTTGAGATACTATTGAGGTAAAATTCACGTATCATATAATCCACTCATTTAAATTCAATATTCAATGTTTGATATATTTTCATGGTTGTGTGACCAATCACCAAAATCAAATTTGAGAACATTTTGGTCTCCTCTAAAAGAAACCTGTAGCCATTAGCTGTCATTCATCACCTCCCCTTATCACCTTTCACTACCACCCCACCCAAGAACCCACTAATGTACCTTCTGTTTCTATAGATTTTCCTATTTTGGAAATTCCATCTAAATGGAAGTATACACTATGTGGTCTTTTGTAACTAAGCTCTTTCCTTAGTGTAGCTATTTTCAAAGTTCATCCTGTTGTAGCATATACTATTAATTACTTTATTTCTTTTTATTGCTGAATAAATTTCCATTGTATGGATATGCTATATATTTTTTGTCCATTCATCAGTTAATGGATATTTGAGTTGTTTCCGCTTTGGGGGTATTCCAACTAATGCATTGAGAACACTTCAGTGTACAAGATTTTGTGCAAACACATTTTTATTTCTTAAGTATATACCTTAGAGTGAAATTACTGAATCTTACGGTAACTCTATGCTTAATTTTTTTGAGGAATTGTCAAATTGGTTTCCAAGTTTACTTTCCCAATGGTAATGGAGGAGCATTCCAGTTTCTCCACAACCTCACCAACACTTGTTATTGTCCTTCTTTCTGTTTATAAACAAACTTAGTGGTTGTGAAGTGGTATATAGCTATAGCTTTGATTTGTATTGCCCCAATGACTAAACATACTGAACATCTCTTTCATGTGCCTAATGGCCATTTGTATATCTTCTTTCAAGAAATGTCTATTCAGATCCTTTGCCTATTTATTAATTGTTTATTTTTTTGTCTTTTTATTATTCAGCCGTAAGAGTTACTTATATGCTTGTATACACAAGATACATGATTTGCAAATATTTTCTCCTGTTCTGTGGTTCGTCACTTCACTTTCTTGGTCTAATTTTTATGTAGTCCAGTTGATCTATTTTGTTGTTATTGCTTGTGTTTTTGATGTCATATACAAGAAAACATCTGAGCTTAGGCCTGAAATGATGAGTAAGACAGAACCAAAGTAAGAACATTGGAAGCTCATTCCAGGCAGAGGCAATAGAACAACAATGGCACAGAAACACAGTATACTGGGAGATACTCTTCTGCTTGTTTAGAAGGTCGGGGGGTTCCCAAGAGCCACACCTAGTGATGGGCACTCCATCATACCATATAGTGTAGTTCCCAGAAAAGTGTTCTTAACACTGTCATATTGGCAGCTGCAATTTACACTCAGTTAAAGGACTGTATGTGCTAAAAAGAAGGTCCACATAATGTAACATTTAAAAAATTCTATATTCCTTTGAATAATTAAAAGATCTGTGTCCTCCAATTTGGAGGCCTGGAAGCAAGTCCATTTTACATATCTTAGCTACTATTCTAGATTCTAAAGTATACCTAGGAAGACAGTCAAGCATATCTTAAGGACGTCTATGCTTCTTGTTATAATTATATGAAAAAATGGTAGAAAATAAATCTGTACTGCTCTTAGAGCTTTGATCACACTTCTCCTTATCTTAATCTATGATTAGAGTCTAAGATCCTTAATATTCCCTTCCACGTCTAATTTTCAATCATTTATTTAACAAATATATATGTATCAGGTCTAGGTACTGGAGGTAGGGTACTAGGTCAGACTAAAAGTCATGAAACTAGGAAATCTCCTAGTTATAACCCACACTGCAGAGCTGCCTTTCAGGATCAGGCCGTAGCCACCCTCTCAGGGCTTTTGCCTGATGGCACACGTTATGTTTCTTCCTTTTCTGCTCTGCTTCCCTCACTCCTTCACCGGTCTCTCCTATGAGCGCTTCCTTAACAAACCACTTACACACCAATCCTCATCTCAGGGAAAACTTTCAAGGAGCCCAATCTAAAACACATTATGGAAAATCACCAAAATAATATGCAACAAGAATAAACAATGAACAATGTGGACTTACATCTTTCAAGGAAGCCAGATGTAAATAACTAACTGCACATTTAGACCATTTTATTGCCTGGATTTGACAAGCACTGGGCTAGTAGATGCTCCATAAATATGTGTTGGGAGAAAAATTATGAATAACTAAATTAACCAACAAATACAGAATGCATACACCCATTGACTAATCCCCAAGCCTTTGATTGGGCAATATTGACCAGAGAGGGATCTCAGAGAAGAAATCTAAGTAACTGCAGATAATGGGGTTAATGTTTTACAGTGAAAAATTGAGTGCATCAATTAGGGAAAAGTACATAGATCACTTGGACGTAATCTATCAGGACTATGGAATGCTTCTCCAACAGAAAAGAGAGGAGCAAGAAATGCAATGGGAACTGGACTTGTCCAGGCATCGTTTTCGAATGTCTTAGCAACGAGAATTAGATAGCCTTGAACATGCTGACAATTCTGTCCCTCCAGTTTTCCTGGAAATGTTGATAAGTATGAGCCTCACCATAAGTAAGTAATTCCACTATTATTCGTGCTGCTGTGTGATAACATAAGCAGAAATTGCCCAGGACTGGCCTGGAGATAAAGTGAAGAGAAGCACTGAAGCACAGGCAGGAGGATTACAGGCAGCAGTCAGCAGAGGGGAAAAGCAGAAAGCATTAGGGAGGGCAAGCTCAAGTAGCTAGAGAGGGAGGTAAAGGATAGAGAAGGGATAGAAAAACCTCTCAGGTTTAACATCTATCTACATGGCTAGAAGAATGAACATGAAAAACCAAAGAATTAGCTGCAACAACAGGGGGTGGATTTAAAACGTAAAATAATAGCAGTAATCATGAAAATATGACTCTTGGATATTCCAGTAAGGCTAGAACCCATACTGTAAGGCTGGCAGTGGCATTAGGAAACGCTGCCCCTTAGAGGTCCTCCATGTGCTCAGAGACACCAGTTCCCATCACAAATTTGCAAGATCCTAGCAAGGCTCAGATGTGCCAAGCAGCCAGGATGCCCAGTGAAATCTCAAACGGGGCCCAAAACTCTGGTCCAGGCATCTAAAGATCTGCACTAAGTGTGAGCTTACTGAAGGCACTCATTAGAATAGAATTTTTTTTTTTTCCTTTTCTAATCCTCACCAACCTTTTGGAAATACCATTTGTATTTTTTTTAATTAATTTTTTTTTTTTTTTTTTAAGGCAGTGTTACTGGCCCTTATATGTGGGACCCGAACCGGGGCCGCTGGTTTCCCAAGTCAGCGCTTAACCACCGCGCCACTCAGCGGGCCCAATACCATTTGGTTTTTAAGTTACGGAATAGTTAATATATGAATATGTATACAGTTCCAAAGAAACAAATATATACAGTTGAAAACAAGTATTTTCCTCCCCTTTCCTTTGCCTCCTAGATATTCTGCTTAAGGTGGCACATATTATTAGTTTTTTGTATGTTCTTTCAGGGCTATTCCACGAATTTTTCAGACAAATACTAGCACTGTGTTTCTCCTCTTGTCATCCTTCATGCCCTGCCCCCACCCATTTAACAATATATCTTCAGGACAATTTGAAATCAGAACATATGTGAAGACCTCATTCTTTTTAATAACCACATAGTATTCCATTGCATGGTTGTTGTTTATTCATTTATTTATCTAGGTCTCTATTATTCCACACTTAGGTTGCTTCCATCTTTTTGCTATTATAAAAATGTTTCAGTGAAAATCTTTGATACATGTACATGTATGTAATACATACTATTCAAATCATGTGAGTATGTCTGTAGGATGAATACATAGAAATGAAATTGTTGTCAAAGTTTAGGTGCATTATTATTTACACATTCAAATTGACAACAATTTTAAAAATTTATGTTCCCACTAGAAATATATAAGATTGCCCATTCCCTCCCATACCTACACATAGTATATCATCCATTGATTTTCATCTTTGTCAATTTAACAGATTTTTTTTATCTTCATTTTCAGTTTTCATCAAGCTAATTATGTGTCAGACTAAGTTAATTTTGGTCTGTTTAAAAGGCATTTTTTTTCCCGCCCATTCACATTCTTTGACCATGCTTCTCTTGACTTGTGGTCTTTTTTCTTATGTATACTGCGCTTTTCTTTTGGTGAAAAAATTACTTTTGCTCTTGATATAAATTGTAAATATTCTAATATTCTTTCCCATTTTGACATTTGCTTTTAATTTAATTTAGGATTTTTCTCCAAACTTATTCCATATTTATTATTATTATTATTATTATTATTATTATTGTTGTTGTTGTTATTATTATTTAGTGTACTCAAACATATTAGTCTTTTACTTATGGCTTCAGGGTTTCTTAGAATCCTTAAAAAGACTTCCCTACTATGACTTTTATTTTTCTTTAATGAGTTTTTGTTTCTTTCTTTCTTTGTCTTATTCCTCTGTTGCTTTTATATCCCACATATCAGTGAAGTCATATGGTTCTCGACTTCTTCTGACTCATTTTGCTTAACATAATAATCTCAAGATCCATCCATGTTGTCGCAAAAGGTGCTATTTCATCTTTTCTTATAGCAGAGTAGTATGCCATTGTATATATACCACATCTTCATCATCCAATCATCTATCGAAGGACACTTTGGTTATTTCCATGTCTTGGCCACCATAAAGCTGCAATGGAGATTTTTTCTAATCACATTTTCTTCCAGCATTTTTATTTCTTTATGTTTACCACTTTGATCCTTCCAGAATACACACACACACACACACACACACACACACACACACACACACACACACTTTTTCTTCTTTTTTTTAAATTCAGATGATACGGTTTATGTTTGTTGCACCCTAGAGATGCAACATCCCAGGGACGTTTCCTAAATGTGAACATTTTGGACAGGACCAAAACACAAGGACCATTTGGCATGGATCAAACATGTTCATGGATGTTTTTGATAAGACCCAAATTCAAGGGCCTTTGGCATGGCCCAAAAGTCTCTGTGGACATTTTGGACAGGACAAAATGTCCTCTAAGGACTAGGTGATCTGTCCTGTCCATTTTCCTACATTCTGTATTTTGGTGATTGCATTCTGGTGCCACTTAACATTGTTCTCTAACCCCATATTTTCTGGAAATTGCTAGTTAGTTCTAGAGGCTTCATGATATTTAGGTTCATTTTTAAAATTTATTTGGGAACAGAGGAATAATAATTTATGGATGTCACTGTGCACTTCCTAGTGCTTTTCATCAAGAGGCAAATAATATCTGGTTGTTCCATTTTTAGTTGGGTTAAGACTGATCAGAGTGTCCAGGTGTTGTCATACTGATCCATCCATGTATTTCACCTAATGATTTTGGCAGTCATTGATGATCTTGCCTCAATCGATTCTTTTGGGAGGGGAATGGAACATGGTGATTTTTGAATGCTATACTTTTTTCAGCATGTATTAGCTGATATTCATCTCTAAAGAAGATATTTTCTTCAATAAGTATTTGCTCACCTTGAAATACAGTTTGTATAGAAAAGCAAGAAAAATGCTGAACTATTATCAATTTTCAGAAAAATGAGCGTGTGTTTTGGCAAATTGTAAATGTGGCCATTAAGTTTTTGTTGGTTTCATTGTTTCATTTTTCTGTTGTTTTGCCATACTGGTATCATTATATACCCATAGCTTTTGGTATCTTTAATGTTAATGCAGTCATTTTGAGATTCAAATAATTTTTTCTTTGATCAGAAGCCCTTTCCAGTTGACTTTTGCTGTCCTTTGGAAATGATCCTAAGTCATCGTTGATTCTTTCCTTCTTTTATGGACAGAATAAAAATCTACTCTCCCCTTATATGTTTCTCACCCCAAGACAGGAATCAGCCAGTTTTCCAAGGACACCTGGTCCTTGGAAAAGGACATTTACCAGAAAATTCTATTTAGAGATCGAAATCCAGGTGCTATGAGTACTCTCTGCCACATTGTTTCTAAATTTTTTCCATTATACTGAGCTAGGAAATGCATTTATTTTAGAAGGAGAAAAGTAAATTGGTATTTTATATTGCTATTTCCAACTAACATAAAATTACTAAGTTTTCATTTAAATTGTCTGAGTGTATACTTACACATCTTTTCTATCATATTCTTTAACCTATTGTATGTTTCCTATTGCTGCTATAACAAAAGGGGCTTAGAGCCTATAAACCACATAAATGTATTATCTTACAGCTCTGGAGGTCAAAAGTCTAAAATGGGTTCCCAAACCTTCATTCTTTTGGAGTTTCCAGAGAGGAGTGATTCTTTTTTCCTTCTTTCCACAGCTTCCTGCAACTGCGTACATCGTTTGGATTTTGGCTATTTCCTCATCTTCAAAGCAGCACAACATTTCTCTTTTCTGACTTCCTGCTTCCCTCTTATATAGGGACTCTTGTAATACATGGAGCCCATCTAGATAATCCAGGGCAATCTTTTATGACAAGACCCTTAACTTAATTACATCTGCAAAGTTCCTTTTGCCATATAAGGTTAACATCCACAGGTTCCAGGGATAGGACATGGTCATCTTTGGGGTTATTCTTCAGCCTACCACACCTATTATGTGTATAAACAGCTTTAAAGCAACAACAACAAAAATAATAACAATTAGGGTGCCCAGGTGGTTTGTGGTTAGTACTTAGGTGACTGCTCTAAGCAACAGGTTTGCCGGTTCAATTCCCACATGGGCCAGTGAGCTGCACCCTCTGCAACTAGAATAGATTGAACACAATGACTGGAGCTGAGCTGCCAATGGGTGGCCAGATGGCTCAGTTGGTTAGAGCACATGCTCTTAACAACAAGGTTGCCGGTTCAACTCCCTCATGGGATGATGGACTGCGCCCCCCGCAACTAGATTGAAGGACAACTTGACTTGGAGATGATGGGTCCTGGGAAAAACTCACTATTCCCCAATGAAGTTTTAAAAGCAGTTAAAATAAAAAAATAACAATATTATAACTAAAAAAAGAAAACACAAACAAACAAAAACTACTGAATGCAATTTAGTCTTTTTTTGCAGTTCTCCTTTTGTGCTTTCATTTAGGATAATTTCCACTAGATTATATCCAAAAAAACTGTTTAAAATCACTTGAAATAATTCTTCTTTGTGTGCCTGTTACATGGTTTCAACATCAAAAAATAAAATAACATAAATTCAAAGGCGTCTAGCTTAATTTATGTCCTTTTATCCTGGTTCCCTTTCATTCCCTAAAGGTAATTGTTTTGATTAGTTTTGTTTCTTCTATTAGTTATTTCCAAAAAGTATTAAAAATTCGTATAGAGATAAAGATAGAGATAGACAGATGATAGATTATAGATAGATCTCAACCATAGAGGTAATTCCATTATAATATTTCTAGATCTTCCTCATTTCTTTCACAAGTGCCTAGAGTTCCATATTTTATCCAACGGTGTGAAATTTGAGGTAAAGATTCAAATGTATTTTCTTTTAAAAACCCAACATTTTGTGCCAAACTACTTTTTTTTTTTTTTTTTTTTTTTTTAGCTGAGCCATCCTGCCACTTGTTGGCAGTTCAGTGGCAGCTCAGCTCGGGCTGGGCATCGAACTGCTGTTGTTCAGAGCATAGCTAACACTCTTGAGCAAGCCCTTAACCAACTGAGCCACTCGGATGGCCCTGTGCCAAACTACTTTAAATAAAACATTTTTTTCTCCAGTGATTTGAAATACATATTGCCTTTATTTTACATTGTTTCTATTTATGGTTCTTTTCTAAGGCTTTAGAATACGCTTATTGGTTTGTCTAGCCATACAACAATACCTATTTTAATTATTATTTTTATAATATATTTTAAAGCATAGTATCATAATCCTCCCAAGTTAATTTTCATTTTTAGAAATGTTTGGATATGTTTGTTTTCTTATTTATTTCCACATAAATTTTACAATATGCCTACCTAATTAAAAACAAAACTCTCTTGATGTTTTATTGAGATCATAATAAATATACATAAGAATAAACTCTTGGGAGAAATTCCTTATTGGCCATGAGAAAAAAAATACTAAATTAGCTCTGATTCAGACAGAAAACCAGGCCTGGGCATCACAGACAGCAGCTGTTTCAGGTAGCAGCACACCAGTGCTCACTCTGTGTAGTATTACCAATATTGGCAGCAATGATATTGGCATCTACATCAGTGCCTAACATTTGCCAGGCTCTGTGCTCAAATTTCTTATGTACCTTATGTAATTTGATCCTCATAAAAACCTTTTAAGAGATAAAGTCAAAACTAGCACCTAAATCTACCATTCCCTGAATCCTCTAAATAACCATTGTGTTCCACTGTGTTCATGGAAGCAAGTCTAAAACAATCTGTCTATTAAGTATCACCCTGTATTAACTGTGCTCAGAAAGAAAACTGCCTCTAAAGGACCAATGAGTGCACTCAGTAGGAGGACTTCTGGGAAAACGCTGGTCTCCAGCGGCCAAAAGATAGTCCCTATTGGCGGGAGAATGGTAAGTCTGTGGACATGAAAAAAAATGCAGGCAGTAACCATCCCATGACTCATAAAATAGGTAAATATTTAAGACCACATATGCCTGGGATCTAACGGATATTCTAGTAAGACATAAAAGCATCTCAGGGGATTTTCTAGAATGCATCACTAAATAAATAACTCTCAAACTCCAAAATGCATCAGAATGATCCAGAAGCCTTATTAAAACATATATTGCTGTGTCCCACCCCTTAAGTCTGGGTTGGGACCCAAGAATTTGTGTTTCTAGCAAGTTCCAGGTGATGCTGATGCTGTTTTCAGGGAACATAACTTAAGCTAGATGAGCTATGATATAGGTGACAGTAATCTAATCTGATCAAAGTAATGATCAAATAAAATCATTTTCAGTCTCCCAGGCTGAAACATGTGTGATTCCTAAAGAAGGGGAGACAATGGGTACAAGTGTTTGGAAACACAGATTGAAAGAGTAAAAGGAGTATTAGGCCAGCAGTCTGACAGCCATCTAGTAATCTAATTTCTGTCCCCCATAATCTGGGTGGCCTTGGCTTCCTGATTTCATTCCTTCAACCACTGTCTACACATGTGTGAGTTACAAAAGAAAGGATAAGACATATTCAAAGTTTCATCAGTTTTAAGGTCCTAATGAAATAGAACGTGCATCCATCCTAAAGAAATTAGAAACGTCAGAACTAAGATTAACCTCACAGAGGGCAGCTATAATTCATTGAGCACAATTCAGACTATAGATATGAAAAGTCAGCATAATGAAGGTAAGTTGTTCATGCATCCTGGAGACTTGACTATAATGTGACGGAATGTATAAATATAGCTAAAGAAAGAATGTGTCAATCAAAACAGCAATCAGTCAGCCTTGGAAATGGAAAAATAAGCTCTCAGGAGGACAAATTGACAAATTTTGCCTATTCAGCAAGTGTCCGAGAGGAAATTTTTACTATTGGACTCCAGCCTATGGTCTCCTACTCCATCACAGATGAGATGGCCTTCAGCTACCACAGTTCAAAGTCCTTGTTCACCAAGAGGACTTTATTTGGCTTTTCAATTGGCCTGCCTACTGTAAGAGTGGTTCTGTTAGACAAGTGCCATGTGCAACCAATTTGCCATTACAAGCTAAAAAATTGGCATTTTGATCATAATTTTGCTGTATCTGTAGCTTACTACACTGATGTACAGGTGGGATGACCTACTGTAATCTGCAATTGCATTTCTCATCATAAATGCCTAGCCTGATTTTTGCATTGTTTGTATGTGTATCCATCTTTATGAGTTTGGGAAATGCAAACTCACCCCTAATCTGCTTTCATTATACTAACAAAACCAGGTTTATGAACCTGAAAAATGAGTATTAGAACCCTAAGTGGCCTTATTTACCAAGGCAAATGTCCCTCTGTGGATGAATGCCTGGAAAGCAGAGCCAGCATTCCCCAGATGGCACCTCTCCCTGTGGCCAGTTTGCCAAGAAATTCATTTTTAAACCTTCCTCTCCTCTGCTCCTCATTGGAAGGACTAAACACTTGCAGACTATGTTTCCCAGACTCTCATTGGTTTCAAATAACAGATTGACCCTCGCATGAGACTGAATGACAAAAAAAAAGGAAAAGCCAAGGATTTCTCCCTCTTTTCAGTCTCTTCTATCCCCAATGCAACTCATTTCCTACATTAAATTTCCTCAGTTTTCAACTCAGAGATTTAAATAATCAGAATGGTTGCTATTTTCCTTATCCAACCCTGATTACCATGTGACATAAGAGGCCAGTGTCAACTGCAGCTATGTGTTCAAAAAGTATTAAGTATGAACACACATACACATTCATAATAAAATTATATAAACAAGTAATTTTTTTTTGGGTAAATATGACATATTAAGTGTCACATTCCAAGTGTATGACTTACTATATGATAGTCAAAGAACAGTCAGGGGAAATCAAAACCTCAGGTAGACAATTGATTGTGAGGGCACTTGTAAGCTTAGATTATGTGTATGTCTAATAAAAGTTAAATGCATTACAGTTTTCAGTTTCATCTATGAACACATCCGATCACTAGCGAACTGATCTAGAACATGCAGCAATATTAAGGCTGATAAACATGGTGTCACAGGCTGTTATTGCAGTATTGAAGCCTTTACCTCTTTTGGTGACTAGCATACTGGCCTATGCAGTGTGCCAGGTCTCCAGGGAGAAGATTCAAAGAAATTTGAGACAAGCACCCAGGGATCACCCATCCTGTGTCATGCCTCCAAACTCCCTGTGAATGTGAAGAAACAAACCCCGCCTCCGGCCTTTCTGTTTTGCACCATGTGAACAACAGAGGCTGTTCTTTCAGAGGTTCTTAGCTAAATTAACTAGGACTACTCAGCAATATAAAGTCAACTGTGTATTAGCGTGCAGTTTCAAACTGTTCTAATCCTTATTGATAGGGATTGTTTTTCCCTTTTCTGGTGAAAACCAGGTTTCTATTATCTATATTACTGACACATAGGATTATGACTTTGGAGTTTGATGTTAAGGAACAAATTTCAAGCAATCAGTTACCAGGTTTTTGTCTGACACTTTGTAAATATGTTTCAGTCACTTAAGATTCCAACATTGCACTGGTCCAACTGTGTTTAAAAATGTGTACCATCATCAAAAGTCACATGGAGGGTTTAAAGTTGGGCCTTCTTTGACTGAGCTTTAATTGCTTCATATTATTGAATTGCATTCCCCAAGTGTCTTTAAATCCTTGCTGGGTAGTAAAAAAAGAGGGTGCATTAGGTCTTCCAGCCCACCAAGGGAACACTTAATGTATTCCTACAGGCACTGAAGTATATGGCTTCCAACAGTGCCTACACAGTGAATCCAAAGGTTTCCTTAAATGCTTCATTCTAAGAGGTAAGTGACATACAAGGTCTTACAACTCAGGTCATGAACTTGTTATAACGATGTTGCTAACCATTTTTTTTTTTATATCAGAAGGATTATTCATTATGAATTTGTACCAACTGGACAAACAGTTAACCAAGTTTACTATTTGGAAGTGCTGAAAAGGCTGTGTGAAAAAGTTAGACGACCTGAACTTTTCGTTAATAATTCATGGCTCTTGCATCACGACAATGCACCAGCCACACAGCACTGTTTGGAGGGAGTTTTTAGCCAGTAAACAAATAACTATATTGAAACACCCTCCCTACTACTCACCTGATCTGGCCCCCAGTGACTTCTTTCTTTACCTGAAGATAAATGAAATATTGAAAAGAAGACATCTAGATGACATTCAGAACATCAAGTGTAAAATGACAACAGCTCTGATGGCCATTCCAGAAAAAGAGTTTCAAAATTGCTTTGAAGGGTGGACTAGGCCCTGGTGTTGGTGAATAGCTTCCCAAGGGGAGTACTTCGAAGGTGACCATAGTAATATTCAGCAATGAGGTATGTAGCACTTTTTCTAGGATGAATTCTTGAACTTAATCATCAGAACTTTGTAGGCACAGGCAGACACAATTTAATATTTTAAAAAGAAACAAATTCATTAAAATATTGAACGATTAGCCTAAAGTGATAATGTCTACCCTATTTACTCATTAAATAATTGAGACCCTCTGTATGTAAAGCTTTTTTTGTTTATGGTTTCATATATCTTATCCTCCAAGGAGGATCCTTTGGGAAATTGAAATAGGATAACACAAGTATACCAGAAAATGGCTGAAAACCAGGACTGTCCCAGGCAAATCCTGACGTATATTCACTCTAATGTAATAGAAAAAGGGAATCAAATACCCAACCCTTTGTTTTCTAGGAATTTACAGTCCTCTGAGAAAGGTAGAAATTTTTTTAAAAATGATTTTTTCTATTTTATTATTTTTATCATCATTACCACTATTATTCTTCAAGATTTTTAAAGTCTTCCCTTGTATGATTTTAATGGATCATTAAAGAATCTTACCATACAACCACTACTACTATTGTTATTGAATACATGAGGAAAACAAGTGAAAGACAGTAAATAAATTATCCACCTTCACAGGGCCAGGAAGTGGAGAAAGTAGAATTTGAAACCATGCAGTTTGATTCTAGAGCCTGAAATCTCACTCCCCAAAACAGCATAGGATGATGTATTATGGTAAGAAATGGCCAGGAATGCTTGGGCCACATAGAAAGGGCACTGAGGCTAGCCTTTTGGACCAAGCAAGGTTCTCAGGAAGAGGTGACAAATCAGCCATTTATTCTGCCAAGGAAAAGGGGTGTAGAAAAGTGGAAGGAAGAACAAATATAAAAGCAGTAGGTTAAGCACTATAACTTCCTGCAAGATTAATGATGCACAGCAATCATTACATTCATAACACGCCCTTTTAATGCAGCCCGATATCATGCCCCATGAAAGTGTGAACTATTTAATTTAAAAGAACAGGTAATATATATTATGAGTTGAATCGAGTGGTCCCAAAAGATAAATTGAAGTCCTAACTCTCCATACCTCAGAATGTGGCCTTATCTGTAAATAAGGTCAATGCAGATGTAATTAGTTAAGATGAGGTCATACTGGAGTGGGTGGGCCTGTAATCTGATATGACTACTTTATTTACAAGAGGAGGAAAAAGCCATTTGAAGATACACACACACACACACACACACACACACACACACACACACACACCCTGATGACGACCGAAGCACAGCATGTAATGATGCAGCTGAGAGCCAAAGAACACCAATGACTGATGGCTACCACCAGAAGCTAGGAAGAGGCAAAGAAGGATTCTATTCAGAATCTCTGAGGGAGCATGGCCCTGATGACACCTTGATTTCAGAATCCTAGCCTTCAAAACTGGGAGAGAATAAATCGCTGTTGTTTCAAGCCATTCCATTTGTGGTACTTTGTTATGATCAGCCCTAGAAATCTAATACAATATACAATCATGCAGTTCAGGCACTTACACAAACATGGAATTAGGGAACCCTTTATCTAATATTAGACATTAGCTAATATAGTATTTATATATCTCATGAATGTGTTTACATGCATTTTATATAATAACCCACATAATGCTTCTGTGCTACTTCAGAAAACTCTGAAATGATTGGCTACCATCCGTCTTCTTGATGGCACTGTGAAGTTATTCAAAATAGTCAGTTGTTCTGTTTATACACATTATCAGTGCAAAAGATCACTTAGATTTGGTACTATACTGCAGACATAAACGCCTAAAAGTTAATCTTAAAATATACAGAATTTCTATAACACCCAACAGAGAAGACACTAATTAACTAAGGGATTTGTTCTGCTCAAGCTTATCCAACAACGTTTAATGATTTCTGCCAAAGGCAGCTAAGTAACCAAGAAGGGGCCAGGTTGTATGGGACGATGTTTCCTCATGTACCACGAGAAGCACAAAAAGGAAGAAATCAATGTTTGCTGATGAAAAAAGATAAAACTGTCAGGAAAATAAATGTTATTTTTACTGTTTTGCTAAGACTTCGATACTAAGAGAAAATCAAAATAAAAGCAATTCCTAAAAATGAATTGATTGAGTAACTCTTAATAACCATTTTCTCCTTTTTCAGTCCTGGAAATATATTTTACAAGCACTTTCCTTGTATGGCGTGTTAACTTTTTCAGATCATAGAAAGGTTTTCATTCCTTATTGATTTTGTTGGAAGCATGTCTGAGCATTTTGGGGAAAAGCTATGATGAGCCTAATTTGGTACAAACAGGTCATGTTTAAACCAGTACTAGTATAGACTGATATTCTTTAGCATAGTAGTAGATAGGCAATATGTTATATAATTGTAATTGAAATTATTAAATTTAAAATCTCAGTATCTTAAAGAATGCTCCATCAGATTGAAGTTTGAAAACTCAAGGAAATCCAGTTCTCTTAATTCACATTTTTAATGCACTAGCCATAAGTGACGAGGATAAATCTCACTCAGTGAGGAACACAAGATCACTACTATATTTGTTTTCATGTTTCCGTTTTAAAATACAGTAGTCCCTCCTTATTCGCCATTTCAGTGACCTGTGGTCAACTATGGTCTAGAAATATTAAATGAAAAATTCCAGAAATAAACAATTCACAAATTTTAAATTACACACTGTTCTGAGTAGCATGATAACATCTTGTGGTGTCCTGCTCTGTCCTGCCCAGGACATGAATCATCCCTTTGTCCAGCATATCCACACTATGTACATGCCCTGCCCTAGTTACTTAGTAGCTGGCTCAGGTATCAGAAAGAGAGACCACACTAATATAACTTTTTTTATAGTACATTATAATTGTGTTATTTTATGATTAGTTATTGTTGTTAGTCTCTTACTATGCCTATATGCTCAAATGAGTCCTGCTTTATGGGTTTATCTTTATATGTTGCATATACAGAGGGTGCCATAAAAAAGCATACACATTTAAAGAAAAGAAAAAAAACTGTATTAAAATTGCAATACTCAATATACACCAATAACAAAAGATGAAGACAAGTTTGACTTCTGCAATTACAAGAGGTGCTCAAAGTGGTTACCATGAATGCCCAGGCACTTCTGATTATGGGAAACTAATGCTTGAGCAACGTTGACCAAAGTGTCCACTTATATACATTGTTTTGGCACCTCTGATAGATAGATAGATAGATAGATAGATAGATAGATAGATAGATAAATAGATAGACAGATATGACTTACATATATATGTAAGTACATCTATGTAAATGTATATATATATGTTATATATATGTGTGTATTATGTGCATAGATACACATTCTTATAGCATATACTCATATATAATATAGTCTCAAAATAGATCAATTAATTTGATTATCATTCCATCATGAATAACTTCTCTTCAGATAATTGCATTTAAGGTAATTGCATTTAGATTTTAGATTTTTTTCACAGCTCAATAACTACAAGGAAAAAAGATTAAAAAGCTGGGGGAAAAAACCTATATTGTGGAGTATCTATCACTTACAGATTTCCCCAGTTAAATAACACATAACTAAAACTATGTCAATAGGAATATTCTTCTAATAATAAAATGCAAAATCCCATTCATCAATGTCTATATAACTATTTAGAACTTCTACTTTAAAAATTGTGGCTACCTTAAAATGACAAATTTTAACTATGAACAACACAACCAAGCCGCTAATGATATTGCTAGGTCTTTCCTCAAAGAAATCTGGCTTCCCTTTCACACCATGAGTGCTGGCTCTGTGAACCAGTTTAAATCTGGAAACTGGATGTGTGATTGAGATTTTTTATTATAGTGGAAAATGTCAACCTCCTCTTCACCAGGTATCATTTTTGTCTATTTATGAATTAAGCTACCCCTGTATTTTACCCCTAAAGATGCCATAATCTATTATCTATTACCACAAAGCCCTGTAGACAATGGCAACCTGTTCATTATTCTGACATTGCTGCTCATTACAGTATTTATGTCTACATTGAATCTGCTGGTAAAGTGTTACAACCCAATCTCAGCCATTTCAGACTCATCATCCTGGTGATTTTAGAGATACTTGTTCCATGGCAGCATCCCCTGTCACAACCCCAGTCTGCAGAAGACAGTCACCCCTGAGCTTCTCACTGATGCCAGTGCCCATCTGACCAGTGCATTTCTTATAGTGACAGCATTATCTTTGGGAACTCTCTAAAAAAATTTTCATATAATAAAGCTATGCTAACATTTCCACCTCCCTGAGCCTTCTTCAATATTCTCCAAAGGCAGTGCCTGTATTTCTACCTCATTCACTGTAAGTCATCACGGTGGGTGTCTAAATTTCAAAGAGCCATCATAGCAGCATACTAGGACTGTCATCAGGTATTCTTACAGAGAATTCAACCCAAGTCATGGAAGAGTGCTTCCACCTTAAATGCTCCCTGGCCCAAGACTATCAAAATCCAGACCCATACATATTATAGCTAGCTTAAAACCCATTAACTTAAAGCCTGGAATATAATATAAAAAAGGCCAACTTCAATCAAAGATGCAGGAATACTCCACCTACTATACTGGGCTACCTGCAATTGTGTACTAATGACCGTAATAGCTTAGAATCATTAAGTTTATAGAAGAAATTATTATTTTTATCAACAACGCAATCAAAAATATGACAATGAGGGCCAGCCAACGGCACATTGGTTAAGAGTTGGCTTGGGATGCCAGCTCTGAGCAGCAGGGCCCCAGTTTGGATTCCACATAGAGGGCCAGTGACAATGTGCCCTCTACAGCTAAGATGGTGAACAACAGCTTGATTTGATGCTGGGCTGCCATGAGTCGCCAGAGAAGGAATAGGCTGCAGTGGGGCTGGCCGGCAGCTGGCGTGAGCTGCCGTGAGCCACCGTAAGCAGCCGTCCAATGGCTGGCGAACAACTGCCTCACCTGGAAAGAGTGTAATGATAATACCAACATGGGCCAGTGAAGCGACGTCCTCTACAACTAGACCGAAGAACAAAAGGACAGTAACATGTCTGTTCCCCTTCCCTGATTCCCCAACACTGTTCCCCTCCCCCAATTCCCCAATAAAATCTTTTTAAAAAAAATGTGACAATGATTTACTCAACCTTTACTTTTTGCTTGGCACCCTGCTAAATAATCTCATGTATTATCTCAGTAAGTACATTAACTTTTTTGTATAATAAATGTTTCTTCTAAGCATAACTGTCCATGGGAGTAAACAAAAATGAACTCTGAAACAACTGTAAATTGAGTCAGATCTATTGAGGAGTAAACAGGATTGTCTACATTCATGAGAATTTTCATTAAATTAAAAAAAAATTATTTGGATAACACTGATACACAGGGAGCAAAATACACGAGCAGTTTTAGAAGTATATTAAAGTTTGAACAAAAAATGCTTTTCATATGCTACATAAAATTCAGTGAAAACACAACTATTGAAAAGTATGACATCAACCACCAGAAAGACTAAGTGCTTCCTCCTAAATAAGCTGTGGTAAATATATTTACTCATGTAATCATGAACTTAGTAAAGATGTATATTGCTGGGGGATTAGATGGGGTGTGTGTGTATGCATGTGGGGGAGAGATTGTGAAGGTAGCTATTGATATAGAATTTGTGATTAATAAATTTCTGAATGCTTGTAAAACCTTTCCCATACTCTATCCAATGATTCATCGAAAAACTACTAGTTCTTTTATTGGGAGAGTGTCTCACATGATGCAGCAGACAGATCCAGTCTAGACAGGTTTATCACAGACTTTTTTAAAAGCAAATTATATTAAATTCTATAAACTATGAGAAGAAATAATGTAATATTTGATGATTTCTGATTAGATAGCAGATCTGAATTCTGCCCATTTAATTGGACATAAATAAAAAAATCAATATCTGTATTTCACGTGTATGAATTAATATTATTTTAAGAAATTTAATAGATTGAATAGATTGAATTTAATAGATTGAATAGATTGAAGCAGGAATAAATATGGAAATATGAACCAAGATACATACAATATTTGGAAAGGACAACACACAGGTAGTACTAATGGTTTCAAATTGAAGAACTTGTAACCAAGGTTTGCTAAGATTGTCATTTGGTAAGATTATCACTTTAGAATCTACACAGAAAATTAGTAAGAATAAAAACATCAGGGGCCGGCCGAGTGGCGCGGTGGTTAAGCCCTGGCTTGGGAAGCCAGAGGACCCGGTTCCGGTCCCACATATGAGAGCCAGTGATACTGTCCTCAAGAAAACAAACAAACAAACAAAAAAATCAGTAACTCTGCAACAGTCTTGACAATCAAGAATATATTTATATAGCAATCAAATGACTAAATATATCCCATTATAAATTTGAAAAATGGTCTTATTTTTTTATCCGAAAAGCAAACACTCTCTAGGGATGAGCTATAATAAAGTGGTAGAGCTGGCTGGTCGAGTGGCACAGTGGTTAAGCGCTGGCTTGGGATGCCAGCGGCCCCGGTTCAGGTCCCATATATGAGGGCCAGTGACACTGCCCTCAAAAAATAAAAAATAAAAAAAATAATAAACCGGTAGACAGTTTTAATGCTTGTTAGTTTAGCGTCTTGGATGTACATAATTATTTTATAAAGAGTGGGTTTAAACAATAATTTAGTGTTGAAAAATATTATTCAGATGAAATCTTATCCAGAAAGCCAACACATGAAAGTAGAGCCATTTTGGTTGATGCACATTTTTATCTTTGTTTTGTTTTGTGTTGTTTTCTTTCGTTTTAGAAAAGAGAAGGAAAGGTCAATATCTTCCAGCCTTCCAAATATACCCATATACCTATGTTTGTTATTAAAACAAATTCAAAGACCCTTACATTATAGTGGTTACAATAAAGCTGTCTTTCTGTCTGAGAAGTCTGAATATTCAAAGTGTCTATTGAGAAGTTTTTTTGTAAATGTTTGCCATCCTTTCTACCATATGATTTCATTTCAAGAACAATGCAATATAATTAAAGTCCTAACATATATTTGGGTGGGGCTTATGTAAAGCTCATTTCCCAATTCATAAAGAGGAAAAAATGTGGCCAATCAAGGAAATATTGATAAACAATGACAAAGGAGTGAATTATTTTCCTATATATCAAACTATACTGTAAAACTACAGAAATTTTAAAAACATTATATGGTACAAAAAGGGACAACTAGAATGAAAGAATAGAATAATACAATTTTGTTAATGATAAAAACAGCATTTTTAAAGAAATTTTAAATGTGTTTTAATGTTGAATGTTAACAATTAAGCAATGTTAAAATATTTTTAGAAATTCTCATAATAAGAAAAATAATTTGTGACTATGTATAGGGACAGATGTTAACTAGACATACTGTGGTGATCATTTTTGCAATATGCTATACATAACTATCGAATCATTATGTTGTATACCTGGAACTAATATAATGTTATATGTCAATTACACCTCATATTTTTTTAAAGAGAGAAAAATAACATTTTAGAGCTATAATGTCTATCCTGTATGGATTAGGGCAGGATGAGTGACAGAGAAGAGAGAAAACACTAGACTAATAATTCACACTATAGACAAAACCATTTCCTGATAATTAAATCATAGAATATATAAGTAACGATAAGCTGTTAGAAAAAAAAGCATACAATGTAAGATGTATTGATATGAAAGAAACCTTGCTAAAGTAGATACAAAATTTAGAAACCCAAAATAAAAAGATAAAATAATTCCTCTTAAAAAAAAAACAAGAAAACTTTTGAATAAAAATAACACAGAGACTATTAAAAGATAGCACACTGGAAGGTAAAATTTGTAATATATTTATCAGATATTACATTTAATTACGTAGTATATAAAAAGTCCCCACAAGTCTACAAGAAGACAAGCGGCAAACCAGTGAGAAAATAGAAGTGGATAAGAACCATCAATAGACAAAGAAAATGTACAAATGAATGATATATTTGTACAAGTGTGGGAAAATGTTCAAACTGACTGGTGATTAGGAAAATGCAAATTTAAACTGTTCCAGAATGTAATTTACTTTCGCATATCAAACTGGCAAAAATTTTAAAAAGAGTCACTTATGCCAAGGAAGCAAGTAAAAGTTACTTTCAACTTTGGCTAAATAACTCTATATTGAGAAAGGAAATTATCCTATAGCAATGCTGGCATAAATGTAACAAAGAACACAGATAAACACAAACATACACATAACAGAAGTGTTTGTTGAATTATTTTTTGTGATAGTGAAAATCTGTAAGTAATATGGTTGTACTAAATGGCAGTAATTACAAACATTTAGTGCACCCATACAGTAAAATGTAGGGTACCTATACAAAGTACAATTCAGCCTTTGTGAAGAAAATGATTTAAGTCAATGGTTACCAAACTTTAACATACATGAGAATTACCTGGAAAACCTGTTAAAAAACAAACTTGTTGCTGACCCCAAAGCAGGAGTTTCTGATGTGATGGGCTTGAAAATTATCATTTCTAACAAGTTGTCACCTGGGGTCACACACTGAGTATCACTAGGCTATATCTATACTTATTGATTTGAACACATGGCCAAGTAAAAAATTTTAGTTATAAAATAATATTTTCCATTATCTATTTTTTTAGATGAAAATGAAACATGAACATATATAATTATATTCATGGAAATGTACTGAACAGGACTGGGAGATGATATACCAAACTATTTAATATTTATCTCTGGGAGGTGGGTGGGAGTGTGAAGGAAAACATTCATGTTAAAATCGTATTGTTTAAATCCATTTACAACTGGACTACATTTATAATTCATTTGTTATTGGTGTGATAATATTAAGCAAGAAAGGAGAGAGAAAGGAAGGAAGGAAGGAAGGAAGGAAGGAAGGAAGGAAGGAAGGAAGGAAGGAAGGAAATAAAAAAGAAAATAGGTAGCTGAATCCTGAAATTATGAACACTTTGAGATAACATTAGGTTAGTATATTTATTGGCAAACTGTCATCTCCTTTCTTTCTTACCTCCCTATGTACCTTTATAAAAAACCCTCATTAAATGAGGTAATCTGAACATAATTCTAGTCCTCGCAAGTGAAAAAAGCTAATTAACACATATATAAAGGCTCTTCAAAACATTAAAACTAAAAACTATTGTAATTTATTTAAGTGAATCTATTGAAAGTAGACTATAAGAATACTGAGTCATTTTTTAAATCTACTTATTTTCATACCTGCACATTGAACTCAAGAACTTACAGTCTAAGCGTAAAATACTTAGAAATAATAAAAAGCCAACATGTTTTATTATGTGCCAATATAATGCTTATGTGCCAAGCATGTATATATGTATGTGTTTATATACATAATATATATATATATATATATATATATATATATATATATATATATAGTTTTTATATACATTTAACTTTTGGGAGGAGTCTAGGATATAGGGGTGGTGGATACCATCAATAAGAAAACTAAAGCACAAAGAGCAGAGAGATTAAGGAATTCCCTAAGGTCACGCTAGTAGTCATGGCGGATCCAGGGTTATACCCAGGCAGTCTGGTTCCAGTATAATTTTCGTAACTATTGCATTGCACTGTCCTTTCCTTCATCTACGTTATTTCCCCTGTATACATCAATATCCTCAGGCTACTACCTATTGCCAAACAATATATTCTTAAATAATTTTTTTTAAATGTAGAAAAAATGCTGCCTTAGAATATTTCTGAAAATGGAAACATCTAGGACTCTCATTGTTACAGGAATACACAACAGATTACAAAATCTCCTGAACAGTGAATGAGGAACTTCTTCCTTCTACTGTGTTTCCAACTATTACATTCAGATTAGACAAAGCAGCAAGAAAATCATTCCAGCTTCATGGTATCAGCCAAGAAAAATCATCCTCAGGATGAGCTGCCAACAGCATACCCTTTAGTGTTTAGATGGTATGCCAAGGCCCAGCTGTTCTGTCAGCCTTCCTTATTCAGTTTGTTGACAAAGTAGAGGCCCAGTTAATTTTTTAAACAGGCAATATGAGCTGAAACTGATTCACCTGTACACACATGATTTCCTTCAAGGAATGAAGTAATAATGATACTGAAGATAGGTCCAAGATAGTGGATTAGGTAAACTCTATGCCTGCTGCCTCCCAGAATCACACCAAAATTACAAATAAATTATAGAACAACCTCAAGAATCATCTGAAGACTAGCTGAACAACCCTTACAACTTAGTATATAAAGAAGAGGTCACATCAAGACTGGTAGGAGAAGGGAGACATGAAATAGGCTGACCCCAACCCCACAGATAGTGGTTGAACACCGGAAGGGACACTTCGATGGTGGAGGTCCCCCAGAAGAGGGAGGGGTCCCAGCTCCCAAACAGGCTCCCCAGCCCAGGGGTCCTGTGCCAGGAAGAGGAGTTCCCATTGCTCTGGTGGTGAAAATCAGCGAGGACTCTCTCTGCCGATCCCAGTGGGACAGAGGGTGGTTGGAAACCCAGATGCCCTCTTAAAATGCCCACATATTCACTTGCTTGTAACACTTAGCTGGTCTTTGATGGAGGGTCAGTAGCTCACGGGGCATCAGAGATATAATGGTAAAGACTGAATTGTGTCCCTGTGGCATGAGGGCTGGAGATATAGGAGCCATTATCCCTGTGTGGATCCTGCCTCATGTGTAGCCTACAGAGGGGCGCCATCTTTCCTGTGTTAAACCCTCCTCCAAAGGATCAAATCTGAGTCTTCATTGGTCTAGTGAAATCCACATCACACATCACCTTGGTGATGTTCTGGTTCCCCGCCCAGCACAGCCGGCGCTGCATTATCTGGGGCACTCTCAGCTGCTGAATGGCCAGCCCCAATCCCACTGTAGAGTGTAGAGGCCTCTTCTAGCAGTGGACAGGCTGCAGTGGCCCAGGAACTATTGGTGGTGGGCAGTCATCCAGACTCTGCTTACAGCCTCTCTTGAGCAGCTCTCAAGGACCTGCAGGCCTGAAGTGATCAGTGGCTGGTGGCAGTGCTCTTAGGTCATTTTTGCAAAGTGATCACAGGCCCAGCATGGGTGCAAGAACTAAAACTTCCTTTCTTTGAAAAAAACCACAGCAAATAACCCATAGCTCCCTGGAACCCTGCCACATCCGAGCTGCATTGCCAGAGGTACTCATTTGTGGCACCTGGGTGGCAGGCCCCTCACCACAGGCTGCGGAAGCCCTTAATAGCAACAGACGGCCTGTGGCTGCGGGGGGGGGGGGCGGGTTTGGGTGGTGAGTAGTGATTCAAAACCTGCACCACAGCCTCTCGTGGGCAGCTCTCATGGATTGTAAGCCTGAGGCTAGCGGTGCCTGGCTGCGTTGTTCTCAGGGCAATTTGCAGAGTGGTCACAGGCTAGGCATTGCCCCAAGCCGAGCAAAGGCTAGCTTTGGTGTTCTCAGGCCCCTTTGGGAAGTGGTCAAAGGCTGGATACTGACAAAAGACTCAAATCTGCATTAACTTTGTAAAAACCATTGGCCATGCTTGTGACACCCTGGTACCCTGCCCCACTCAGCTAGGGCTGCCTTTCCAAGGGCACTCCCAACTACAGGTAAACCAGCCTGGCCCTTGCACCTAAGGAGCCTCTTTCAACTGCTGAGTTTTATGCGCAGCAGGCAGTTGGAATAGGGCCTTTTGCTAAGATGCCTCAGGCCTAATAGTGGTGGAAACCAGCCTCAGTTCACATCCAGGCCAGGCCCACATGCCTCCACAAGCACCAAAAGCAGCAGCCAATCACATGTAGCTTTGAGGCTCTTACCAGGTAGCCACAGGCCAGTCATAGGAAAGGCTGAAATTGCCTGCATGGGAAACCTTCCTAAGAGACAACAGAAACAACACACGCTGAGGCCAGCTTCAGACCACACCAGGTCACTACCTGGTTAGCCTCACAAGCAACACATGTGAAGGGTGGTCTCAAAGGCACAAGAGCCTACTGGGGAAAATCCTCCTCTGGGCCAGCTGAGTGTCACATTAATTAAGAGCTGGCTTGGGACTCCGGCTCTGACCAGAAGGGCCCCAGTTTAGATCCCACATATGAGGGCCAGTGACACTGCCCTCTACAGCTAAGATGGTGAACAACAGCTCCACCTGGAGCTGGGCTGCTATGAGTCTCTGGCGACGGCATAGCTGGAGCCCCTGCTGCAGTGGGCTGCCATAAGCGACAGTGAGTGGCTGGCAGCCAGTGTGAGCTGCCAAGAGCCGCCGTGAGCTGCCGTCCAGAGGCGGGTGACCAATCTGCCTCACCCACGTAGAGCACAATGATGATATCAACATGGGCCAGTGAAGCAATGTCCTCCACAGCTAGACTGAAGAACAAAAGGACAGCAACTTGTTTGTTCCCCTTCCCCGGTTCCCCAGTGCTGTCTCCCTCCCCCAATTCCCCAATAAAAATCTTTAAAAAAAAAAAAAGAAATTTATTTAGAATTTCAACAAAGTGATATAAGCATAAAGGACATAGAAACCATAAAAAAGAACCCGTCATAAATTAAGAATGCAGTTACAGAAATGAAGAATACACTGGAGGGAATCAACAGTGGATGAAGCAGAAGATCGAATCAGTGATTTAGAGGACAAGGTAGCAGAAAGACCCAACCAGAACAACAAGAAGTAAAAATAAAATAAAATAAAATAAAGATAGTGTAAGGGACCTGTGGGACAGTATTCAGCAAGTTATGCAGAAATACATTAAAAAGATAATACACCATGATCAAGTGGATTTCATCCCTCATATGCAAGGATGATTCAAAATCCACAAATCAATTAATCTGAGACACCACATAAACGAAAGGATCATATCAATAGATGGTCATATCAATAGATGCAGAAAAAGAACCTGAAAAAATCCAGCATCAATTTATGATAACAACTCTCAGCAAAGTGGGAGTAGATGGAACATATCTCAACATAATAAAGTCCATATATGACAAACCCAAAGATAGTATTATACTTGATGAAGAAAAGCTTAAAGTATTCCCCTTAAGATGAGGAACAAGACAAGGATGCCCACTTTCACCACTTTTATTCAACATAGTACTGGAAGTTCTAGCCACAGCAATCAGAAAAGAAAATAAACTAAAGGGCATCCAAATAGGAAAAGAAGAAGTAAAATTGTCATTATTTGCAGATGGCATGATATTTTATATAAAAAGCCCAATGATTTCACCAAAAAAACATTAGAACTAATAAATGAATTTAGTAAAATAGCAGGACACAAAATTAATATTCAGAAATTGGTTACATTTTTATATACCAATAAAGTATCAGAAAGAGAAATTAAGAAAACATTCCCATTTAAAATTGCATCAAAAATATAAAATACTTAGGAAATAATTTATCCAGGGAAGCAAAAGACCTGTACTCAGAAAATTATAAGACATTAAAGATAGAAATTAAGAAAGATACAAATAAATGGAAACATATACCATACTTGTGGATAGGAAAAATTAATAAAGTTAAAATGTCCATATTAGCAATCTATAGATTCAGTGCAATCCCTATCAAAATACCAATGACATTTTTCACAAAACTAGTACAAATAATCATAAAATTTATATGGAACCATAAAAGACCTCAAACAGCCACGGCAATCTGGAGAAAGAAGAACAAAGCTGAAGGTATCACGCTACCAGATATCAAATTATACTACAAGGCCATAGTAATCAAAACAGCATGGTACTGGCATAAAAACACACACATAGAGCAATGGAATAGAACAGAAAGCCCAGGAATAAATCCATGCCTATATGGTCACTTAATCTATGAAAAAGAAAGAAGAATATACATTGGGGTAAAGACAGTCTATTCAATAAATGGTGCTGGGAAAACTGGACAGATACATGCAAAAAGTGAAACTGGACTACTTTCTTAGGTCATAAACAAGAATAAACTTAAAATGGAAATACTTAAGTGTAAAACCCTCAACCATAAAAACCTTGGAAGACAGTATAGGAAGTAAACTCTCAGATATTACCCTTAATAATAGTTTTACTGATAGATCTCCTTGATCAAGGGAAGCAAAAGAAAAAAAATAAACACATAGGACTACATCAAACTAAATAGTTTTTTTCACAGCAAAGGAAACCATCAACAAAACAAAAAAGACATCCTACTGAATGGGAGAAGATATTTGCCAATGATGCACTTGATTAGGGATTAATATCCAAAATTTATAAAACTCATATAACTCAATACCAGCAAAACAAAAAATCCAATTAAAAAAATGGGCAGAAGGCCTCAATAGACATTTCTCCTAAGAGGACATACAGATGGCCATTAGACATATGAAAAGATGCTCAAAGTCACTAATCATCAAGTACAAAACACAATGAGATACCACCTCACTGCTCAGAATGGCTATCATCAATAAATCAATAAACAAGTGCTGGTGAGGATGTGAAGAAAAGGGAATCCTGCTGCACTGTTGGTGAGATTGCAGATTGGTGCAGCCACTATGGAAAACAGTATGGAATATATATATATATATATATATATATATATATATATATATAGTCATGGGATGTCATGGGATGTAAAGTAGAGCAGAGGGAATATAGCACATGGTATTGTAATAGCTATCTATGGTTTCATATGGGTAGTAGACATGTTGGGGTTATCACTCTGTGAAGGGTGTAAATGTCTAATCATCATGTTGTTTTGTATGCTGAGAATAATTTTTTTCAAAAAAAAGAAATGATACTGAAACAATAAATTTTTCTTAAGATCAAAACACACTGAAATGTTTTCAAATATGAAATTGCTTAGGTATAATAAATAAGGCAATAATGTACTCCTTGGTATCAGAATTTATTTGGGATTGTCCAGAGATCAAAGAACGTACTCCAGATTGTGAATCATGAAAGGGAAGATGTATGGAAAAAATAAGAAATTTCTAATATTAAGGGAAGATATGGATGGATATAGAGGGAATAGAATAGCTGGGATGGCTTAAAATGAGAGCTAAGAAGCTGCATTTTTTAAGTAAAATTTGGAGTTCGGAAGGTACAAGGTTTGGCACATTAAGTGTGAAAATACTGAAAGCATCAGTGATTCATCTCTTGCCATTCATTAACTTTATCCTGTAAAGTAAAGCAACTTGTGGCTTTTTTAAGGTATCTTCAGACTTTCTTGTTTTGATCCCAACTTTTTGATCCTAGAATTCTTATTCTATGTATATATTAATAATTACAATCCAATCATAACAACACTAAATTTTCTTTGAGATAGTATTCTTGAGTTAATGCTGTTATTTTTAATTTTAGCAAAATTGTTTTCACTGGACTCCATTGTTTTCTCTATAAATTTTAAAATAAAAATGATTTACATATCAGCATCTTTGTCTCTATCAAGTTTTTTTTTTTTTTTTTTTTTTTTTTTTAAATTTTATTTTATTTTTAATTAGTTTCAGGTGTACAACACAGTGCAATAGTTATACATTTTACCCCTCAAAGTGACAACCCCCCCACCCCCAATAGTTTCAGGTGTACAACACAGTGCAATAGTTATACATTTTACCCCCCAAAGTGACAAACCCCCCACCCCCAATACACCCCCACACCCCCCATATCATACATATCTATTACTCTTCCTCTGACTCTCTTCCACAGTATAATCCACATCCCGTGACTATCTATATATATTCAATTACAGTAGGTATACCACCTCCACTTTAGTAATACAGTGCAGTGATCAAACCTCTACTCCATCCATGAAATGGTCTCCCTAACAAGACCTATGATCATCTGACATTCCACAGAATATTTACAACATTATTAATTATATTCCCCAAACTGTTTTAATAACTCTTGCCTCTGTCCTTCTATGTTTAGCTTTGCAGTCATTTTTTTTCCTACCAAGTCTACTTATATTGGGTTAAACTTTGTAGAACCCAATTTTAATAAGATGATGTTATTCTTTAACCAAATTTTAGTTAATAGTAAATGCTATAATTGGCAGTTTTAGCCATTTTGAATTTCAATATTTTTAATAATTGTTAATAATTATTTTTTCTACATTACTTTCACTGTTCTCCATTTTACCAATACTATTAGTTTTATAAAACATTTTACCTTTTTAGTTTTAGTTATAGTCTTATCTATCAATTTATTGCCTCCTTCTGTGAAGTTCACATGCATATTTTTATTTTTCTTCAGGGTCAAAATAATGCAAACATCCTTGAGTATTAAGAGTTAAGGAAGGCAGAAGCAAAACACAAGGTTAAAATAATGGGTTCATGAAATTTCCACATTGCTCTTTACCTTCCCCTATGAAGTCGTGTTAGCTGGATTTTTTTTTTTCCTGTAACAAATACTTAAAATATGTAACTTTGTCTACCAAATGAGACTTTCCTATCACAGTGTTGGTGTTGATTACCAATGTATATTTTGAAATAGGTTAAATGATATGACAATAAGAACTGGTACTTAATGAGTAAAACATCTTGAATATTGTACCTGAATTAAATTTTTACATTACAGATACCTAGCCTAACTGTATTATATCTAACCCTGTCACTCCTACAAGCTTTTTCTTTGGCATTGTTTAATCTTAGTGCCCTTTGAAAGTCTCAATATCTGTTCCTGCATTAAATTAGCTTATGAAAGCTGTGGTGGATGATGGCTCTGCGAGCACCCATAAACATCTGTTTTTCAAAGTTTTCTATGAATATAATGACTAGGTGTAAGCAAAGAACATGCGACCTTCTTCAGAACAATTGCTTCCTTGGCTGTAATTATGTCATCATGAAATCATGTTCCACGTCCTAAAATAAACTCACTGCCATATAAATTATCTTCCTGACATATTTTTGTAGTGTCTTTTTAATAGCTTCCTTAGAAGAAGTGTCTTCCAAATTTCTCACAATACCAAAACAAAAATTTCTCTTTTTGTCTTATCTGCATGAATGCTTCAAGCTTGAATGTTCAGCCACCACCACCCTTGTGCTGCATTACACACACGTACTTGAATTTCTCTCTCTCTCTCTCTCTCTCTCTCTCTCTCTCTCTCTCTCTCTCTCTCACACACACACACACACACACACACACACACACACACACTTTTTTTTTAGCTCAATCTTCTAAAATATACACTTTTAACTTTCAAGACAGTTCAGAGAGTTTTCTCCAATGTCACGGTTCGGGACTCACCTGTGGACGTGGATGTCCAGTGACCAGACAGGTCAATTCTAGGGTTTCTCCTTCGCGTATTGTGTAGACTCTTTCGGAGTAGCGTTCCTCCTCAATGTTACAAGCCAAGCCGGAATGCACAATACGAACCGTAGGGGGCGCTGTGGAGTCAGGAAGATACATAAAAAGATAAGTAAACTATTTCCCATGAATCACCTTCGTTATAAGAGCAATTCTTATTAAACTACCATCGATCCATCAGTCTTAACACTTTAAAAATCCCCAAGGGATTAAGGATTTTGCTGGACAGAAAGCTTCGAATTTATCTAAGAGTCACCAACAGATTCTGAAAATGGCAACGGGGGATCAGGGTAGTGAGAGAAAACTGGTGAGTCAGAAAATCGCCATCATTACAAAAGCACATGATAAAATTTGATTGCTGAAATGTGAGAGGTCCCTTCCTTTCTGAAATGCAAATTTTAATCGAGTAAAGGATGCTGTCTAAAAACTAGGAAAGCTAGGTAGTGCAGGAGAAAAAAAGACCATCAGTAATACAGAAAAAGGAATTTGAATTGAAGATACTGGCCTTTTTCTATTAATTTTATCAGCCCTATGGTGCACATAGGAAGCTATGGCAAGATGAGATTTGATTATCAGGAATTGAACACCAACTTGATTTTCAATATTTATATACCCTAATATAGATATGAGCAAAAGATCACTAAATTAAGCCACTGAGGAAGTCAATAAATCATTGATCCCTAAATATAAAATTCTGATTTAAGAGTGACTTAGATCTCATGAAGCTGACCAATATATATAATTTTCTCCTACTTCAGTGTCACACAAGCCAATTAAATTTGACTAGCTCTCATTGATTCACATATCACTGGAAACCCACTGTATGCAGAATCTCTTCGGGTTGTGACAAATTTAAATAATAAAATATGCTTCCTGTCATCAAGGAGATTACTGTCATTACCTAGCTTCAAATTGGAGATCATGCCCATTTGTGAATTCAGTATTTTTGTTTGTAATACATTTGGGAATGGAGGAGAAACAATCATCTTAATTAAATGCAAGTGGAAAGGATATATATATATATATATATATATATATATATATATATATATGACAGTGGTAATCTCAAGAATTTCCTGATAGCAATCTCCACCTAAACAGCAGTATTATCAGTAGAGGCTACGATTGCTAAAAAAAAAAATTAATGCAGGCATATTTGGAATTTTTTATTTAACTTTAAAAGGTTCATGAATCCTACAGAATTTGAAGATAAATTTAGTGATTCTATGGAGAAAATAAAATGATTATAAGTCCAAATTATGGAAAAATTCCTTCTTGGAAACTCTGTGCTCTGAAAGTTAAAAAAAAAAGTTTCTAATATCTAATACTTTTTTTTATTAACACAAATGTATAAACACTCATAGAGTTTAATCATAGAAAAGGGAACATTTTATCATTCTTCTCAATTTCAAAGAGAAACTGAATGATAGTAAAGCCTACTCATGGGTAGTAAAACAACTGCTTATTTCAGTTTCTTTCTGGATAACCTAATGGAGTCCTGTTTTTCAACCTTCAAATTCAGAAATTCATTCTCCAATACCCAGGATCAGATGACATGTAAAAATTTCCAACAGTAGGATAATAACAAAGAGGGTTTTTAGAAGAGTAGTTCTTACAATCAGTATGCAAAGGTTCAGAGGTATACACAGAGAGCTGTTATGTGTGCAGAAAACCCCCAAAATCTGAATTTTTACCAAACATTCCAGGTAATGACATAAAAATGTTACTTATGCCAGATTATTAGAAATAATTTTCTGGGTGTTATAAATGCTTGTTGACTAAAGGAAAATACTCCAAGGGATAAAATGTCCTTTTTCTTCCAATTTTTCAAGTAACTAAACTTCATGCTATGCATCATTTCCATGGTTTGAATAATTAAATGATGCCTAAGCAAATCAAATGATTTGTTTGGTCTATAAAACCAATTTATCAAAATTTTCTACCATGTCTTTGGACTCTGTCTAGACATAATTTGCTTACTAGTATGACATTAAAAATCTTTATCTGCAGTGGTTCTCTGTGTGTTCTGATATATTTTACACAATGTTTCCCACAAATTGTTTCCTACAGTGATCAAATCTAAATTTTAATTTAGACAACACTAGAGACTTATTTATTTTTAAATATTGGTCTTATACAACTGTATCCATATTACAGAGGTTAACACACTGATGACAATCAATATACACTTGCAAAATATAAATAGAAACTATAGATTCATTACCTTGAAATATATTTCTGTTCCAATTTTAGCTTAATAAGTTATAGCCCACATGTTTATTAATATATCTAATGATACAGTAACATGACATCCTTTCCAGACTAATTTACACTTGTTATTTTTGTTTTATTTTCAAGTCAGTGAATAGTAGTGCTATTTTTAACATATATCTTTCCAAAGCCATCATTATGCAAATTAAGTAGCTTTATTTAAAACATTTAAATTATACAGTCAGCACATTGTGTTTATTTATAAGGGTTAATTTTCTGCTATTTTCTTCTATATTTTAACACATTCTTGGAAAAGGTAATTGCCTATATGCTATAACTGTCATGAACTTACCACTTATTTTATAGGAGGGCAGATGATTCTACCATATTGTAAGCTTTGAAGATGCATTCCTAGTATGCATCAAAATATATGCTCAGTACTTCAGGTTGGAGGATGGGTGAAAAAGGTGAAAGGGATTAAGAAGTAGAAATCCCCAGCTATAAAAACAGTCAAGGGGTAGGGCCCGGTGGGGTGGTTAAGCGCTGGCTTAGGAAGCCAGCGGCCGGGTTCGGTCCCACTTATGAGGGCCAGTGACACAGCCCTCAAAAAAAAAAAAAAAAAAGTCAAGGGGTTTTCAAGTACAGCATAGGGAATATAGTGAATAATATTGTAATAACTATGTATAGTACCAGATGGGTACTAACTAACCAGGGTGATCATTTCTCAAGGTTTATAAATGTCTAACCACTATGTTGTATACCTTTAACTAATATAATATTGTATGTTAACTATAACTAAAAAAAAAAAATTTAAAAAATTATTACACACACACACATTCAGTAGTTGAACTGCTCAATGATAACATGAACATTTTTGGAAGCTTCCACTGACGCTTTTGGTATGCAGAAAGCTCAATTTAAAGGGTGTAGAGCTCATCTAGGTCAATGTTCTTATTCCCAAATTAGAAAAGTCAAGTCTGAGGACATTGAAGGGAAGCAGGTTTGCCACCCAAAATAGGCCTTTTGGGATTTTGATTATTTTAAGCTGGTAATTTTTAAGAAATAAAGACTCAGAAAGAACATTTGACCTTCCTGCTAACTGTCTAAGGAATTTTGAGAGAGGTCCTGCTCCAGAAAGGGAGCGAGCATCACAGAGAACTACTATAGTTTAATATAAACTAAGTGTGATAGACAGGAAGGAACCTACCAAGGCCTCTCCAAGTCCTCTCCATGTCCCATTGTTAAAGACAGCCCAGCAAACATTCACTTACCAAACATTTGCTTTCCCATCTCCATGGGAATTGCCTTCCTGCCCTCTGAAGTCCCAAACCACAACCCCCACTTCTCCTTAGCACAAGATGACACATAAACATTAACCCCAGACTTGTCCTCGGCTCTCATATTCTTATGGAACTCCCATGTGGACATACACAATAAATTTGGTTATTTTCACCTGTTAATCAGTCTCATGTTAATTTGATTATTAATGCAGTCAGAAGAATTTAGAAAAGTAAGAGGATAAGTAATTTTTCTGCCCCCACAACATCAAGGATCTGGCTACAGATCTACAGCTAATTGTGGACTAAATAGGACCAGAATCACAGGTCCTTTTTCTCTTCAGTACCTCATGCTATTAAAACTATGTCTAACATAGTTAAATTAGGGTTCAAAATAACTCCCCAACTAGACCTAGACTAGACTATGGGAATAAAAAAAATTGAGAAATTGTTCTTGAAATAGAGCCACCATAACTAGATCAATAATAGAAATAGTATAATTGTTATAAATTTAACCAATGTAACATTGTCCCAATTCACCATCCTGCCTCCAGTCCCTACCAAGTCCGTGAAATCTTACAACTGCCAAAGTAATATTTTGAAATTCCTATTTTCATCATGTATTTTTCCTGCTTTACAATCTATAATTTCTCCCAATGACATTTCACAGAGTCCTAATCCCATGGCATTTAGGTGCTCTGTAAAGGGTCACTACTCAACCCCAAATCCCACTTTTTCAGCCCAACATCAGTGGGAAGGTAAAGAGCACAGGAATTCTAAGAGTCTTTGCTCACGATGTTCCCTCATCTATAATTACCAGGTTGATATACGGACCAATGTTCCTGACATCTTCTTGAATTACTTAGCAATCATTTTCTTTGCTTTTTTTCCAGGAGACATGTGCTGCCCAGTGACTGTCCTTTTCCTTAATGTTCTAACTTGATATTTAGTTAGCACCTCATTGTCAGGAGGAGCGTCATTTTTGGCATCTGTGCCATACCATATAATTCAGAGCACTGAGTAGGCATTTAGTAATTAATTTATAATTTGTTTGAGCAAATATCACCAAAACGACACCAATCTCCTATGTTAGCGAAGTATCAACTATTATGGTGCTGAATTTACTTACTTTATACGGAAATGCTATTTGCAATACTGTATCTGAAGCAAGACATATTGTATCCTCTGCCTTGCTGGAAAAAGTTTCAATTCATCTTCCTGAAATTGGACTAAGGGTTATGATCTCCTCTGCCCTGTAGAGTCAGCAATAAATTAAAATGTTAAAATATTGCATGCAACTCATATCCATCCAAATCTGCTTGCAGTAAACTAAATCCCATTACCTAAATTCTTTCCTAACACTAATCACATCAACTCCCTTAATTTAAGTAAACTGGTTTGGGGTTCAAGAGTTCAATGTAAAAGGGCAAAAGAGAAACATTCTTTTATCTTGTTAGAGGGTACTTTTGAAAGTTAAACCAAATTCTCTCTGTATTCTGTTGGAGAAAGAACACAAATAAATTATTCTCTACAGCCAGAAGCATTTTAAGTTTTTCATCTTATATACAGACTTTCAAGCATATATTTATTGAGCAACTGCTATAGATCAGACACGAGGCTGTGTGCTGGGGACGTGAAGACTAATGCTATGAACTGTGTTCTCTAGGAGCTTACAGCCTACTGGGTCTCTCCAAATTATTCAAAACCAAAACCAAACAAACGAACAAACAAAAACACAGTTGATAAGTACTCTAACAGAAGAAGGTAAAAAGTACTATAAAAGAACAAAGTAGAACATGGCTAAATCTACCTGGGGTATCCCAACAGGGTTCACAAAGTCAGTGCCATTTAATATCGCTTGGAAATATGCATGCATGTGGTAGAAACCAAAGAGGAAGGATATTCCAGAGAGAGGAATCAGTGTGTTGAAAGGCCTGTCTGTAAGAGACTGATGCAGTGTTGTTTGGGAAATAACTACATTAAAACGAGGTCCATGCAGTTTCAAATTTACTCCGAACCTTCACACTGCTATCACTCTGCCAACTTGCCTTTATGTCTCCAGGCATAGGAGAGACATTGTACAGTCCTAGGAATGGGGATGAGGAGAGAGACCTACCTCAGGGGGCTTAGAGAAGACTTGGGGATTACCTGAATGTGGGCTGAGGGATGAGCTGAGATGACACATAAGTTTATACTTTGGATAACTATGTGAAAGAAGATGATTTTAGACGCTATGATTTTTTTTTTTTTTGAGGGCAGTGTCACTGGCCCTCACATGTGGGACCCGAACCAGGGCCACTGGCTTCCCAAGCCAGCGCTTAACCACCGTGCCACTCGGCCGGCCCAAAGAAGATGATTTTAAAATAAAATATATTCTCTTAATTACCATGGGCCCTGTATCACGCAGTTGGGAGAGGCTTGAGATAAGGTCTTGGAGACCAAATTATGGGGGGCTTTGTAAGAATGAGGACTTAGATGCAAAATGCTTTTGAGAAAGAAGGTTTTTTTGGTAACAGACACTGTTCATGAAGGACACAGTTATTTGCCAGTAACAGGTTTGGAATTGAGTTTTCTATCCTCTGAGAAATATAAGTAAGAGCTGTGCGTTTTGGTAAATCTCTCAAGTATCTATTCCAACTATTCTCTGGAAATGCAAGTTGCTAGTGAAATTTTGTCACTCTTCTAGAGTAGGTCAAGGTAACTTATGTCCTTGGTGCCAGTCACAGATCCCCTGGGATAGTGTGGAGAAAGGGATTCTCACTGGACCCTTCTTAAAAGTCATGGTGATGAGATCAATAAGCCACTCGGCACCAGCATCCAACACACACTCTAGATTCTGTGGAGAGATAGACAGACAGAGACACAGAGAGAAGCACAGACAGAAAAACAGAGAGACAGAGAGAGATGGCATCTCACATCTTGCTGCTCTCCCGAGGCCAGAAGGAGATAATAAAGAGTTGGCACTATTACTTAACTCTATTGCCTTAGAAGTCAGTTTTAATTTAAAAGCAAACATCAAAATAATCACATTTCCGGGCCGGCCGAGTGGCGCGCCAGCAGCCCTGGTTCGATCCCACATATGAGGACCAGTGACACTGCTCTCAAAAAAAAAAATAATAAGAATAATAATCACATTTCCTTCTGTTTTGCTATTGGTTTAAGTGATTATATGCTTTCAGAAAACACTTTTCAGTTTTCAACATCTTACATTTAGCTTATTGTCATTGCCAATAATTAGTCTCTTCTGCTTTATTTCACAATATCCACTATAGCACATGTGTATAGTACTGCTTTCTCCTTTCCTACCTGAGTTACTAGTTTAAGATACTGTATGAGTCTTCTTCCCTCTCCCTTTTTCACAACGATCTCACAATTTGACTTTTAAATTAAGTACTGTGTCTACAGGTCTCATCCATAATTATTCCTCTTGTTGTTAACAACTCCTTTGCCTAATATGTTCCTCCCTGGGCCCATTATATTTCATATTGTAGTATCACAAACTCAGACAGGGAAGAGGAGACTAGGAAGATTTCAAAGAGAAGATAACGAATTCAGTTTTAGATGCTGATAGTGATCTGACCAACAATTGGCAAGTTGTTGCTGGACCTAAACATTTCGAGCTTTTAAATGGCAGCTGAGAGTTGACAGAAGTAGAATAGACAGAATCTCTAAAATAGGGCATTTAGAGCATAGAATGAGAAATTAGGAGGATAATAACATAACCATGAAGAATATGAATTATTAATACAGAGAGGCCAGTAGGGAATGATGCTTAGTATGATTATTAGGCCAGACAGGTAGAAGGAAGATGAAGAAAATACGGCACTTTAAAAGTTACATGATGGCGCGGTGGTTAAGAGCTGGCGTGGGAAGCCAGCGGCCCCGGTTCGGTCCCACATATGAGGGCCAGTGGCACTGCCCTCAGAAAAAAATAAAAAATAAATAAAAAAGGTACACGAAGCATGGTGAGATGTCTAAAACTGTCACTTCTTACAGAGTTGTCAGTTAGGAGGAACACAGACAAAAGGTCAGTACCTTTGACAGTTAGGAAGACAGTGGTGAGTTTTAAGTGAGATATGGCTGCGGAGCAGTGGGGTATAAAAAACCGAATGAGGTGAGGTTTGACTGAAAGGAAGAAAAGGCTTAGTAGGTCAAACCAAGAATAGGGCAAAAAGGAAAGCAGCTATTGAGGTTTACCAATATATACAGCAAAACAGTAAGTATAAAATTGAATACTCTAGTGATATTATGCCACCATCTCAGGATTGCAAGAATAATTATTTACATTATGAGAAACAAACCATAATGTTTGTATTCCCCACCTAACTAAATTTTGCCAATACTGTACTATTTTTCCAGGATCCTTCATCATTCTTTAAAAATTAACTTTCCAAAAATTCCACTTTCTTTCTATTCTTTCCTTTTTTTCTTTCTGTTAGCTTATAGTTTACTATTTTACAAATTGCACTTTGTCAGCTTATGTACCACCTATGCAGAAATCTCTCAAAACTGTCTGATCTCTTCAATGATATGTGGTATTTAAAACCGAAAAGAACAAATGAACAAGAAAAACAAACGAAGAAACCAAAACTCACATAGACAAGAGTTTAGTGGTTACCAGACGACACGTGGGGGGAGGGGTGTGGTAGATGAGAGTAAAAGGGATCAAATACATAGTGATGGAAAGAGAACTGACTCTGGGTAGTGAACACACAATGTGATATGTAGATGATGTATTACAGAACTGTCCACTTGAAACCTATGTAACTTGACTAATGATTGTCACCCCAAAATACTTTAATTAAAATAAAAAAAACAGAAAGAAAGAAAGAAAATATTGTTTTCAATCCATGGTTGGTTCAATCTATGGATAAGGGCCTACTACAGTTAAGTTTTGGGGAAGTCAAGTCATACTTATACTTTTGATTGTGTGGGAGTCAGCTCCCCTAGCCTTATTGTTCAAGGATCAACTAACTATATTACATCCTACTATTACATTCACAACAACCATGAAATATAAACACATTTTCAAGAATGCACATAAGTTAAATATTCAATTTGTATGTCTATTCCAACAATTTCCTAAAAAAAAAAAATCAGTTAAAATCCTTCTGCCATTGTCATTTTAATTCCAAATAGGATAATATCCTAATATATAAACAATATATAGATGATTTTAAATCAGTTTGAGTTGTATGCTTCCATTGGTTATTTTTAATTAACAACTCTTTCAAGGTGTTATCTGCCCATTCCTTCTCCCTCCAACCCTCATATTTGGTTACCACTGTATTTCTGTCCACTGGAGAGAAATACCTTTTTTATATTTAATTTGATGAGCTATAAAATGAAAATGCTAAATCCTATTGATTACCTGGATTTAATCAAAAGAAGGTCATAACTACCTTATATGACTGCTAAAAAGCTCTGAATTTGAAAGGTTTTGAATATTTTGTATTATTTCCTCAGCACATGTTGAATGGTATTGTTATAAGTTAACTGAGCTACGCTGAGAGGCTCTCCAAAGCCCAAAACAAAGTAAGGTAAAAAAATTAAACCATGAAGCAGCTGGTTTTAGAAAACAGCTATTACTGTTTGCTAAATAACTGAAGCAGGCATGATCTTTTCAGGTTAGTGTTAACCAACAATTTGAAGCAAATGATGCAATTTAAATTTTAATATTAAAACAGTGATTAAAGCAATTTTTTCTGTAAAAGAACTGCCTTTGATGTTATCTTATAATACTTGTGAATCAAGGTACTAACTTCACAGAAAAATGAATACATAACAGCAAAGTATGAATCTGAATTTTCTTCCACAAAGTGACATCTGTCCTATTTTTCTTAAGTGAAACACTATAAAAAATTTTAAATTATATTACATGAAGGTTTCCACATTTGTACCTTCAGATTTCATTAGAATACCTTTCTTTGTTTTCATCTAGAAGCATAACCTATAGTATCTCAGCCTAAAACGTTAAAGAGTCTTATATGTCATCTACATTTTTAAAAAACTTAAGATTCACTGAATCTAAAGTTCTTAGCATTGTTTTCAAATACAGTATTTGACAATCTGTGAAATGTGGGCCAGAGAGGAACAATGGGCCACCAAGACTGACACAGCCATCTACGTCCACTAGTCACCTATGCCCCTCGTCTCTACTTGGATGTTCCCAACCCAACCCCCTCATTATGTTCTGCACAATATTTTCCAGCAGAAATATTTGAGCTACTTCAAGGAAATATTTGGAAGTCCATCAAATATTTTAGTAATCTCATATTTTGTTCACAAAGGATTTGTGCGAACAAAGCTGGGTACCCAACTTGAAGGTAAAGATTGGGAAATGTGCTCTCCCCTTCTCGGGCAATAATGCAGTCTCCCCTTCTTGGGTAATAATGTAGTATTCTATACATAAGCTCCTGGCTTTCTGTTGGATCCTATGCCACATTCTGAATTGCCTCCAACTAAAGGTTGATATCATGTCTCCACTTAATCAGTAAATTTTTTGGGGAAAAAAAAAAATGATCCAGAAATTTTGGAGGCTAAACCATAGACTAACAATGAATGGTAAAAAAAAAAAAAAAAAAAAAAAAAAGCTGAGATAGACACAATCTTGCTTTTATGGTACCGTTTTGTATGAACTTTGAGTCAGGGAGGAGGCAAAGTGAAGAAGACAGAGAAACTACTTCAACATTGCCAGGAGTGGGACAACATTTCATCTTTCAAACCTTTGATTAGGTCTTCCTCCTCCTCTAAAATCAAACTTGTGAAATGGCTTCCTCTTAATAATGTCAGGAGACATATATTACATGGTCAGTGGAGCCTCCAAGGTTTTTTGAACCAAATCTTCCTTACATCTTATTAATTATCATAGCCATCTGACAAGATCAGGTACTAATTACATCATTTTTTAAACCCCTCTGGACTGAATGCATACTTAAATATACTCATCCTTCTCTAAAATTAAGAGCTTTCCAGCTTTGTTGGAAAGAATTACAAAGCCCCAGCAAATACTAACTAAAATGAAATTAAGTCTCAACATTGTGCTATAACCTTAATCACAAATTGGATAGTTCGAGACAGCCATTATTTCTTCCACTCTAGCTCATCAGGAAAACAAATGAGATTTACTGCAGAATATGCCCAAAATGAATATTTCAATTGGCTTCTCCAGGAGCAGCAACGGCAGGCAGAGAATTCTGAGGATCTGGCCTGCGGATTGCTCCATTGTTTCTCTCCACTGAGAAATCACTGCCAATGCCTGGGACTGGCCCCAAGAAAGTCAAGTTCTCCAGCATGTTAGAAAAATGCCTTTTGGATCCAAGAATAGAGGAACCAATGTGATAGTGACACAGACCTAAAGACCCCTTCTGAACCTGACAGAAGAGCAATTATGGAAAAGCAAGAATGATTCAGACTATACCAGGGCAAAACTCTAATGGGCTGACATTTAGCACATACCAGGCACCTGTCAATGCACGTTCTTTTGACAATTTCAAGTTCTCTCTAAAATGCTCCAAAGTATATTTTTAATTTCCATTTGAAAAAATGAAATACCTCCAGTGAAGGTTAGTAGTGAATTGTCAAAGTTTAGTTTCAACTGCAGTTCGGTCTTATACTAGGAGCAAACTCTGTTGTCTATATCTATATCTGTATCTATTCAATAGAATATGTTAAATAAAATATAAACAGAAATAGTTTTTCCCTTTTGCTATGCTGCATCTCCATTTTTAAAAGGTCAGACTTCCTGGGCCGGCCGAGTGGTGCAGTGGTTAAGCCCTGGCTTGGGAAGCCAGAGGCCCCGGTTCGGGTCCCACATATGAGGGCCAGTGACACTGCCCCCCAAAAAACAAAACCAAACAAAAGGTCAAACTTCCTTTATGTCTTTGAAATGTCAGACTTCCTTTATGTCTTTGGAATTTAGGGGGAAGGAAAAAACAGAATATAGAAAGAGAATTACCATTCATTTATATTCTGAGAATCAAAACCAAGTATTTTTATTAAATTCCTTGGTGTCATAAGAGTTCAAAGTAAAAATATTTGTCTAAATAATGCAATGTGAAACGTAAGCAATTATTAGTAAATATTACTATTCAACTTCTAATTTTTTAAAGATCAGGCTCTGGCAATTTGAAGAGTATATAGAGGAGCTGAGAAATTGCCCAAAATTGCAGCTTAAGCAATTCAATTTCCATTCATTTGAACATCAGGTTTTGAGATTGGTCCTGTAATGCTCTCAGTGGTTCACCTCTGTGGCATTCTGGCATGGCATGCTGCTGGAAGGCTCTTGGATGTGTCATCTCCCAGGTCACCCATTGACTCAGGTCCCAGGGGATGACTTCCCACTTTCCTTCTCCTCAATCACCTGTGCTCCCTTGGCTGGCAGAAGAGCCAGACTCTGCTCTCAATTGAAACATTTTCCACTTTCTCCTAAATAAATTCATAAATATCCCTAAATAAATTCATAAATAATGTCGGGGCTTGTTAACATAACAAACAATATGGAAAATTTACAGTGTCACAAAAATCTTAAGGGTTGTAGCAAGTCAAATGTATGACCTATTAACACTTGACAAGTGCACAAGATTTTTCTATTTAATTTCATATCCTCAACCTATGTTCTCTATTACAAACTTTCGATTAATGGCATTTCCTTGCATTTTTTTGAACAAATAAAGAAATACATAAAATAATTAATAGTTATTTGTAGTCATAGCCCCTTAGTGTTAAATATAAAACTGTTATGCTGAAATTCTCACAGCACCATTCACCTAACTTTAATGTTACATGCTATGCTGGAATTCTTCTAATTTTACCCTGAAGAATTGATGAGATCATGTCTATCAGATGCTTGACCGAGTCAAATAAGTTATTCAGACTTTAATTGGTCCAGGTTATAATAACAGCTGGGTCAGTGCCTTTCAAAATCTACTTCCAAAAATAAGTGATCTATAAATGCATTCAATGTTTTTCAAAATAAACAATTTTTAGAGAAATGTGAAACACTAAAGTATCTGGTTTTGCCTAAAGTGTTTATAAAGATTTTTTTAAAATTAAGAATATAAGCATCATATGACCCAGCTATCCCTCTCCTGAGTATCTACCCAAAAAATCTGAAAACATTTATCCCTAAAGATATATGTGCTCCGATGTTCATTGCAGCTTTATTTATGGTAGTCAAGACATGGAAACAACCAAAGTATCTTTCAATAAATGACTGGATAAAGAGATGTGGTATATATACACAACGGAATATTATTCCGCCATAAGAAAAGATGAAATAATGCCATTGTGACAACATGGATGGATCTTGAGATTGTTATGCTAAGTGAAGTAAGTCACACAGAAAAAGTCAAGAACCATATGATTTCACTGATATGTCGTATATAAAACTGAAAACAACAAAGAAACAAGACCAAACAAATGAAGAAACAAAAAGTCATAGACACAGACAATAGTTTAGTGGTTACCAGAGGGTAAGGAGGGAGGGCGGTGGAGATGAGGGTAAAAGGATAAAATATATAGTGATGGAAGGAGAGCTGACTCTGGGTGGTGAACACACAATGTGATATATAGATGATGTATTACAGAATTGTATACCTGAAACCTATGTAACTTTACTAATGATTGTCACCCGAATAAACTTTAATTAAAAAAATATTTTTTAAAAAAAGATAAAAAAATAAATAAAACCTAATGTTGCAGTAAGTATGAGGCAATATATACCTCCATATTTGTTGGATGAAAACCTACAGTTTCTCTAGGGAAGCAGTTTGCCATGTAGATCCAAATGTGAAATACACATAACTCACTGGCCATCTCTTTTGAAAATGACCATAAAGAGACAAATTGCTAAAAGTTGCACAAATATATCTACCATAATATTTACAATGGCAAAACTGCAAACAGCAGCATATTTGGGAAACAAATAAGCTATTAAACATGCTTATATAGCTCCAAATTTATTGATATGCAAAAATGTTGGTGTCATTTGATTTTTAAAAATAAAGTTTGAGAAGAGTAGATGATATAGAGATTGAGTAAGCACTGTGGTTGTGAGCAAGTGTTTTGAATCCAGGTACTCAGATTCAAATACCCATCCTGACATTAATTGTGTGAACTTGTATCTGTAAAACTGGTTAATAAAATCTCTTTTGAAGGATTTAGTGATGTTGTGATGATTAATGCTCACTGAAATAATGTTCAGCCCATCGTGAGCTGGCAGCAAGTGTAAACCATTAATATTTTCATATTTATGTGTAAATTTTTGAGATGTACTAATTGTATATATATAGAAGAAGGTCTCCATAAAGATGTTCTCTGATTGTTTTTTCTAAAAGGCAATTTAGGCATAATTACACAAGAGGGAAAAGATTCATACCTTTAAAGTATTCTTAATTTTTTAAATAACTGGTCAAATTATAAAACATAAGTCTCAAGCAATTAACTACTGGATTAACAAATGGTAAAACATCCATAAACAGATCACTACCAATATAAAATGATGCTAATCTACACTTACTAATATGGAATAAATCATAATATATTGCTAAGAATAATGTGTATGCTATGACCCTGTTTATGTACTATGCACACTGTGTGCCTAGAAACATGTCTAGAAGGACTTGGGGCAGTGAATTTCTGGATATCTTTTCTTTTCTTTTAATCATGGTCTGTATTTTCCAATTTCTTTTACCATAAGTAATTTTTCCCCCCAGAACTAATAAAATGATCTTGTATTTTTGGAGCCATGTTCCACCTCTCTGACTATAACCTTTTCTTTACTTTCACTTCACAGTTGCACTAATTCTCTTAATTTCAATGGATAAAGGAAACACTTCTCTGTCTGGACCCAACCAGATTTTCCCCAAAATATTTCAGGCAATTTTAAAAAATTGATTTAGAATCTTCTGACTTTTCTTAAATTATGTTGCTGGACTTCAAAAACCCCACCCTCCTCTTTGCCCTGCCAAGTTGTTTGAAGTGTTGTATAACCACCACCTCTGTTTGTAATTTTGAAGATTTGTGATTTTTTTCACTTATTGTGTAACTTTAAATGACTATTTTTGCAACATTTCATGTGGCAATGAAATCTGGTATGCAGTATGACAAGTGTATCTCTTCATCTCTAAGATGATTTCTGCTCTTCCTGCTCCCAAACTCTCAATAGCCTCTGGCATTCTCCCAACCTCATTTTAACTTTTTTTTTTTTTTCAATTCATGTGTATAGAACATAAGACAACACATAAATAGCAAGTGAATAACCAAGCTCATAATGGTTCAGGGCACCCCCTCTGTCCACTTCCCCAGAACACCCTGCAATGAATCATCACTCATCATCATCTTATCCCCACTTTTACTGGCCAACTTTACCAGGGATCTATCTCACAAACACGAATGTTACAATTTTACATTATCAACATAGTTTCAATCAATAACTAAAACAGTCAATTTTTCATGCAAAGAAAAATGGAATTTATTTTTTCAATAGTAAATTTCTGCTACAAGTAATTTTCTCCCACATCTGCTTAATGTTATTGGTAAATAATGAACAAATATCTATCTCTATTGAAAATGTCTCTATGATAAAAGAAGTGAATTTTTCTAATGTTGCTAAATTATTGGGTTTGGAGTTGGATTTCCTGGGTTGGAAATACTAACATATAATCATGGGTAATCTTACTTTCTTCATGTACGAAATGAGAATGATAAAACTTTCTATTTGGTACTGTTTTAGCAATCAAACTGGTTACAGCAAAAAAACAAAAAACAAAAAACAAAACTGGTTACAGCATATCTAGTGCTTTGCTCACAGCACTTAAGCAATCAAAATTTGTTCTTGTTGGCAGTTTGAAATCTTCATGTATGAAGCAAATATTGGAGGAATAATATTATTGCTGATTAACAAAATCATTACATTTTCTTCCCAGTAATTTACATGAAACAAACAGATCAAACTAGAAACAAAGAACCTTTGTAAAAATGACACTAACTGTATGTAAACTGTCTACATAATGAAATTACCAAATTTGTCAACAAGTCTAAACTTCTCTTTTTGAGTCCAGATGAGTCACACGAATTAAAATCATTGCTTAAAATTTCAACCAAAATTGGTGCTTTTCCAAAATAAATATTTCATTTACTTAATATCACAAACCATTTCTAAATAAATAAAAATAAGGAAACACCTAATGAATTTCAAGTAGGTTTATCGCTTCAACAGAGAAGTAATTCGGAAGGCTTTTGTCTAATTAATCACTATAATCAGCATTCTTAGAAATAGCATTTTAATACTCAGAGTGCAAAGCATGCATTTGCTTCCTCATCATAATTTCAAGAGGAGCCAAACATTAGTTAAAAATTTAAAAATGTATCCAAACAAACTACTATAAAATGACATTTTAAATACTGAAGTTTCAATACTTGAAATGAATAGTGGAAAAATGATATAAGCCAAAAATGTTATTATGCAGATGAAGCCTCCATTTTAGTTAAGGTCTGAGAACAAGAGACCTCAATCTAATTCCAGAGCTATTTTGACATATATCAAATGTTCCTTAATTTCCAATGTAAGACCTTTTTGACAAGTTCTCGTGTTGATATGTTCTTATTAGTTACCAGTACCTTTAAGTGGTGTTTTGTCACTGACCTACATTAGTATATCAACTTATGACAGCAACTTAATGGCTGCTCACCATAATAAATCAGATTATAGTCCCTAGCCAAATATTTAGAAGAGCACCTAACAGCAATGAAATATGAATATCCCTGTTTGTACTTTACCCATCTGATAAAAGACATTACAAGGAAATTGAATATAATGATAAATAGCTTCCCAGGTTCTCAACATCTTTTTTACTTAGGATTTAGTATAGAGGTTACATAATTCAATTCTGAAAACAGTCTTTCAACAAACAGGATAAGAAATAATTCTGAGGAATCTAAGAGCAAAGTCTTTGACATGATATATGTATGTATATGTTCATGAAAACCTCAAACTAAAAACATTTAACTCACGTTAACACGATATTTGTCCTAATTGTTTTCTTCATATAAGGTAACAGATTAAAATTTGTGACATTACCATTCTTGAGGTTGAGACTGCTAACAGCATGCTGAGGGCTTTTAGACTTTTGGGCAGAGTATGCTTAAAGCCCCCAGTTATATTTTCTCAAGAATAGCTCCCCTATAGTGCCTATCAACAGTGAAGAAGTCTTCTAGGTTGATCACATTTTCCCACAGGTCATTTATTACCAATTTGGTTATCTAGGAAAAAGACTCCAACCCTGCAAGGCTGTTGCTTGGGTTACTCCAGCCTCTTTTCACCCATTCTTCTTTTTTTTTTATTTTTATTATTATTAGTTTCAGAGAAAACTCCATACTGCTTTCCATAGCAGTTGTACCAATTCACATTCCCAGCAGTGTATGAGGGCTCCTTCCTCTCCACAGCCTCTCCAACACTTGCTATTATTTGTCTTGCTGATAATAGCCATTTTAGAAGGTGTGAGGTGGTATCACACAGTGGCCCTGATTTGCATTCCCTAATATTAGTGAAGTAGAGCATCTTTTCATAAATCTGTTGGCCATTTGTATGTTTTCCTGGGAAAAGTATCCGTTCAGGTCTTCTCATTTTTAAAAAAAATTTTTTTTTGAGGGCAGTGTCACTGGCCCTCACCTATGGGACCCGAACTGGGGCCGCTGGCTTCCCAAGCCAGCACTCAACCACCGTGCCACTCGGCTGGCCCATCACACATTCTTATTTGAGAGGACACATATATTGAGTTGTAGAATGTCCCAGGCACCATCTATACAAGTTCATATTGCCAACGCAGACCTTGGCCCTGCCCTCCAGGCCCTTATATTCCACTGTCTGCTTGACAGTTTCTCCCAAATATCTTAATAGACCCCAAAATATCTAAAATTGAACTCATGACTCAATACCTCTCTCTCCTCAAAAAAAAAAAAAGATGTCTCCTTTCAGCCTTTTCAACATCATTGAATGGCAGGCAATACCATCAGAAAAATTGCCTGTACCAGAAACCTAGAACTTATCCTTTCCATAATTAACAAAGTTTCATTGATTGTACCCTCTTATTTGATCCATTCCCTCCAAGTTCACCACAATCATGCCATCCCTATTGTCTCTCACTCAGACTTCTTACAAAAGCACCCTACCTGACCACCCATTTCCAATTGTGTCTTCAGACAGCACTCATTTTGAAATAACCATGTAAAGCCCTTACTTAAGAACCTTCAGTGTCTTCCTAATGCTTTTAAAATAAAATTGCTATTAATATTATGAGAATTTTGAAAGCCCTGAAAGTTCCTCCCCTACTTCCACATGACATTCAAGCTGTCATAATTCTATCATAGTCCCTCTAATTTGCTGGATTTCATCTTGGCCCAAGGCCTTTGCACATATTGTTCTCTCTGCTTCTACCAGTCCTTTCATCTCATCTTACCCTGATTATGGTTCACTCAGAGCTCAGCTCCAGTGCTTCCTCCTCAGGGACACATTCCTGGGTCCCTGATATAAATCAAATCACTCACTTCTGGGCACTCGGAGCCACATGAAGCTCTTCTTCATACCACTTATCATCAGTGCATTTTTACATCCACATCTCTGATTAGAAGTAAACTCCATAAGGGCAGGACTATGCCTGATTTTATTCAGCATGTTAAACCAAGTACCCAGCACGGTGTCCAGCACATAATGTACTTTATTAAATGAGTGAATGCATGAATGCAGCAGAAAACAACAGCCTATATAGATACATATTAGAAAAGAAGGAGAACAGGAAGGAAGAAAAGAAGAAAGGAAGGAAAGGAGGGAACAGAAAAAGGAAGATAACATACTTGTAATTCTTAACTATGCACATATACTAGAATTATAATATTACAGATTATTCACTTCTATTTCCAAAAATTCTACCTTTTTCTAACTGACTGCCATTCCATAAAATGGGACTGATCCAGGTCCATTTCTCTAATGGTAAGATAGCTCACATCCTAATTTCCTTTAGCGTGAGGAGACAGCCTTTAGCAGTCTCCCAGAGTCTGTTTATCATTTGGCAACTTCTACATGCAAAGTGTCTGAGAACACACTGCTTACAAGGCATATTGTGATTAATGTGGCAATATTTTTCCATAAGTGCTATATTACAATATTCTTCTTACTGGTTTGTGGGTCATTAGTCACCTCCTGTTATTTTGGGTTGGAACAATAGGCTAGATACAGATAGGCAAACTACAGATACTGGCGTTTGTAAATAATATCCTTGGGTTCAACAAAATTCAAACAAACCATCTCTTCCCAGCCAGTTTTTGTGATTGTATGTTGCTGACTTCCAGCAAATTGTAAAACACATATTATAACATGAAAAATTCTATTTTTCTTTCAAATAATGAGTAGAAATCATTTCTACCCAAGTTTAGACCATTATTTGCCTTGGCCCATTAAACTTATTTTCTTTGTTCTACACCAATACCTTATAAACTAAAACATTAAAAGCACACTCAATTTTTCAGCCAACACATGCTACTGAATGACAACCTACAAAAAATAAAAAATAAAGGTGTTGAGAAAATATCATCTCTTCAGGCTCATCTCCATATTTTCTAAGGACCGGCTAAAAATTAGCTGAGGTTTACTTTCTATGATAGAGATAACCCCTGATAGACATATGTCTTACCTACTAATTTTCTGGGGGAAACAAAAGGGACCAACATTATACTCTACTACCTTGAATTAGTTTGATTTATGACAGCAGTAAGAGAAACATACTTCAGATACTTTAACATTTTTGTACTATAACAAAAAAGGGCATGCTATTTGTTACAGATTGAATGTGTAAGCCCAAAACATATATGTTGGAGTTCTAACTCTTCATACCTCAGGATGTGACCTTATTTAGAAATAACGTTGTTCTAGAGGTAATCAAGTTGAAATGAAGTCATTACAGTGGGCCTAATTCATATGACTGATATTTTTACTGAGAGGGGACGTTTGGACAGAGATGCGCCCAAGGAGAATGCATGCGACCTAGAGACAAAAACTGAGTGATGTGGCCAGTTACACTGAGAAATGCTGAACATTGCCAGCAAACCAGAAGCCTGGAGAGAAGCAGGGGACAGATGCTTTCTTACAGCCCTCAGAAGGAACCAGTCCTGCACATACTTTGATCTCAAACTTCCAGGATCTAGAACTGAAAGACAGTAAAGTTCCTGTTGTTTAAGCCACCCAGTTTATGGTATTTTGTTAAGGCAGCCCTAGGAAACTAACACACTATTAAATAATTAGTATAGAAGATGGGATGTTTACAGCATAGCATTTCCCTCGGCTGATATGATTATATAGTCACTAACACTATATCTGAGTAGAAATGATAATACATCTTTTCTTCCTTCCTGTCTCCTGTTTTCCTCTCTTTCTTGTCCTGTCTCTTCTTTGTTATTTTTTCTGTTTTCCCTCCTTTCTTCCCTCCCTTCTTTCTTTCCTTCCTTTGGATACTATGATAAATAATAGGTCATGGTCCCAACCAAGAACACTATTGAAAAAGCTATTTGAGGGCTGGCAGAGTGGCTCATTGGTTAAGAGTTGGCTTGGGATGCCAGCTCTGAGCAGCGGTCCTGGTTTAGATCCCACATAGAGGGCCGGTGACACGGTGCCCTCTACAGCTAAGATGGTGAACAACAGCTCGACCTGGAGCTGGGCTGCCACAAGTCGCCAGGGACAGCATAGGCTGCAGTGGGGTGGCCGGCAGCTGGCGTGCATTTTCATGAGCTGTCAAGAGCAGCTGTCTAATGGCCGGTGAGCAACTGCCTCACTTCAGGAAGAGCACAATGATAATACCAACATGGGCCAATGAAGTGACATCCTCCACAACTAGACTGAAGAACAAAAGGACAGCAACTTGTCTGTTCCCCGTCCCTGATTCCCCAATGCTGTTCCTCTCCCCCAATTCCCCAATAAAATCTTTAAAAACAAACCAAAAAAGCAACTTGAGTTTTCTGAGTGAAGTAGTCCATTATTTTGTACTTAAATATAGTAACGGAAAGGGATAGATGGTTATAAAATCTAAAAATTTTATTAAAAACATATTTTCCTCTATCTTTTCTGGAGGTGAATAGTGTGGACTAAAGAGATTTAAGACTATCTTGAATATTTGTATTTGTACTAAAGCTAAGAGAAAGCTATCCATTGCTGCCATTTACCCATGAAACACTGCAATCCATATGAAGCTGAACCACAACTTATCAAAGGTAATGGTAGAAGGAGACACAAGCAAGGACCTCATTGGTTGAAGAATTCCAAGGACGCCCTGTGGAACATTATGGCAAGGATGGGCCTTCCCTGAGAACATATAAAACATATGTGATTGGAAATAAGGTGTTTGAATGTGAAGGAAGGCAGACAGAGTGGATTGTTGTTCTGGTGTGATCATTGGGCTGCTCTTTCTTAGCTTGAGAGTAAACACACACACACACACACACACACACACACGTGTGTGTGTGTGCACCAAAGTGATATTCCAATGGATAATCCGGTAATTTGGTCTTGAGGTTCCCCCTGGTGTGACAGGCCTAACCAAGATTATTGCAGTAAAGGGGAGAGTCCGTTGGTATTTTTACTTATCTTTCAATTAAATAGTTTCTGATATAGCTGGTATTCAATAGAGCATTATTAATATCACATATAATTACTGAAAATTTTATTTACCACATTAAATGTCTTGATCAAAAGATATATTTCATTGCTAATGTTATATACTGGTTGCCCTAAAGGCTGGCAATTGAAACCCAACCTCTAGCTGCCAGGCTTGTCACTATTCAATGCCAGGTGTCTCTGGCCTGGGAATGAGGTTAACTTTTTCCATTCTGCAGTTTCTTCTGTACAACAAACAGATTTAGTAAGAATTCTTAAAGCTAATTAAGTCATCCAATACTCTGCAGTACTCTCTTTACTATGGTTCTATCTGAACCAGAGAAGAAAAATCACAACACTGTTCATAGTGATAGTTTAGAATTACAAGTTAAAGATGCTTACAAAACAAGATACAATGATCTTTATAAGGATGCACTCACATTGTGTTCCCAAAATAAACTTCCACAATCTTTTTATCTGGAAAATTGATATGCCTTTACTTTCATCTCCTCTCCCATTAATAACTATTGATAATATATATTCAAAAAGAGAACAGCAATTATTTAATAATTCATTCTGTAATAATATATTTTAACAAGGCCCCTTTCAGTTCTGGAAGTCACAATTTTAAAAGTGCATGCAGCATTCTACGTAGACAGAAATAGCCCAGGTTATTTGTTATGAAGTGCTAAAATGATTTTTTTCTTCAAAATACTGAATTTCAAATGTAATAACTGAGTGAAGTGATAGAGACACAGAGACAGAGAGAGGTTCCAAGGTATTCTGTAAAATAAAAGCATTTCCCATTCACAGTGCTTTATTTGGATTGATTCCCTGTCATTGGGGACACAGATTCCAGACATGGGCCATATGTCACAGAGCATATGTTTTTAAATCTTTAGCAGCATGCATTGCCATAAACAGCAGAGTAACCAGTTGTAAGGTGGGGAGCTAAGGGGTCCTACATGTAAAAACCTCTTCTTTCATAGGTATTCTGTTAACAAGTTTTGAAGTATCAAAATTAGGTTATCCTCTGACAGCTGTTGTGGAGTAGGTTTGTGATGCAATGTGTTTAGTTTTTTATTATTTATTGGATTGTCAGAAAAGTCATGACATATTTTTTCTGTTTTTCATTGCAAAATGTGTCATGACTTTTCTGACAACCCAATATTTTATAAATAATACTACAAAATAATATTTTAATATGACTGCTCCCTAACCACAAAAACAAAAAACCAGCCTGAAAAATGAAGTTTTCTGCTTAAATTTAATGAGGCTAAAGAATCTGGCCAGCAGATCCAGATCTTGGAGAAACAGAATTCAATCTGATTTTATCCTTCAGGAGCAGGGCTGGGATAGAGGAGGTGGGGCTTTTAATACGCCAGAAAGCATGGCCTGCATATAAAGAAAGTAGCTCCTATGGCATATCCACATCTCAGGTTGTCTTTATCATTTGTGGGTACTCAGATTCCCAGTTTGGATTGAAATAGTGCAATAATTTGAGGCTCTATGAAGAGTACAATGTTATTATTTTTAAAAGTATGTTTATTTGCCTAAAATATGAATATTTTTCCAGAACCATGAACTACGATGCAAATACAGGAAATTTTTTAAATCAGCACTGGATATTTCAGCTAGGCATAATTGAAATATCCAATGCTGATATCCACCCCTGGCATGATTTATACCACCACTACCAACCCCTCTCACAAACACATATATCTCCCTCCCTATGGAAGCTGTTTAGTATTCATAGAAACTTGTACATTGCATATATTAATATAACAAAGGAGAAAGAGGGAAGAGGGACTAAGTCTGTGTCACAGAAGCAGAGGGACAAATTCTTGGGTGGTAGAACCCCTTCACCCCAACACACATACCCCTTTAAAGACTAAGTCTATCCACTGTCCTGAGATGAACTTTTAATGTGTTGAGTAACTATCCCCAGAGGTGAAATGTCACACACACACACACACACACACACACACACACACACACACACACCATGCACTGAACATGGTAGAGAATTGGAGAAGTTAATTGTCTGACCTTGCTGCACACGCGCGTGTGTGTGTGTGTGTGTATTAAAAAGGTGTATATATAGTTACAGATAACACTTCTGAGTGGCTATATGTAAGGATTCAAAACAGAGCTCAACTACAGTTATTGTTTAAATGACGAGTGGCCAGACTTGATTAAGAGATGTGATAAAAATACATGGTTCATTTCCTACACAGGAGAGAAAGAAATAAGACAGGGAAAATAAAGCTGTCTATAACTATAAAAAAGCTAATAAACATTATCAACTGGAATGACATCCTCATTAGAATTAGTTTGCAACACAACTTTGAAAGTAAAAGCTGGCAAAAGCATAAAAGTGAAGAGGAATTTAAAGTAAACTAGGGAGAGACGTGATGAGAATGAAAGCATGAAACAGCATAGAGGCAATAGATATGATTACAAGCCAAACCTTGAACAATTCCATTCAATTCAACTGAGCAAATATTTGATTGATTAGATACTCTATACAAAATGTTGTATTAAGATCTGTGAGTGATACAAAAGTATATAAAACTTTCTTTTTTTCTTTCAGAAGCTCAAAGTATAATAAAGAGGGTCACATATACTAGTGGTGCCTATGGACCAGAGCCACTGGGAACGCATGTTAAAAATCACATTTCATTAATCACTCATCAAATGTCAAAGTTACCTTCCATCTAGAGAAAGTCAGAATATTTAACTTCGTCAGTGCAAATTAGTCCAGATTCTGGAATTATTTGTGGATAACTTTACCTCAGAACCATTGAGCCAAATCGTTGTTTTATCAAAATTATCATAACTTTTTCATGTTTTTTTTTTCCTTCTTAGTTTGCTTGAAAATACAGAGGAAACAAATGAAAATACAGAGGACACAAATTCACTCCTATTTTTTTTTTTGACCACCAAACTTTGTCTCCATATTTCAGATTATAAATTGTTTAAATTGCCATCTTTTATAAATTGTTTGAAAATTTAAAGATGTGAAGTTTTTTTTCTTGATTTATTTCAAAGATTATCTTGCCTTGGTAAAAGAGGAAAGGGTGATATGATAAGTGTTATAAATGTTGTTCAGCATTGACAGAAAAAAAAATATTTGGCAGCCTTATAAGTAACTGAATCAAAAAGATACAGGCTCCATATAAGACATAGCAAACTTGGGGAAGATGGATCAAGGAAAAACAGGCACATTTACCTGAACAAAAAGCAGAACAGTGCTATAACAAAAATAAACAGGGCCGGCCGAGTGGCGCGGTGGTTAAGTGCTGGCTTAGGAAGCCAGCGGCCCCGGTTCGGCCCCACATAGGAGGGCCAGTGACACTGCCTCAAAAAAATAAAAATAATAAATAACTGAGCATGGTTATGTTGCAGCACAATTTTAGAAGCAAAGCGTGGCAAAAACAGGAGAAGGAATAAGAAAAAACTAGAAAAACCCGAAAGTGATTAGAATGAAACCAGGAAATAGCATGGAGGATATGGGTATGAGAGGTTACACTATTGCGATTTTTTTTTTCTTTTTTTGGTTGGGCATTCAAGCTCTGACTTGATTTCTCCTTCACTAAATAACTGAAATTGAGAATTCAGCAATGTTTGAGTCATGGATCAAGTGTAATTAATTGGGATGTTTGCATCTATCTGCTCACCCCAGCGGTGGATATCTCAGTCAGGAGATTCATGGCTTCATACCAAGGAGCAGGAGCTGTGGGGCTGGTGACAGGCAGTTGACACTTTTCTCTTTGACCATTTATCATCATCAAATAAGCATAAGCATTACCACCTGCAGACCTAACGAATCAGAATCTTTTGAGTAAGGTGACTCCAAGGTGAATTAACAACATTCACAATAAAATCTGAGAACTTAATTTCTAACACAAGAAGATTTTGAAAAGTACTATATAACAGATAACTCTTAGGACGACATGGGGAAATGAAGGAGGGAGATCACACAACTAAAATGGGAGGACACAATCTAAAGATTATCTCTTTGAGAAACTAGGACTGATCTGAGCTTTGGAGGATGATTAGAACTTTATTGGGCACACATAGGAAAGAAGGATAAGTGTCAGGTGTAAGGAATAGCTATAATGAAGGCTCAAAGGTAAAATAAATCAAAACTCTCAAGGATATTTAAATATCTGATAATGGAGTACAGTGAGAAAATAAAGCAGTATAACAGGTGTGCCAAACTAGCAAGGGCTTTGAGGTCTAGATTAAGGAGTTAAAGCCAAATACTCTGGAAACAGACAACCACAGAAAGTTTCTGAGTGTACATAAGACTAAGTCAGATAAAGTTATAGAGAGGCCAGTTAAGGCTACATGAACTGAAAGATGGATGCACTAGGCCACTGTGGAGGAAATTACTGGACATAAAGGAATCGATTTAAGACACATAGTGGAAGATACTTGGAATGCAAGGCAAATGAATTTGGCTTTTATTTAGCTATCTTTTCAGCTGGTGGTGACAGCATCAGACATTAATTTAATATGGCAGCAAAGTAAATTTGAAAAAAAATCTATGTGGAATTAATGAAAAAAATGTTGATGTTCTGAATGAACTTTCAGTGAACGGCACCAAAACCCACATACTCCCCCAAATCATGTATTTGCAAGTCATTCTAAACGTGTTCTCTCTAGCTATATCCTTCCACATCCATAAAGATACCACTAATAATATTTAAAGTATATATTATAGAATGCTTAGTATGTGACAGCAAATAATCTATGTACTTTACATATAGCAATTTAGTCTTTATAACAACTCCCTGATATAGCTACTAGTTTCATTTTGCAGATGAAGAAGAAATTGAGACTTGCAAAGGTAAAATAACTTGTCCAGGGTCACAGAGACAGTAAGAAGTTAACCGCTGGGCTATAATCATTTTCAAATTATGCCTTTCCAGTATGTTTTCCTCCACTGATCTAGTCAAAGATACTCTCATCTCTTATCTGAACTACACAACAGTCTCTGAAGGAATGTTTCTGCCTTGAGTTTTATCCCTTCTCAAACTACTCCCATTATACTGTCACATCAGTTGTTCTAAAATGAAAGCCACAGCATTTCTCTGCCCTTAGACAAATAAGATACACACATACACTGTTGTACCATTTTTGTAAACTGTTAATCACAGAGAGAAAGAAATTCAGAGATATCATTTATGGTTTGTCCTGGCTCTAAAAATAGAGCTATCAAGGGCTATTGATCCCTGGAGTAGAATCATCTATTATTCTTCCATCTCTACAGAGAAATCATTAATTTTGTCTCATTGAAGACATTTTTATCAGTCAAAAGTCCTGCCAGAAATCAGATGCCACGCTAAAAATGTACGATTGAAGAGATATTAATGAAGGGACTGCTTACCAAGAAGTGGGTGGAGTTAAGGAAAATAGACCCTGGGTCTGGAGAGAGCTGGCAGCCACTTCTCCACCTTGGTCTCAAGGGACAAGATGTCTGGATCTGGCCGGAAACTATGGACAGAGAGGGCGACCAGCCAGGAGCCACTGTGTATGCAGAGAAACACAGCCATTGACAAATTGTGACCCCCTAAGAGAGAAAGCTAGGGAAATGGACCTCACAACCTCTGTCCTACAAACCAATCTCTTCCCCTTGCTCCCACTGGCCTATTAAATCTGAAGCTGGAAGGCAAGGGAACCCAGCCAAGTCAGCCCACACAGGCCAGCCAGTCAAATAGCAGAGCAAGGTGGACAAGATTAGAAAGTTAATATAGAAACATGAAGGGGGAATGCCCAGCACATTTGACTCCTTTATATAGAAGTCTTATTTTTGACATAAAATTATTTCAATTAAGGCCTAACTGAATATAAGAAACAAGCATATCATCTGCCACTCATCAATACGAAAGCTTGCTGGGCTTCCATTTCCCACTGTGTTACTGCTGGAACAGTCTTGAATCTCCCCTACCACAAAATCAAGGATTTGGGCAGGTAGATAAATGTATAAATGTTATAGCCAACAAATAAATCCTAAAACAGAGCAAGACCAGGTTAGTGTATTAGTTTTCCAGAAATACCAGTTTCTTTACTCTTCATGGCTCTTCCAATTGCTTATCATCATAACTTATTTATAGTGTATAATGCAAATTACTACACACAAAATATAAATATAATTTAGACATATATATCTATACATACATACACATATATATATATCTGTGTGTCTGAATATTTTAAAGAGTTTAATATACTTGGGTCTGTGTTATGTATTCACATAAATTACTCACTTAAAGTTTACAAAACCCTGAATAGTGTATATCATTCTCATTTAGCATAGAAGACTCCTGAAGCCTGAAGAGAACGAGTGAATAACAAAAGTTCACATATTAAAGAAAAGGTGAGTACTGCCTACAATAGCTAAATCACAGAGTCGTGTACTGCTATACATTTGTATCTGGAACATAAGCAAGCAAAAATACTGCTTATCCTATGATAACATTAATAAATTCAGGCTCTTATTAAAGCTCTTTTATGATCAAAGGATGGAGGTGATTATTTAAACATCTATTTACATATAGTGCTGACCCTTGAACACCACAGGTTTGAATGAAGTAAGTCCATTTATATGCTAATTTTTAAATAAATACAGTCAGCCCTTTGAATCCAAAGGGGTTTCACACCTGCAGATTCAACAATCAATAACAGTATTTTCACATCCCCAACTGCAGATTTCCAACCATGGATGGAAAATACTGTTTACCATCCTTGGTTGGTTTAAACCATGAATGTGAAGGACTCATTATAGAGTCCAAAGTTATATGCAAACTTTCAACTGTACAGGGTCAGCAATCATAACCCCCATGTTATTCAAGGGTTAAATGTATATAATTTTGGGCCTGAGCCCTCCACGACAGCTTAGGGACATAAACTAAATCAGTGTCTGGAAGACAATGTGGATTTAGACAGAAATTTCTGAAGAAATACCAAGGGAAAGATTTTTTCCACACAGTGGTTGACCCACTGTGAAATCCTGTATCTCCACCAGTCAGGGAAAGGTTAATGATCAGCGGGGAACAGTACAAATAAAAAGTGTGGGGGGAAGAAGCTACATATTAGAGGAGCGGTTGACCCACTGTGAAATCCTGTATTTCCACCAAGTCAGGGAAACTTTAATGATCAGTGGGGAGCAGTACAAATAAAAAGTGTAGGGGGAAGAAGCTACATATTAGAGGAGCCATCGTTCTACTTTCAGAGCATACAACCAAAATGTATGCTAACAGCATGCTGCATTTTATAGATTTTAAGTAATATAATCTGTTTTTTTACAAGATGCATACTTTATATACTATTAGAAGAGCCCACAGCACACTGTTCATTCCCACTGCCTATGCTCCTGGAAAAGAATTGGCAAGTGTGTATTTATAGGTCTGTCTGAAAGAACCATGTCCCTGATGTTTATGTACCTGGCTGGTATTGATTTTTATTTATTTATTTTTGTTTTTAATCTTCCAGATGCCAAAGGTGTCAGATCTGATAGGTAACAAACAATTGTCAAAGAAAAAGCTTTGTACAAAATACTTTCCTGAAGTAAGTTCACATTAAAAATATGAGACAAGGGCCGGTCGAGTGGTGCAGTGGTTAAGAGCTGGCTTGGGACGCCAGTGGCCCTGGTTCGGATCCCACATATAAGGGCCAGTGACGCTGCCCTCTAAAAAAAAAAAAAAGAGACAAAATTATACAAGAAAACAATCCTCGTTTCTGAAATGTAAATTGTGGATTATTTTTAGGATCTGCTGCCCAACTAGCTAACCAGTTCTGTGAAGAATGCTGAATCCCCAGTGAATGACTTGAATCATGGCAACAATTGGTAACTCTCACATTTTGGATAAACTGAAGAGAGCAGGTGTTACAAAATTCTTAACTGATTTTTGTTCTTTTTTTTTCAATCTTAATTGCTTACTTGATAAACACTATATGTGACAGCCCATTAAACTAATCCATATTTTAAAATGGTGTGTATGTTATAAACTAGGGGAGGAAATTCACGTGCCTAAGAGGATCCATCAGGTATCATTTGGACAGACCAGGAGTTAGAAACAATAGGGAAAGAGGGATGGATTCTGCTCAGAACCAGAAAGGACTGGCCCAGTGAAGTATGGGATGCTGGGAGAGGGCAGGCCCTTATCCATTCCAGCTAGTAGTTGCCAGGTGAGAATGTTGTGTCATTGTTAATATAGCTTCCCCCGGCCCTTGGTTTCAGATAATCACCTAGCAACAAACCTCTACAATCAGTTTTTTTTTTTTCCTTTTCTTTCAATCTGAGTTGACAAATTATTTAACTGGATTGACTCATGCTTCACATATATTTGTAGCCTAAACTAGGCAAGATTTTGTTGTTGCACTGGATTCAAGTAGACTCGGTCATTATTATTTATTTTACCCTGTTCATTTTAAGAACTACTTAAAGCTAAACTATTATAGCTTACTTTGTTAGACCAGCACTTGTATAGCACAGATGTTTATTTTATTAAATGTCTAATAAAATAAAAAAATAATAGAAAGAAAGAGAGAGAGAGAAAGGAAGGGGGCAGAGAGAGAGGGAGACAGAAAGAGAGAGGGAGAGAAAGGGAAAGAAAATGGAAAAGAAGGGGAAGGGAAGGGATGGGAAGGGAAGAACAGAACATAGGTGACAGTGTCAATCGGCTAGAGGAGGACTCAAATGAACCTTCATAGTTAATGACGTAGGAAAATAGGTGTGCCTGCCTGAGCTTCTCAAGGTTGGTAAGACTTCCAAAGTTTCTCACTTCCCACTAAGAAACCTAGTACTTTTCTATAAGATTCAAGTGTGGTTTCTTTTCTTTGGGATACAAAAGTAGAGGTGTTTATGATCACTTAATAGGTTCTTTTCACCTTCATCATCTGACCTTTTTGAAATTTTAAAAACTATTTAATTCATACATACTGGATTGTAAAGTCTCAAATTCACATAGTAAAAATGCCAAGTGTTGACAATTACAAATTAATTGTTGCTAATGGATAGGTAAAATCTGGTATCAGCCGTTGACAAAAATAAATACAAAATCAAGAATCACAGAGCCCCAGCTAACCGAGAAATCATTTTATAATAATAAACTAAAGCAAAGGAAAATTAAGAGATTTACTCAAAGTTAGTCCTATAGACTTCAGAGTGAGACTTTAAATAGTCCAAAACATTAAATAGGAAGTGAAAAAACAATCCTTTATATTTAAAAAGGAAGAAAGAGTGCAAATAAGTTTAATACACAAATAAAATGTTTCAATAACATTAAAAGTACCATTTTTCTATTTTATTTTCTTGAAATAGCTGTGGGGAAACCACTTGGGCTATTAATATTAAGGCATAGCAACTTAAAAGGAAGAATAGTAAAATCAATGTATCTACATCTATTTATATATTTCATAAACAGCAATTTTAAATGGGTTCCATTTCTCTCATTTTTTATGAGTGAGTTACAGGTTACCCAATAAAAATTTCAATTTATATTAAGTATCTTATATGTCACTTTGATTTATTTTTACATACCTAGATCTAAACCTGATATACACTTTGGAAATTATTATTATTATTCCTCTTTATATTTGTAATACATTAATCTATAATACAATTATTACTATTCACTGCCATAGTTTTGGATGTGTCTGTGCTTTCAATAATTGAGATATACAAAGAAACGCAAAAAAAGAAACGACATATCTTTCAAACAGTATTTATGTGATGTCTGACAATTCAACACAACAAAGGAATAATCTTTAACTATTTGGTAAACTTTAAGTTGGAAAAGCAGAGCTCTGATAATGAAATAAATGTATGCCTTTGAAAGATAGGCTTAAATATACAGTGTATATTGCTTCATCTATGACAAGGTACAACCAGAATAACTTGTATTCCCAAGTAGATTTCAATCATGACAGTAGGTAGTACACCATGGTAAATATTGCTATATCATAATGATCCACCTTCTTCTCTACAGCCACCAGCAAATACATATATAAACAAATAAATAAATAAATAAATAATAAATAATAAATCAAGGCTATGTGATACTTAGACCCAAAAAACCTTGTAAATGATTTCTCAAAGAACCACATAGAGGTCATTTCTTTTCTGACATTTAAAATATTGATGAGTGAAATGAGGAGACAATTTAAACAGTTCTACTGAAGAACATATTTCAGGTTCCTTACCTATCTAAATTCACATACTTTTGAAAAGTAAGGAAAAATAGAAAGGCATTTTCTATAAAATAATTACCTATTTCTGTACTGTGTAAAATCTCTGTATGAGGCCTGTTAACGTACTTCATTGGGCTGACTGTTGTGGTTTTGTAAAAAATATTTATTTACTTATAACACCTTTATTGAGGTATAACTGATACGCAAACAGCTGTATGCATTTAATGTATACAGTACATGAGTTGGGACATATGCAAACACCTGTGACACCACCACGACAATCAAGAGAACACATATTCAATACTTCCCAGAGTTTCCTGTGTCCTTTTGTTTTCATGTGTATGAGATAAGTTCATTTAATGCTTGATCTTCCCTTGTAACAAAACTGCATTGTTAAATATCCCACTGTGTGGGGATATTTATCAGAACTCTAGAACTTACTCACACAGCGTTACTGACACTTTGTACACACTGAATAACAATGCTCCATTTCCCTGACACTACCAAATGATCCAGCATTCCCACTGCTGGATATAGACCCAAAAGAACTGAGTCAAGGTCTCAGAGAGGAATCTGCACTCCATGTTCACTGCAGCACTATTTGCAGTGGCCAAGGTATACAATAGAAACAACCCAAGTGTTCATCAACAGGGACAGGATAAAAAAAAGGTGGTATATCCATACAATGGAATATTTTTCAGCCTTTAAAAAGGAGGTAATCCTGCCATTTGCAACAACATGGATAAACCCGGTGGGCATGCTGAGTGAAATAAGTTAATCACAGAGGGACAAATATATTGAAGTTTCCACTTATATGCGGTATCTAAAATAGTCAAATTCACAGAGGCAGACAATACAAAAGCAGTTATCAGGGGCTGGAAGGTGCGAGATCATTTTTATCAGTGTTTAAAAAAAATCTACTCATTTTAAATACAAGATAGGTTTACTAATCAGCAAGTTTCTTACAATGAAAGCTTTGTGAATTGTAGTATGAGTCCATGAAAAATTTCATTTAAAGATCAATGAAAAAAATTGTATGGGAATACTAAAGATGAACACAGATAGCTGCATAAACATATACAAATTCTAAAAGAATTTAAAAAGCAACACAACACTCTTTTCAACATTAGAGAAAAGCCTATTTTTATGAAAAACATACTCTTATTCAATGACATAATTCTTCAATCAAATGCTCAGATTAGAAAGAAATGTAATTTTCTTTATTTAGCCCTGAGCAGTTTGATATGAAGCATGAAAGGAAAAATTACTCTACATGTCATTATGTCAAGTAATAAAAAGGTGCTAAAATAAAATTTATACTGTAAAAACTAGTATTGTAGCCTATCCATATTCTGTTTAGTTTATAAACATAGATATCTGAACAAAAAGTTGTCTTTCACAAAAATGCTTCTCTTGATACAAATGCCTTAAAAAGTCTCCTACTCTCTCATACCATACCTCATGCAAACATATTTCCTCTTTTTCTCAAATCACTTGACATGATTCTGGGTTACTGTAATACTTGTCTGGAAAGCTACTTAACACTGCTTGATTTTTATTAACAAATTAGCCTATTGGGACCACAGGAAGGAGAGATTCATTGGATTCTGCAAGAATAGGATTAATAGAGACTAGTTGCCTTTTTTTGTATATCTTTAGTAATTTAGCTAGATTTGTGATACCTTTGCCATTGGTGATTACATTGGTCTATTAGTGAACTTATATTTTTAAATCTCAAATATTTCAAAAGCAGTCTTTTCTTCTTTATACCAATTGACCACAGATATTTGTTTTTAAAACCAACTGTCATTTAGTACACAGGTATATTTTGGCATAAAGAAGTCAAATAATTTAACTTAGAAGACACCAATAATGGAATAAGAGAAAATAAAATCCAATTATTCTCATGTTTGATCATAATAAATATCTTCTAAATGATTTGGACCATGTCTACACACATAAAATGACAATATTAAGTTTGACTACATGACAATTTGTTCCTCCCATAAATCCTGGAGTCAAGTCAAAACCCTTCCATTAACTCTCTACATGATTCTGTACAAGCTGGTCTTATTAATTAAGCTCAGCTTTCTCATCTGGAAAACTGAAGCATAGACATTTCTGAAATCACACTTACACTGTCAGATTCAGTTAATCAGCAACTGGTTTGCATTCAGAAATTGGCCAAGTGACCAAAGTGGCCTCGCTCCAGTCAGTTTTGGCAGCAGCATGTCAGCACTGCATTAGCAAAATTCAGACATGCTGTTGAATCCAAACAACATTAAAACAACGATAACAAAAAGAATTTAAATAGCCAATTTGAGCTCATACACAAAACTATTACCCTGTCAGGAAAAGAGACAGCGCATGTTTCTCCTGTGCAGCTAAGAGGAAAATTTGGTCATCACCAAGCCCTAAGCAAAGAAAAAGGCATAGAGTCCTTTAAGAGAATTTGACTCAGTATGAAACCAATTCAATATTAGCGTAAAATAGCATTCAAAAAATATGGTTGTCTTAGATTTAAAATTCAAAAGTAGAATGAGGGCCGGCCGAGTGGCGCGGTGGTTAAGTGCTGGCTTCGAAAGCCAGCGGCCCCCGTTCAGGTCCCACATGTGAGGGCCAGTGACACTGCCCTCAAAAAAAAAAAAATCCTATTTAAAATAAGATTTATGCTTTATCCCAAGCTTAAGCAAATATCAGTACATAATGCAATATATAAATGATATATTATAGAATTATACACTTGGAACCTATGACATTTTATTAACCATTGTCACCATGATAAATTTTAATTGGAAAAATAATTTTTATTTTCACTATGCTGTCTTGATCACAATAATCCAATGATCTAGCAATTTTTATTTGTTTCAATAGTATGAATTTTTGTTTTAGTAACAATACTTATATAATTATATATTTTTTAAGTTGCTGAATTTAATTGCTGTTCTTCTAGCATTATTTGTCTAACGATAGGACAAATAACAATAATAAGTCTTCCTCCCCATCTCCACCCTCAATCATAATACTCACACTTACGGAAATTTAATGTCATTATTTTACAAAATGAGAAAATGGTTTCACAGATAAAATGATTCTAAATCTATTTTAATAAGCAATATATGTTAATATTAAATTTTATTTTGACTTAATAAATGAGAAACCAGAGTACCCTGAACCCACATTTTGAAATATACCTTATATTATTAGTTACAGTAGTCTGTATTTGACATGACTTCTCAGTTCCAAGTGACAAGTAATATTTCTCGATCCCTATGTATTTTAAGTTTTTTTCCCTCTAGCAAAATGTTGGTGTTCAGAATTTTGAGGAATCACAGCTCTCCACTGAGATGATAATGATAAACTAAAAAGTCTGTAATAGAATTGTGACTCATCACAAGCAAAAGGTGATATCTACAGCTGTTTGAAATCTTCAAATGATATATAAACACAAAGCAAAACACTTCCTGGTTTTTTGAGGGAGAGCTCTCTATCACAGTCTTACTGGAGAGAAAGCAAAATAGAAAAAAAAAAAAACATTAATTGGCTAAATTTGAGATATGGCAGACCTGTTTGCAAACTGTGGGTCCCATAAAATTTGACTCATCTTCATAATGAAATACAAATTATACATGCCTGCATTTTAAAAATCCTTTTAGTAGAAAATTTGCATCTTAAGTGAAGCAAATCTATTTTTATAGTCTTTTTTTTAAATGCAAGATTCTAGAGTTACGTAACATGGTTTTAAGTTCAAATTTTATTTACTACTTGGGTAATCACCGAAAAGTATCTGAACCTCCCTAAGTATCAGTTTCCTCACCATTAATAAGGGGATAACAATACCTCCTAGGATTAAGGTTATTTAATGAGATAATCCCTTCAAACTACACACGATAAATAAATAGTGGTTATATTTAAATTTGTATTTAGATACATTACTCTTAATATCTTTCATTATTTCAAGACTAAAGACAAATGAAAATTAGGTAACCTGAACTGATTAAGTTTTCCTGACAATGCTCTATGCAAATTGAGCATCTTACTGGCCACATTTTGAGTGTCAGGACTCAGGCTATGGCTTGACTGATAATTCAAGTACAATCAAATGTACAGGACTGTGAAAGCTCAGAAAGTTGAGAAGGGAAATAGAAAATGGAGAATGGCAATACGGAGACTGGCAAAAAGGGATGTCATTGAGAGGAAGAAATAATTGCATCCTCATAATAATCCTCTGAAGTCCTGAAGTCGGTATTTTTCCTATTCAAAAAGTTTAAGGAAGCCAGCAGCCCCGGTTTGGTCCCACATATGAGGGCCAGTGACACTGCCCTCAAAAAAAAAAAAAAAAGTTTAAGGAACTATTCCTAGATTACAAAATTGGAGAGCTGCAATAGTAAGTAAACACAAATTATTTTATTTAAATTAAAGTGCCACTTTAAATCAATGCCTTAGCACCTTTGTAGGATCTTGGCACCTCAGGGTTTGAGGAGGGAGCTTTTATATTAGCGCAGTGACTTAAAAGTGGTCAGTGCTTAAGATCTCAGCTTAAATGTCACTTCGTCCAAGTAGAGTACGCACCCTCAATACCTCCACCACATTATACAGCAGGCTTCTTTAAGGTAGCCATTAATATGGTTATTGCGTTTGTTTATTTTTTTGCTATTTCCTTATTTATTTTCGGTTTCTCAAGTAAAAATGAATTCGGGAATATTTCCAGGCTTGCTCACTATTTGTTCCACAGTATCCAGTGCTCACACTATTATATGCTCAATCAATGTTTATTGAATGAATGACTATCTTCCTTCATTGGCCCGTCACAGTCATGTCATTAGAGAGCAAACAAATATATCTCTATCTTCTTGGATAATCTTCCTTTTTACCTAAAGCAAAACAACAAATGCTCATTCTCTTCTAATGATTCAATTTACATTTTAAACCCTAACACTAGTTATGAATGTGACATTACAATAATTATAGGGATGATGTTTTTATATAAATTATATTATTCACTCAACTCATAAAAAGTAACAGTAAACTAAAGTAAAAAAAAATTAAAGAAAGATAAACCATGTGAAGTATAAACAGAGAGTCTGTTAAATTAAGAAATCCAGATGTTTGAACTAGAACTAGTTCATTTGTATAAAACTGCAGTAATGATAACACTTCAAAGTATATTGCCGACATAGCCACAAAAAGTATTATTCACAGACATCACTATTGAGGCATATTCTTGAAGAATCATATTAGTTCCAAGCACTTCATTTGCTGTTCAGCATCCTCTTGCCCACATGCTCTACCTACAGCATTTGCAAACCTAGAGAGCCTTCAGTTACAATATGGCTTCAAAGAGGTGGTTTGGGTGCCACTGACAAATCAAAGAACTTAGAATCATCTCAGGAGAAAATGGAGAAAAGTAAGCACCAGCTTGCCTTATTAGCCATTTTTCTTTCTGATCAATGTTGACTCAAATCTGCTTATAAATTAGGGCTCCCGTCTATCTGACTAATTTGGCAAGAATAACCACTCTCATGCCAGTTAAACTAAGAGAAAAGACATAGAGAAAAAAAACAGATATAAATTAAAGAATGTGTGACAGGAGAAACACTTTAAAATTTCTCAAGATATGAATCCTAACAATTGATAACACAGTACTGTTTATTTGGACAGAGCTGCAAACGTAATATTGAGAGATTTCAAAAAGATCTTTCATAAAGTAGAAGAAAAAGAAATGATAAAAAGAAAACAGGACAAAATAAGTTGTTCAGATGGTGGCCATTGTCTAGGTGTATTGCGTATAATTTTTGCCCTTAGCTTCATAATCTATGATTTTAAATACTCTAGATTTAGGATTACACAGTGTTCAATAGCACATGATGAAATTATGTATATTTTTGTACAGCTATATTATTGGAGACACTAAGAAAAAATCTACGTGTCACTACATTCCCCACTTTGTTTGTAATAAGCTAGTCTATAAATATCCATTTTTAAAATGTCTCGGGCCCCATTATATGATTTTTTAAATTTGCACACACACCAGAACACTACACTGTAGTTTCTATTACACAATCTGATTTTTCCTTTGAGATTTGTCCAAATAATCATGTGGTGCAACAGAACAATTTTCTTCTGAAAGTATCTTAAAATAATCTATATGTTTACTTCACTCTTTCAACTAATCTAGGAGACACAAGCCTGAATTTCAGTAGCTTTTACACCCTAATTTTGTATTTGTCCTTTTTAATTAGCATGTCATCAAACTAGATCATGAGGATTAGAGTGAATGAGATTTCATTGTATTTGATATTGAATTAAAAAGACAGCTTGTATAAGTTTATGGAAATCACTTTACCATCTAGATAGGATATTTTAAATATGTAGCTTCAGAAGTACTCTGTTAAGAGTTAGATGGCATCAGAGGAAAGTACGTGTTGCTAAAAAGACAAATGGTGGATTTGAACAGACTATATATCTTGCTATTATAGTAACATATATGTAAGTGGGCTATAAATCATTGTGTGTGCATGAGTTCCTGATGTTAATCCTAGACATAAAAGGACAATCACATCCTCACTATGCAAATGTACAGTACAATTAAGCAAAATTAAGATTTGTTAAGTGCTTCATAGCTTCTAAAACTTTCAAGTACTGCAAGAGAGGTATATTTGACATATTTACTAGATTTAGGTTTTAAAAGACAATAGTAAAAATCTTGATTACATCTTAAATGGCTTATGCAAAGCTACAGGCTCTGATCTCTGATACTAGTGTTAGCTATTATTCAGAAATTTATGGAGATATTGCTCAAAGCAGAGAGCCGAACTGTGTCCTCTTAGCATTTCCAGATTGGATTTACCCTATAATAATGTGGTGTGCCCAAGTTCCTATTCATTGTTTTCTGAGAGCCTTGAATATTTAAAAGACACATTATTAGCCTCTTTATATGTTTGGGATTATAACCTAAGGCGATGTTTACACAATATGTAAACAATTACCTCTAGAAAAAAAGTTTTTCAAGCCGGTTAGTGAACAGAGGTGGCCATTTTAGTCAATCTGTCACGAGTTTTGTGATATATAGTTGTAGGTTCATGCATACCTCAAAATTCTACCCACAACAAGGGAGTTTCTCTGTTTAGAAATAAAAGATATCTATTGACTCAAATACGGGTATTTTACAGAAGGATAATTCAAAAGAAACAGATTTTCCTGATCTACAAGATACTGTAATGTATTTCCTCATCTCTGAAACATTTACAAACATATAAAACCCAGTGAGTAATGTTGAGCAACATTAAGGGCATGTATTTTTGTTCAAATGATGTACAGTTCTTTCCAACTGGCTCCCAAAATTCTAATTTAATTAACAGAGTGCAATTAACCATTACCTTCACTAGGAGTTGCATATTTTGAGAATTTGAGTAAGTCTATTAAGTGTCTAGTGAGAATAAAAATTGTGTCTACTTTATTCTGGCTGAAATGATCACTGGTAATAAACTTGTATCTTTTACAGGGAACAGTCTATTTAAAATGGGCTATAATGTCTTCATTTGTCATCATCCAGTCTTCAAAGTTCATAGGTACACATACCATCTTTATGGAGTATAACAAAATGAGGGAACTAGCATGAGTAGTTAGAAAATGAAACACTATTTTTTGGACAGTTTTATTTAATTTAGTAACTTTTTTGCTAGATATTAAATAATTTAATATTATTAAAGGAGATTTCATATTTCTCATGAAGAGGGAGACATAAATAATACAAGATGGAAAATAGAATATAGCACACCTTGAAACATTTATAACTAAGAAAGCAAAATTTCTGAGACAATTTGCATTTACCTAAGCATAAGTACATGTACATGTATAATAATAATTAGTTTGTATACACAAAGATGTGTCCCCTACTAATGCCAGTATTATGAATTTTTAACAACTACCATGATTTAGTCTTGAAAAGTAATAAAATGTACCAAATATGTGCATTCTAAAATGCATATACAGATGATGAATTACTTTTGATTTTAGAATTTTATTTGAAGGAAGAAAGAAAGGCATCAATGCAGTGATGCAGGCTGACCACTTGAGGAAATCTTCCAGGGACAATTTTGACTGGATATATATAGTTTAGGGTCCTCAGTTTCATAAGCAATCATTTAATTTTGTTAGCACAACCAGAAAACTCAGTAGGTATACTCATTTGGAAGGATTCTGGCTAATCAAACTCTCAAGACACCAATACATTAACCAATTTATAAATAGATTGCCTGCTTGCTAATGTATAATGGGAAATATGGGTGTCAATATACTAAATAGTTGGATATGCTTGACCAGTGGTTTTTCCCATTGAGTAAACCAATATGAGGAACAAAAAAACATCCAGCATACTAGCCTTAATCATGATTTCAGGACCCAAGGTGATTAGGTAGATGACATCGATAGCTAGTACCATCATTATTCCACCTGTGGAATTCTTCTCAATTACAGGGATGTAACTTCCAGAGGGATTTCCGATAGTGATGGCACTCTTACTTTTTCTAGCACCACAACCAAACCAACAGTTCATTTCAAAATTGCCTTCAAAAAAAACCTACTCGTCTTCTAGATTTTGTGAATACAGCATTTTACAAGTCAGAGTACCAGAAGAATCAGCAAATGATTTGTTGCCATTCCTTGATGCTATAGCATGGCAGATGTCAATGAAGTTGTCTTTTCTGATAAATCTGGACTGAGTCTTAGACTCTTTCTCAAAGTAGCAAGTAGCCCAGTCAAAATTGATTGATCTAATTGTTATTTTACATGAAATTGATTTGCCATCTGAGAGACAAAATTAAGTTTCAGACACATCATGTACTCAAACATTCAAGATTGAATACCATGGCATTCTCCCCAGTTATAATATGTTGTTTCTGTGGTTTCAGGCAAATCATTTACAGAATATTGATTCAGGTGGCTTGTTTATAGAGATGGTTGATATCACCTTCTGTATTTAATACTCTTTAAATTCATTTTCAGTGAATGTCTTATCTTCACATTCGGGGCAGCTTACTGTTGCTTTCTATGTACCGACTGTACTTAGCTTCATCTGCTATCACATAATCTTGCACTTCTCCCCACAATGTTCATATTTGAAATTTTCCTTAAGGAACATTGCAATTTAATGATATAAGAACAGTTGAATTCCACATAACAGCCTAGATTTGAGAACTATTTTTTAGGAAATACAAGTGAAATTAATAGTATCTATCATAATAAAAAGTCCAACAATTCTAAGTTTTTTGATAAAATGTTCTATGGCCAAATAAATCTCTTTGATAGATGTCATAGAGTAAAGTGACTAAGGCTGGCTTATTTTTCAACATTGATGATCATATGAAAATATTAAAGATATAAGGAATATCTGCTCTTTGGTATGTGATTTCTTTTATTTGAAGGGGTAGATGATTTATTTATTTATTTTTATAATGTAAAGATAAAACAAATATACTCAGTTCTTCAAGAAGTCTGAAAATAGGGAAGTTAACTCAATAAAAATAAGATTAGATTTGATAATACATATTTCATTATCTAAGGAAATATCTGGCAGATCAGCTTTATTTTGCATTTTAAAATTTTATCTCAACAAGTCTTAATATTTCTTTGGGGACAAGTGTTAGTTGTCTCACTCCTTAGAATTACTGTTCTTGTGTAGTTACCTTTGTTATTCTTTGGGCAGTTATTTGTAGAATATAGAGAGCTGAGCTGGAGAAAACAGCAAGACCCATGGGAGAGGCTATGACTAGGACCAGAACCTGGTTTATTTAAAAATTCATAAACTGGTCTGTGAGTTCCTACATAGAAATTTTAAGAGGTTGGACCATTAAGTTTATGAACTCATCCTAGAAAAAGTGCTACATACCCCATTGCTGAATATCACTATGGTCACCTTTGAAGTACTCCCCTTGGGAAGCTATGCACTGACACCAGCACCTAGCCCAAACGTCAAAGCAATTTTGGAACTCTTTCTCTGGAATGGCCATCAGAGCTGTCGTTGTATTACCTTTGATGCCTGAATGTCATCAAAATGTCTTCATTTTAATTTTTCCTTTATCTTTGTATAAAGAAAGAAGTCATTGGAGGCCACATCAGGTGAGTAGGGAGGGTGTTACAATACAGTTATTTGTTTACTGGCTAAAAACTTCTTCACAGACAGTGCTGTGTGAGCTGGTGCATTGTCATGATGGAACAGCCATGAACTGTTGGCGAAAAGTTCAGGTCATTTTTGTCTAACTTTTTCAAGCAGGCTTTTCAGCACTTCCAAATAGTAAGCTTGGTTAACTGCTTGTCCAATTGGTACACATTCATAATGAATAATCCCTGTGATATCAAAAAAGTTTAGCAACATCATTGCAACAAGTTTGCGAACTTAGTTGTCCAACCTCATATTTATTTAAATTTGCTAACACTTAATAAAATGCATGTCCAGTTTAGATAAAATGTTATATACATATATACACATACACACATATATAGTCTTACATATATTCTTAAAATTATATATACATAATCTTAAAGTATTATGTATATAATAATTATTATTATAATTATTCCCATTCTACAGATGAGAAAATAGAGGTTCATATCTAGTGAGTAATGGAGCTGAGACTCAACCCTTAGTATCCCTTATGTCACAGCCCAAGTTTTTAAATTCTTTACTGTCTCCCACTGAATAATCCAGAATTAGAGAAATCTATTCATTTCAGATTACTGTTGTCTTATATCATTGGATAAAGTTGGTGGCAATTGCCTCTAAAGAGTATATAGAATATGATTATATATTTCACCTAGATGTCTATTAAAGGACAGATAACATGGAGTCTTGTGAAGGTGTTGACCTGGGGAAAGGGAGACATGTTTTGGAGGAGGACCTGCAGTTTGGAGAACGGACAATTTTGACTGAGGTTACTCTCTTTAAAGGAGGTAAATTGTCAAGACTTACGCATGAAATGGTCCATGATGGAGTAAAAAGCAGCCTGTAAGAGATTTCATAAAAAAGGGGTCTGGATTTGAGTGGCCTTAGGGAAGCCATTCATGATAGTAGTAGCAAGTTTTCTCTGTATTGTACTTCTCCTCTATTATCCAAAAAACAGCTTCCTTAAAGATTTAAAGTCTGGTCTAAAGACAAGCAAGGGGGGTTTATTTCATTCTTACAATACATTGTTAAAACCCTATCTTTTCCTCTGAAGTCAGCGTAGTAGGACAAGGAATGGAGGCTTTACTTGGCAGAACACACTCCAGGGGGCTGGCCACAGAGTGGAAAGAGCAGGCAGCATGACAAGGAGGTTAGGGACAGAACCCAAGGAATTCTTTCCTAGACAGGGAGGCCAAACCTCGGAGGACACATGCTCAAGACATTGTTGATGGATTAATGAAATAGCTGAGGTTACTTTGCAAAAGACTAACTTTTGATAATGCTTCTGGTAAAGTCTAAAGCCATTAGAAAAAAAAATATGGTCTAATTTTTAAGGGACAGATTATTAAATCCTGGGTATTGCATTACATCAAGAAGGCAACATCACCTAATATGTAAGTGGTAATGAGACGTGTAGAATCTGTGATGAAGTAAGTGAGTGCTCCCATGGCTCAAAGGGGGACATAGCCTAGGGTGGCAATGCCTAACTTTGAATCCAAAATAAATATATTCTTTCTTTCTATCAACATCACTAAATTGCACTTATTCCATCTATATATCGCTATTCCCTTTCTTTTCTTCTTTTTGTCATTTCTCCCTAATGTTTTTATGAAGTCTTTTTTATTTACCTTTATCATGAATTGATATAGCAGATATATTCACTGCCACAGAGTGAAAATATTTTCTTTAACAAAGAAGCTAGACCCCAAGGAACACAGATCCCATTTTCACTTATTCTTTAAATATAATGACATGTAGACACAACAGGAACATTGTTTTCTCTTCCTAAAAAAAGTTTTATGTTTAAGTTATGATAATTCCACATTGTTCCGCTTTATGTTTCTGTATTTTTTTCTGAGTATTTAAACATTGAACAATTATATATGGTCTATATGCATTTTTAAAATGCATTTAAAAAGAAAACAGTTAATATGTAATAATTCAGAATGAAATAGCCACATACAGAGGGTGCCAAAAAATGTATACACATTTTAAGAAAGGAAAACTGTACTAAAATTGTAATACTCAATATATGCCTATAACAAAAGATGAATACAAGTCACATTTGAGTTCTGCAATTACAAGAGGTGCTCAAAGTCATTACCATCAGTGGCCAAATACTTCTGATTACGGCAAACTACTGCTTGAGCAACGTTGACCAAAGTGTCCACTTGGATACACTTTTTTGGCACCCCTGGTATATCTAAAAACACAACAAAGTTATCCAATACCTAATTCAACAATAGAAATCATCACTTTACAGTTAGCATTTACCCTGATGCTCAGAGTAATCAGAAAAGAGTATATACCTCTGCATGTGCAGTATTAACTAAACTGTCATTGTCACCCTCCTGAGTGCAAACAGCTGACAATTGTTTACCACACAATCAAGCTCAAGTACAATTGTTTCCCTCATTTTCTTCCCAATTTCCTTCTGCCTCCTTTATCCTTGGCATTTATCAAAAAACATTTCTTCTGAGGAATAAACGACTTCTTTATTTCATAGAGAGGAAAGCATTTTCCGTTTTGGCATGTGTATAAGCCAAGTATTTTTCACAATGCCACATTGTCAGGCCAAATGTTTTGCCTGTCATCCTATTGTCAAAGATTGGCCACGGTGGGGCCTATTGACATTCCTTTGTGTGAAGACCCTCCCCTCAATAATACAAAAACAAATAGTCTTGATGCAATGTTTTGCCAGGCAAAACCAGAGTTAATTATAAAGCTAGTTTATTGTTCCCTAAACACTAGTTTGCTGTTTTAGAAAGATGATTGAAGAAAGTGAGCTGTTTTCTTTCAATTTTGTGTCTTCAAAGTCCTAGACAATATTAGATAATTTTTTACAAGGTGTAAATGGCTAATAATAATAAACTATATATAGAGTCTTGTATTTGGGTAGCTTGTATAAAAGGAAATATAAATCTTTTATGGTTCTTTACCATTTTTTAACAAACTGGCCCCTTTTGCCCTTGAAAGCAGTTAATTTCTATGAAACTTCTTAATATATATTTTCTTCATCACATAAGATTATACCCTGTAGAGAAGGAATTTAATTACTATTTATTCAACTATATAAAAATGTCTTGGAGGGGCCGGCTGAGTGGCTCAGTTGGTTAAGAGCTCGCTCAAGAGTGTGAGCTGAGCTCTAAGCAACGGCGGTTCGATGCCAACCCAAGCTGAGTTGCCGTTGAGCTACCAACAGGTGGCAGGATGGCTCAGCTAAAAAAAAAAAAAAAAGCCTTGATTCAGTTTGTCTCTTTTTTTTATGTAACTTCAAATCTAGTGGGATACTTTTAATAATCTATCACTATTTAATGTCTGAGGGGGTCTGTCTAAGCTAGGTGACAGCTAAGACACTGTACTTTCTCCACTAATGACCAAGAATTAAATATGAAAAATACTGTCCCAAGAGCCAGCAAAACGGTTACTATGCTTTGAAAATTTTATTACATTAGCATAGAATTACAACTTAAAATAGGACTTGTGCATATGCTTGGAGAGGGGGTGCTATATACACAAAAGCAATGAATTAGTAATTATTATTTCATAACAACGTATTAAAAAACTCACAAGAGAGACAAAGGAATAGAAATAGAAATGTTTTGGCATATTTGATCTTAAAAATCAACCTAATGTTTTGTGAATGAAAATGAAAATTTAATGCCTATATTTATTTTTCCATATTTCCTTCCCTTCGGAATTTGCAACCTCTTCTTGAAGAATTCAAAACCAATTAGGAAAGGAATCAAATTCTATTTAATATTTATTTCTAGCTAGGACTTGGCAAAACCAGATGCTAGCCAGTTCTAGTGTTCTGCCTACTAAATATTCAACAGATGGTTCTCCCTAGATTTCATCCAATCTGGAAATGCCCCAATAGGAAACAAAGATGGTCTTCAGACTGTCCCATTACTATTAAAATACACTTCCCACAGACATATGCTATGAATAGAAAGGTAAGAATTACAGGCTTGGTCTATAAAACAATGAATTTAAGGACTATACTAATATTCATTATGTAAATTAGTATCTCCCCCAAAAACAGGTTACAAGAGAAGTATCAAGAATAAAAGATGAGGCTTCTGGTAAGATGTTGGAATAGACAGACACTGTGACAATTGCCTCCCAGGATCACACCAAAATTACAAATAATTTATACAACATTCAACCTCAGAAGTCCCCAGAATACTAGATGAAAAGAACCTCTAAATGAAGAACTTAAAGAGGAGGCACATCAAGTCTGGTAGGAGGGGTGGAGACGGGAGAGGGCAAACCCCACGTGGGATGCCCCAGCAGTGGGGAGACTTCTCCTTTTGGGAAAGAGACCCTCCGGCCCCACACTGAGTTCACCAGCCCAGAGTTCTTTTGCCAGGAAGAGGAGTTCCGCGAGAGCTGGCAATAGAAATTAGTGAGGACTCTCTTTGCTCAGTTCGGTGAGGCCAAGAGTGGCTAGAGAACCAGTGGGGCCAGGGCACAGGTTCACTCGCTGGTGAGCACTCACCCGGTTCCTGGTGGAGGGAGTAGCTGTGTGAGCAGGGCCCAGGAGCCTGTGGGGATGGACTGAACTGAACACCTTTGGTGCAGCAGCTGGAGATTTTGGGACCATTGTTCCTTTGGTGGGGGGCTTGCACATGAGTAGTGTATAGGAGGGTGCCATTTTGTCAGGGTTGGGCCCTCCCACAGAGGGTCAGGTACTGGACCGCATTGATCTGGTGGAATTGGCACAGAAGTGTGTGTGTGCGTGCATGTACAGGCAGGCAGCCTTGGAGCCCCACCCTCCGCCCGGCTTATGCTGTGTAGCCAGGGAAATGCCGAACAGGTGCCCTCTGGCTCCAACAGGCATTTCATTAAGACGCAGGAGTATGCAAGCTGCCTCAGGTCCCCGCTCTCCGCACTAAGCATGCAGAGTTGCCAGGCTGGCAATTGGTTGTCGGGCTGCTCGGCCTGATCTGGGAGCATCTGATTGGGACAGGCTGAGACTGGGAGTTTTCCTGGGATTCTTGGGCCATGAGCTGTGTGCCTGCGTGATCCAGCTGGGGCTTTCCTGGTGATCTATCTAATACATCAAAGCAATCCCAGAGCGACAGCCAGAATGAGGAAACAAACAAACATGTCACAAGTAAAAGATCAGAAGAAACTTCTAGAAAAGGAACTAAATGAAACAGAGGCATCCAACCTTTCAGAGACACAGTTTAGAACACTGATGATAAGAATGTTTAATGAACTTGGTGAGCACATAAGGAAGGATAGAGAAATCATAAAGAAAAACCAGTTAGAACTAAAGAATACAATAAGTGAAATGAAGAATACACTCAAAGAAATCACCAGTAGATTAGATGAAGCAGAGGATCAGATCAGTGATTTAGAAGACAAAATAGCAGAAATCACCCAGTTGGAAAAAAAAAAAAAGACAAAAGAATGAAAAACAATGAAAATAATTTAAGAGCCCTATGGGACAAGATGAAGTGCAACCACTCCCGACTCATAGGAATACCAGAAGGAGAAGAGAAGAAGCCAAGGGATTGAAAATGCATTTGAAGAAATAATGACTGAAAACTTCCCTACCCTGGTGAAGGAAATCAACATACATGCCCAGGAAGTGCAGAGGGCTCCAAACAAGCTGAACCCAAACAGGTCCACACCAAGACACATCATAGTTAAAATGGCGAAGGTTAAACACAAAGACAGAATCCTAAAAGCAACAAGAGAAAGACAGCAGTTTACATATAAAGGAAGTCCTATAAGACTAACAGCTGACTTGTCTACAGAAACTCTGCAGGCCAGAAGGGAGTGGCAGGAAGTATTCAAAGTGATCCAAATAAAGGCATACAACCAAGATTGCTCTACCCAGCACAGCTATCACTTAAAATTGAAGGAGAAATAAAGAGCTTCTAAGAAAAGAATAAGCTTACGGAGTTCAATACCACCAAGTCAGCATTGCAGGAAATGTTAAAAGGGCTTTTTCTTAAATAGAAGAAAGGGCAAAACAAGCTAACCCAGGAAGACAAGAAATACAAATAACAAAATGGCAATAAGTATGTACCTATCAGTAATCACTTTAAATGTGAATGGGCTAAATGCTCCAATCAAAAGACAGAGAGTGGCTGAATGGATAAGAAAACAGGACCCATGTATATGCTGTTTACAAGAGACTCATCTCAGAGCAAAAGACACACACAGACTGAAAGTAAAGGGATGGAATAAGATAGATATTTCATGCAAATGGATATGAGAAAATAAGTTGGAGCAGCAATACTTATTTCAGACAAAACAGACTTTAAAATGAAGACTACAATAAAAGACAAAGAAGGGCACTACATAATAATAAAGGAATCAATTCAACAAGAGGACATAACCCTAGTAAACATCTATGCACCCAACATAGGAGCTCCTAAATATATAAAAAGATTTGACAGACATAAAGACAGAGATCAACAATAACACTATCGTATCAGGGGACTCCCAACACCCCATTGTCACCAATGGACAAATCCTCCAGACAGAAATTCAACGCTGAAAGAGTGGCCTTAAATGACACTTTAGACCAGCTGTATTCAATCAATATTTTGAGAGCATTTCACCCGAAAGCAACAGAATATACATTATTCTCAAGTGCACATGGATCATTTTCCAAGAAGACTGCGTGTTAGGTCACAAAACAAGTCTCCAGGAAATTTGAGAAGATTGAAATCATATCAAGCAGATATAAAGGAAAAGCTGATGGTTGCTAGCTGGGAGGGGATGAGGATGAGGGAGACAGGGAGGGATTAGACATCATAAATAGGTAACTACAATATTGCCACAGGGATATGAAAGGCAGTTCAGGGAATACAATTAATAATGTTGTGAATATTTTCTAGGGTGTCAGATGGTTGCATGTCTTGTTGGGGAGACCACTTCAGGGATGGAGTAGAGGCTTGATTACTGCACCGTACACCTGAAGCTAATGTTGTATAATATTGAATGTTAACTACGATTGAATGTATACATATAGTCACGGGATGTGGAGTACAGTGTGGGAGTGGGGTCAGAAGAGTTTTAATAAATATGTATGATATGGAGGGGAGTGGGGTGGCAGATTGACGGAGCGGTGTTGTCACTTTGAGGGGTAAAAAGTATAACTATTGCACTGTGTTGTAATTAATTAATTAATTAATTAATTAAAGAATTAATTAAAAAAGAATAAAAGATGAAAAAATTTCAAAGATGTTTTTCAATTCCTACTTCTAGTGATTTCTGGGTGATAACTCTTAAATTCCCCCCGCCGCCCCCCCCCCAACTATCAAATGAAGTTACTTGGTAAAGCAATAAAACCATAGAGATCTGGCAATTTCCATAGCATAAGGATTCATGCACTGTAAGACTACAGATGAATTACAATGACGCTAAAAGAATAGTCATAAATTAGCTAACCCAAATGCTAGATATTTTATATTCTGTACAAGTGAAGTGTGTGTCGTCTGTGTTCTTCTCATTATAAACACAAACAGATTTGGGTATGGTATCTTAGTGGGTTGAGCCAAAAGTAGTTCTGTGCATATAGTCAAATAAACACCAATTAAAGGACAACTTGGTTTATCATTAGTAGTAATAGTTGGCCATACTAGTTTTCGTTTGTTTGTTTTTAATTCTATAAACTTGTCTAATGGAACAAAGTATGCAAATTTTGTACTTGCAGCACTTCTGAATGTCAGTCAATGTGGTACAGCAAAAGCAACACTGAACCAGAAGTTAGGGGTTCTATTTCTATTTTTTTTTTTTTTTTAAGCTGAGCCATCCTGTCACCTGTTAGCAGCTCAGTAGCAGCTCAGCTTGGGCTGGGCATTGAACTGCTGTTATTGAGAGCTCAGCTCTCAGTCTTTAGCAAATTCTTAACCAACTGAGCCACTTAGCCAGCCCTCTATTTTTTTTTTTAATCCCTTTCTTTCTGACCTTAGGCAAGTCACTAGACTTTTTTTAAGTCTCAGTCCTCTCATATGTAAAATAACATTCCCTCCTACTCAGAGACTTGCTTATAGGATTGTATTTTATGTGTATATAAAAAAAACTTTACATATTATGAACCCATACTCCCTCCAACTGGAGTAAATGTTCCAAACCATTATAATTTTATTATGACATGGTTTATTTTTATTAATTAATTCAGGAAATATTTATTAAGCATTTATTGTGCCCGGCATTGTTCTAAGTGCTGGGGATTTAGTGATGAACAAAACTGACATATTGTCTACCCTAACAAAGCTTATAATCCATAAAGAATATAATTCACATATGATAAAGTTAGAAAAACTGGCAATTATCAAGCAACAAGAGCTTCGATGGTGAAGCATACATAGTAGGAGCAACAACATAATAGGTCTTGAATTTCAAGGAAGGTTGAGAAGAAATGGGTGGCTAATCTAAGAATGAAAAGGTGATCCTGAGTGGGAGAGAATGAAATGGGGGTGCACCTCAAGCAAAGAGAGCAGTCCATGTAAAAACACAGTAAAAGAGTACATTCCAGAAGAACTAAAATGTCTGTATGGCTGTTTCTAAAATGTGTAGATGAAGGCATGGAGAACGATCAATACAAATAGAAGACCTATTAAAGAGAGCTCTGTAGTCACTTTGAGGAGTTAGGACTTTGTTTGAAGAGCAATGGATTTTTAAGTCTATAAGTGACATGGTCAGATTTTCATTTTTAAAAGTCACTCTGATAACAATTGTGGGTAATAAGTTAAACAGGTTAGAGTAGAGATCAGGACAGTGTTTAGGAGGCTGTGGCAATAATCCCAGTTAGAAAAGAGGGTAATAGATACTAAAGAAAAATATAACAAAAAGTAGCAGTGAGAATAGCTAAAAATGATAAATATAACAGATCTTTAGGTGGCAGAATTAAGAACTGGCATTTTATTGGCTTGTGAATGGGGACAGACATAAGGAGATGGGAAGAATTGGTTATGAGTAAAATGTACAAATATTTTCAATTGTCTGATTTAGACTTCCAGGTGGATGGTGTTGTCAATCACTGAGCTAAAAAACACAAGAGGAAATACAGGTTTTGGAAAACAGTGTATTCAGATTTCAACATCTTGCATTTAACATGCTTACAGCATCTCAACATGAATCACAGAATAGAGATTTGGACTGAGGTAAAGATTTGGGACTCATTAGCAAGTGGTGGAATTAGTGATGGGCATTTGACTGTTAGTTCATTTAAAGTATATGAAGCAGAGAACGCTGTGAATAATGTCATTATGAATAACATCAACATGTAAAGAACACAGTACAGAGACCCCCAAAATGACTGAGAGAATGGTCTGATTATAGGTACATAATGGGAATGTGCATTGTTATGGAACCCAAGATATAAGGAAATGTTCCACAGCATCAAATCCTAGGAAGAGGTCAAGTAAAATTAGAATTGAGAGAGAACCCATAGAAGAAGGCAAGAGTAGACTTTTAGGTAGAGAAGGCACAGAGACGGGGTTGAGTAGTGACTCAGGGGTGATGAAATAAATGTAGGAGTATATACATCTTCTCTAGAAGCCTGGCTGTGAAAGGAGGGAAAAGTACAGTTGCAGTAGCTGTAGAAATATTTGGAATTGAAGAAAGGCATTTTAGTGTGTGCGCGCGCGTGTGTGTGTGTAAGATGGGAATATGCTTAACATGTTTAACTGATGATTTGGAAAGAAAGGAGAATGAGAGGTCAGAGAATTACTCAAGGCGATGCCCCGTAAAATGCAAGAAAGGATAAAATCCATAGCACAGTGGAGGGATATAATTTAGAAAATAATAGAACACCTCCTCAATTGTAACAAGGGTGGGGGAGAATAAGAATGCAGAAGCAGAAATCTTTGTAGGTATGGTGGCAAAAACATAAAATTAAATTTGTGGCTTTTCTTTCTCTGGAAATAGGAGCCAAAGTTATTTACTGAATTTATTGGTGGAAGAGGGACTAGTTTGCAGGTACAGAAAAGTTAAGGAAGTTTGAAATAGCTTCCAAGAAGAAAGACAGAAAGAATAATGGAAATATGGAAGGATTCTTATGTATTGAGAGTCTAGTTGAGGCTGAAGGGTAGAAAAAATAAACTCACAATGAAATTAATTTTTGTTGTTTACTTGACCTTCTCTGATAATGTACAGAACTCCTGGTGTACGAGTATAGAAAGTAAATACTTGAGTTGATAAAGGGTTCAGGTATTAACAAGCAGCTGAGACATGTTTAAATGTTTCCAAAGGGAAATGGAGTTGAAAGTATTCCCAAAAGCCTACCTGAAGTGATGGTTCAAGCAATCTAAATGTGATAGGGAGAGAAGTGGTAACAGGAGAGGGCTGTAAGGGGACACTGAAGTATATTGGCAGTGGAGTAAACTAAATATGTCTTCAAAAGCATACTTTTCACTTAATTGTTTGACATGGCTGAGTGACTTGACTTCTTTAAATTCTCTGATTTGAAAAATAAGGCTAATAAATACTATCAAACACGGATGTTATGAGATTAAATGAAATAATATATGTGATTTATGGAAACAGTGTCCCTAGAGTTTTGCAACACAGGGACTGAATAAGAGTTATATGCTTGTCATATAATAAACACTCAGTAAATGATAATCACCATTATTGCTATTGAAAGACTTTGCAGTTAAGTGAAAGTGTTTAATAGAAACCACATAATAAATTTCTTCGAATGCTAATCAAGTGAAAATAAGCTTCCCTCCTTACAAAAAATATACGTAATCATTCAAAGTAATTATGCTATCTCTTCAAAATAAACTTTCCTTACTTGGCTCAAACATTACTTTAAAAGAATGTTATGACTTTGTCACTGGATTTTTTAACATTTTTTTAAACAACATAAATTGCAGAATACAGTATATTGACTTTAGTCAGTTGGGGGTGGTGAGGGCCTAAGATTAGTGAAACTCTGAAATTGCAGTCTTAGCTCCGAGAAAAGGGGGTGGTAGGGGAAGCCCTAAAGTCAAATTCTCACCATTCTCTATGCCAGAGGGGATGAAACAAAGAAAGGCTTTCAATTTGAGCATGTTCTTACAGACTGAATTGTAATCCTAACAATAAGAAATGAAATCTCATTTTGGGGAAGAAGACAGCTGGTATTTTTTCTTTGCATTTGTGGAAATGCTGCTCTGAAAAGCAAAGCCAATTAGTCAGGGCCACAGCATCTGAGTTGAGGCCAGAATGTTGTAAATGCTGCAGCGTAGCCCTTTTGGAAATAGTTGTGCAAAAGAGGAATATTAGATTTTTCTTAGAACATAAACAGAGTTCCCTCAACAACCATCTTCTAATAGTTGCAAATGGACCCTTTCTAGACCTAGGGAACCTTAATAACCCTTTTGCCATGGTGGTCGGTTATACTGAAATGAATATTTCCATCCTTTGACTATGGATGGAAACTTTCAGAAAGGGAGTTTAGGAAAGCAGATGTACGTTTTTTTACATTTTTGTGTTTTTCAAGGATGATTAACAACAGGAAATTTTTTTTTTTTGAGGGCAGTGTCACTGGCCCTCATATGTGGGACCCGAACTGGGGCCGCTGGCATCCCAAGCCAGTGCTTAACCACCGTGCTACTCGGCCTGCCCAACAGGAAATTTTTATACATAAAAATAATGTCATTTATATACAAAGCAGCTCAAATTGTTATTATCAAATGCATAAAATAGTCAAAATATCAACTTTTTTGTGTGTGTGGATTCTGGAAAAAAAAGAAAACTTGAAATCAATGAACAGAGCAAAAGAGTTAAGATAATGAAGCTTCCTTCACTTTCATTGAACCAAAGAAAGGAACCAAGTTTGATCAGATCTACAATAGCCAGTCCAGGTTTTGTGGTGCCAAAAGCTTATACAATTGAAGAGCCCTCCTTATAAAAATATATAAAAATATAAATATCGTATCTGGTACATGGCATTTAAAGGGGCTCAAGCAAGTGAGGAGATCTGTAGCTTCAAGCTCATTCGTGGTCATGTAAGCCACTCTCTGCCACCCTGTTTGATCCTTGTGAAGAATACATGATCTGTCTGAAAGCATTCTGGCAAGAGAAATTTGTCTATGCAAAGGTATGAGCTAAACTCAGGAAAAGCATGAGTTTAGCTTTACACATGTCAGTCACCTAGAAAGAAGTAATTTTTAACAAACATTAAATAGCCCAGTGCGTAGGGAAGATTCATGCCAATCTGTGCAACTAATCCATGTGCTATAATTTGAGATCTATGAATGTCACCATCTCTACACATTCCCTGGAGTGACAGTCTATGAAATCTTACCGGGAAAGGATCCGTCCTAATCAGACGTCATCGCTCTGCTGACGTGATGGACTCACAGATGCTCAGCGCTCCCTGGTTAGGGTTCTCAGCAAATTAGGAGCCTAAATCTGTTTTTCATGGTTATAGATCGAACTATCTGCTCACAAGAAATACAGAGGATAGAGGGACATGCTATATATTTCACGCAGATGTAATCAACACAATCTAGTATGGTGGGAATCAAAGGATAAATTACCCAGATTCTCCAAAAAATAAATTCTTTTCAAAAAGAGAGAGAAGGGACTTTTATGGATCATAAGAGACTTCAGTGGAATATCAACCACATACAACATGTGAACTTTGTTTGCATCGTGATTCTAAAGAGCCAACTGCAAAAAAATGAGGCAGTCAAGGACATTTGATCACTAACTTTGATAATATTAAGAACATCATCATAATTTGATGATATTAAATTTTAGGTGACTGATGATATGTTGGCAAAAAAAGATGTATTGTCTTCTAAAGATAAATTCTGAAGTACTTAGAGATGACAAACAACCAGTAAATAGCAGTGGCAATGCTTTGTGGTTTTCCCTGAGCTAGAAATTAACTATTGATCTTTCCATGCCCATTCTCTTCCCTTCTCATGCTGCGTCGTATCCCTAGAGGGCTGACCCTTAAGATCTTGTATCACCCTGGCCCTCCCTTGGCCTCTGCCTTCCATTTGGATTCAGCCAATGAGAGGCACTGACAGGAGGTAAGAGAGGCAGGAGAAGAGGCAGCCCAGGTAAGGACGCCCCTGGCTTCTTCTCTACCAGGCTAAAGCTTGGCAGTGGCTGTATTTCTCTATCCAAACTCAGAACTCCTGTTGGGCAGCATTCCCCTCCAGCTATGGCACTCACAGAGTTACAGAAACTACTTTTCCCCTTTGTCCATTTAGGGCCAGTGGTGGTGGCAGCTCGCTCTCATTCTCCCATATATTGAGTTTTTTCATTACAGGTGTTTTAATTACCCTATTTGAGTGCTCCATTTGTTTCTTGCTGGGACTCTTATTAATACACTTTTCTTCTATGTATCTATGGGATAACTGAGTTATTAGCTCTGATCTGAGAAATCTAGACTGTCAGAACACTGTAAGAGCACTGAAAGATGGGGCAGGTACTAGAGGATAGATTTCGCTGTGACCCTATATTAAATAAGGATGGCCTTATCCATTCTGATTTATGGAGCTCATTAGGTCACATCTGAAAGTATGTGAAATATGTTGACCTTTTAACTAGGCCTTATTAAAGGTTAACCATTTTCTGGCAGAAAGCCTGTTCTTGCAATTTTGGTGAACCAAAAAAAAGAATGAGAAATTCTATTAAACAGATGTGACTAGAGTACACAACTCATGAAGATTTATTTATCAAAGATGCCAAGTTTTAGGGTTCCTAAGTATCCCTCTTCCAAGAGCTTTTTCTATTTCTGGTCATCCCCTACCCAGAGGAAGATCTTGGAAGCCAGGTATTTCACTTCCTGCTTTTACAAAACTCTACCATCCAGTTATAAATATTTGACTTCTTATTACAAATTCAGTATGTTTAAAGTTATGAGATTAGTCATTACCTACTTGGGAAAATTATAGGAATCTAGATCAGAAAAAAAATTTAGGCTTAGATTAGCTTCATCTCAGTTCTAGAAGTGTGATTTCTATCTCATTCATGTGACCTATTGCCAATTAATCTCAAAGTTGCTATCCTTTTTCCTTGTTTTTTATTTTTATTTTTTTTAAACTTGCCAAAGAGATGCTAGACTAAAAATGAGATAGTGTCTTTTAAAGAAGAGAACAGGCTTTTTTTCATGACTTCCTTTACTTGCTAACTAAAAAACAGACAATTGTGATGAGAGTTGCCATGGCCACTTTGGATCATAAATGGCTTTGAGAATGGAAATGATTCTTGGTCTCTGATATTATGGAGAGACTTCTAGCTTCTTCAACATGAGAGATTTCTACCTTGAGACTACTTTTGTTTTGCCACTCTTGTTTAATTGCAACTTAACCTATTAAAAAATACCACCTTAATATTCATCTTACAATAATAGGATTCCCATTGCAATGCACTATGGTTTGCTAGCTGCTTTGATACCATGTTAGATATTTCAGTTTTTCAAAGACAGGACCTGCCCTTATTCAAGCTGCTTTATAGGAAGTGGGACTTGGACCTTAATATTGGAAAATCAGCATATTCATAGAGCTGATTACATGTCTGTTTGGATCTCTGCATATGTTCTTGAATTCACACTCTCTATTTCTGCTATGATACCACTTGGGAAATGTTTTTGTTAATTTTATTATTTTCCTACAACAGAATATGTCTTTTTAAACAATCACTTGTCACAGTCCCTTTAACCCATGATTTGCAACCACATTTTTATGTTAAGTTTCCCCAAGGTCATTAATACATATTCTGGTGCAGTGAAAAGTAAGATTTCTATCTGCTGGCCTTCCCTTTCTGGCAGGTGTAATATTAAATCAAAGAATACAGGGCACTTTCAATGTATTAGAACTGTCCAGTTAGGCAGAAGCATAGGCAGGGGTTTGGAAATAACAGGTGAAAAGATTTTAGGACTAAGTGGGAACCACAACATTGACAGAACATTTAAATTATGCTAAATTACCTATTTAAGCATATATTAATTTTTATATGTCATATATTAATTTTTTAATTAAAGTTTATTGGGGTGACATTGATTAGTAAAGTTACATAGGTTTCAGGTGTACAATTCTGTAAAACATTCATCTATATATCACGTTGGGTGCTCACCACCCAGAGTCAGTTCTCCTTGCATCACCATATATTTGACCCTCTTTATCCTCATCTAACACCCTTCTCCCCGCCCCTCTGGTAAGCACTGAACTATTGTCTGTGTCTATGAGTCTTTGTTTTTTCATTTGTTTGTCTTGTTCCTTTGTTGTTTTTGGTTTTATATCCCATATATCAGTAAAATCATATTGTCTTCAACTTTTTCTGATTTATTTCACTTAGCATAATAATCTCAAGATCCATCCATGTTGTCATAAATGGCACTATTTCATCTTTCTTATGACAGAATAGTATTCCATTGTGTGTGTGTATATATATATATATAAATATATATGTATATATATATATATATATATATATATATATATATATATATCACATCTTCTTTATATAATCATCTATTGAAGGCCACTTTGGTTGTTTCCATGTCTTGGTCACCATTAATAAAGCTGAAATGAACATCAGAGCACATATATCTTTATGGATAGATGTTTTCAGATTTTTTGGCATAGATACCCAGGAGAGGGATTGCTGAGTCATATGGTAATTCTATTCTTAATTTTTTTTGAGGAACCTCCACACTGCTGTCCATAGAGGCTGCACCAATCTGCATCCCCACCAACAGTGTATGAGTGTTCCTTTTTCTCCACAGCCTCTCCAACATTTATTATTTGTCTTGTCGATGATAGTCATTATAACTAGTATGAGGTGATATCTCATTGTGGTTTTTTATTTGATTAATGATGTGGAGCATTTTTACATATGTCTATTTGCCATTTGCATTGTCCTCTTTGGAGGAATGTCTATTTAGGAGGTCCTCTGCCCATTTTTTTAATTGGATTGTTGGGTATTTTTGTTGTTGAGTTGTATGAGTTCCTTATATATTTTGGATATTAGCCACATATCAGAGGCATTGTTTGCAAAAATCTTCTCCCATTCAGTTGGTTGTCTCTTTATTTTGTCGATGGTTTGCAGATGACATGTTGCTATATATGTAGAAAAACATAGAGACTCCACCAAAAAGATATTAGAAACAATAAACAGATACAGTAAAATTGCTAGCCACAAAATCAACATACCAAAGTCCATTGCATTCCTATATACTATAATAACAATAAAATCTCAGAAAAAGAAATTTTAAAAAATTCCTTTTGTAATTGCAACAAAAATGATAAAAATATCTAGGAATAAATTTAACCAAGGAAGTGAAAGACCTATACAATGAAAACTGTAAGACATTTTTAAAAGAAATTGAAATTAAAGAAGATGCAAAGAAATAGAAAGACATTCCGTGTTCACGGATTGGAAAAACCAACATAGTTAAAATGGCCATATTACCCAAAGCAATATACAGATAAAATGCCATCCCCATGAAAACCCCAAAAGCATTTTTCAAAGTTTAAACATACAAAAGGCAACGTTTTCAAAATGCATTGGTTATTTGCATAAGACACATTGCTGTTTATATATTAGTTACGTGTATAGAACCGTCATTCAGAAAATTTTTGAAAGAATATCTGAATTCTGTAATCCCACTGAAAGAATGTGTCTTTCAGATAGAGACACATAACCCTATCATTTTAATGAATTTCCATTTCAGTAGCTCCCAAGTACCTAACTGGTTTCAGTCGCTGGGTCCAGAGAACAAAAAGAGATTTCAATAGAAGGTTCCAACAGAAGCTGAGGGAATTCTCAGACTGCAATTGGAAAAAGACAGTCAGAGAAAGAACTGTGGTTTCCCGTGCATGTAGATTTCTTTTATATGATCAGGTATTCTTGAATTCCATAATCTGCACCAAGTTGACAGGTGCCAAATAATAGTCTATCGTTATAACTGTATTTTTGTTCTTTGTCCCTTGCCACTGTAAATTTCTCAGTGGCAAGAATTCAATATCTTTAAGATTATAACCTTGTTTGATCAATGCTCAAAAACATACATTAAATGAAATACAAAGGTCTGAAAATCATCTGCTCAGGCTCTTAGACAATCTTAAAATGATGACTTTCTTGTATATTGATCACCCCTATGTTTGTTATTTGCTGAAAATATCTGCATCGATTATGTCATTTTATCTCAGGCTTCATGTTGATACCTATCAAAATAAGTTGAGCATCCTTTTAATTACTATGAATTGTCAACATACTTAGACAGGGAATCATTTCATAGCTGATTTCACAGAAACCAAAAGAAGTACACAAAATACTTAAAGTTACAAATGATGGGAATAATTAGTAAAGCTTCATCATGTCTGCACTAAGCATCTCATTCTAGGACTTATTGATATTATATACCCTTGAAATGAATATGTAATTCCATAAGACTTATAATTCAATGTACAACATTATAGGAAAGAAATTTGTTTCTATCCATTCTGAGTCATGGTTCCTTCTTATGCGGAGACAAGGGTTAACTGAGATAATATTTATAAAATGCTCAGCACAATGACTGACACATGGTGGTTTCAAAAAATATATGTTATATGTTCTTATATTTATTGTAACTTGGCCTACCTATCTCACAGGGTTATTGTGAGAAACAGATGAGATAATATATGTAAAAGCTCTTTGTAAGTTATAGATTTTTAAATAAATATTAATGAGCATTTTTAGTAAAGTAACAATATCATTCCCTTTACTTTAATATCATCCATTTTGCCATTAAACTTTAATACTTAGTGGTGAATATTTCAAGGCCTCTTTAAGGAAATGCTCTATTTTACCATGTTCAATGCTTTAGCAAGTAGTCATAAAGCCAATGTTATGGGCTGAATTTTTTTCACCCAAAAATGTGTATGTTGAGGTCCTATCCAAAGTACCTTAGAATGTAATCGCATTTGGTGATAAGGTCTTTTAAAAGGTTATTAAGTTATAATGAGACTATTATGGTGGGCTCCAATCCAATCTTGACTAGTATCCTTATAAGAAGAGGAAATTAGAACACACAAAGAGATACCTGGGACTCTTGTGCACAGAGAGAGGACCATAAAAGAGGCAATAAGAGGGCAGCTATCTGCAAGCCAAGGAAAGAGGCCTCAGTAGAAACGAATCTTGCTAGCACATCGATCTTGGACTTTCAGCTTCCAAAACTGTAGGAAAATCAATTTCTGTTGGTTAAGTCCCTCAGTTTGTGGTATTCTGTTATGACAGACCTAGCAAACTAGTGTACCAGTCATGTCATTTAAAATTCTTAACATTGTCTCATTTTTGGTAAGAAAAGATGTGTTAACTTTACTCAAAAACAACTAATTCTGTTGCATCTCTTTACCTCTAATTCATCACATTCACATTTAAAGCATGACTATTATCCAGTGCTTTGTAATGAGTATCAGAATATGGGTTTCTCAACTCTTAAAAATAATAGATTGGACTAGCTGAATCTCTTAGATTGTTTACCCAAGCCTTCATTCTTGAATCCTTTGACTTTGAACCAGAGAATGAAGAATTTGGCTGAATCACTGATCTCCGTATCTGGTCAACCTTGAGAGGATTTTCACCAAAATACAGGAAAATTTTACAAAGTAAGGACATTGAAATATGTTTTTCAAAAAGCTAGTTACACAATTTGAAGCACTCTTCTTTATTTTGAAATACTATACTTTCTTTTACTTTAAAAAAAAATGGTTGATAAAATGTGTCCTTTCTTTGAAAGGAGATGGTAGTCTTTGTTGTTGCTGTTGTTTTTCTTTTGCTTTGTTTAAAAGATTTTATTGGGAAACTGGGGGAGGAGAATAGTGTTGGGGAACCAGGGAAGGGGTACAGACAAGTTGCTGTCCTTTTGTTCTTCAGTCTAGTTGTGGAGGACGTCGTTTCACTGACCCATGTTGGTATTATCATTGCGCTCTTCCCGGGTAAGGCAGATCTGTCGCTGGCCACTGCACAACAGCTCATGGTGGCCCTTGGCAGCTCACGCTGGCTGCCAACCTCTCACGGTGGCTGCCAGCCACTCCTGGTAGCTCATGGCAGCCCACTGCAGCTCCACTGCAGCCTAAGCCATGCCAGCAGCTCAAGGCAGCCCAACTGCAGGTCAAGCTGTTGTTCACCATCTTAGCTGTAGAGGGCGCAGCATCACTGGCCCTCATATGGCATCCAAACAGGGGCCCTGCTGCTCAGAGCTGGTGTCCCAAGCCAATTCTTAACCAACACACCACTCGGCTGGCCTGGTAGTGTTTTTGTTTTAACATCATACTTAGCAAAATTAAAAATTAGCAACCTCAAATCAGACAGAATACACATATCTGCATATACAACTATACCATTAAATTCAATAGTCCTTAAATTTGAACCAGAAACCTGGCTTGTCCTTTTATCCCAAGTGGCCTTAGATTTAATGCATTACTATTCAAACACATTTGCATCACTAATTGAATCTCATAAAAGGAAGAGGGACATCTCCATGGATTTTGAAATACCCTTAGTTTATTTCCTGTTTCCTTCAAGCAGAACTCACTTCCACATATGTGTTATAGGGAAGTTATGAAAAACAAGACTTTTACAATAATGAAAATCAAATAATTTTGAACATGTTGAATGCATACTATACAGTAACACATTAACTCATTCTATTTTCAATTAATCTAATTATTGATTGTATAGCATTTATAATGATATTGTATTTATATTGATTACATAGTCTTTACAATGTGTGGATCAGCCACACTACATACACCATAAGAAATAAAATCTTGAGTACTGATACTGTTCGTATGCTTAGTATAATCTAGCTATTGGTTGTAGTTTACTTTTGTTTCTTGTTCTGCTTACATAGATTTTCCCTTCATTGTAATTTTTTTTTTAAAAAGCTTTCTCTGAATGTATAAGGTTAGAAAATTATTAAATAAAATTAAAAGTTACCAACTGCTAGGTCTTCCCAATAATTTCAAAGGAACATGTCATCAGATTTAACAAAAATACTTTTCATATTTTTCTATCTCCTATCAGTCTGAAATTCTGTTTGGTATTATGAGATTCAAGATAGAAGTTTTCTCAATGGTTTTGCAATAGATATTATTGTATTTTATTCTGAATTATTTCAAAATATGTGCATCAAAGATTACAGTACTAATGGATTGAACACTGTCATTAAAATCTCTTTCAGTAGGAGCACTTAGGACTAAAATTCCTTGATAAATATTTATTTTGAATTGAATGCAAGGTATGATTATAGAATACAGTGAATATTTAAATTTTTAAAACTTATTACAGTAAAAGACACATTGCCATTAATCCCCCTCAAAATACTCCCACTCTCTTTGAACACTCTTATCCCATCATTCTTGCCACTTTCTGAAGCAGTTCTGGAAGTCTTCTTTCGTGAGTGTCTTTAGTTGCGTTGTTACGTCTGCCTCGATGTCCTGAATCGATTCAAAATGTTTACCTTTCATGGTCATTTTGACTTTGCGGAAGAGCCAGAAGTCACATGGTGCCAGATCTCGTGAATAAGGTCAATAAAAACACATCGTAATGTTTTTATTTGAAAGAAATTGCTGTGTGACATGGAACCTTTCTGTTGTGATCGAAATACAGTGAATGCTGCTGCTGAGTGCCATCCCAAGAAAAGCCAAGGATCTTCAATATGGGAAGCAGCACATCAAACCTTAGTAACAGTGTGACACGTTTCAATTTGTTCAGTGCAGTCAGTTGGGTATAAGCTACGGTAGAGAGAAGGTATGCTTAGTGTGTTGTAAATCATTCTCCATCATGACAATGCTCCGTGCCACACATCGCTTCTGGTATGGCGATTTCTGTCAAATAAAAACATTACAGTGTGTCCTCATGCACCTTGCTAATAGGATCTAGTACTGTGTGGCTTCTGGCTCTTCCCCCAAATCAAAATGATCCAAGACACATAGGCAGCCATGACAGTGCAACTACAGACACAAAAGAGGACTTCCAGAACTGCTTCAGAAAGTGGCAAGAATGATGGGATAAGTGTGTTAGAGTCAAGAAGGAGTATTTTGAGGGGATTAATGGCAATGCATCTTTTACTGTAATTTTTTTTAATTTAAACATTTATCTTATTGTTTAATCACACCTCATATATGCATTCGTGATACTAAAGCAATTAGTAAAGCTTTAGAAAGTAGTTAATAATTTGGTTATAGTTGCCTAGTAGCATGTGCTCAAAAAAATAGCCTCCTTTTTTCTCCCTCAGGAAAATTTCTGTGGAGCAAAAGATATTAGAGTTTTTGTTTGTCATCTTGATAATATAACAAGCTATGTGAGAATGTCATCTTCCACTTGTATATACCTTGTTTTCATATATTTTATATATTCTTTCATATCTTCAAGGAAGATCTGAAGTTTATTTAAAATCCTTGAATATCTGGGTTGTATTGAATGTGTATGCTTACCAAATATTGACTACAAATCCAAATTTCAAACATTATCTGCTCATTAAATTATAACAGAAAGTCACACAGTATGGTAAATGAATGGTAAATATTTAAATTATTTTATAAACAAGGGTCAGAAAATAAAGCAGGAGAAGAAGCAGCAGGATAAGGAGAGAGGGAGGGAGGGAAGGAGGGAGGGAAGAAAGAAGGGAGATGAGCAACAAGGAATATTTCTGTAGAGCAACTAATCCAATTTAGTATGTGAGTATATATTTTAATACTTAATGCATATCTAACATGTATGTTTTACTTGTTTTGTATCTCTTTTAAAGTTATATATAGACTGTATACCTAAAAGTGTTCGTATATTTCAAAGAAGTAACTGCCTTAACAAAAATAGATTTCTTAGAAATTCTGAGATAAAGGAAAAAAATGAAAAATCACCTAGACCAAATCAGATGACTATAGATGAAGCTCAAATAGAATCTGGGCATTCCCAAGTGTTTGACTTTGTCATCTTTTTTTCAGATAACCATTTTGTTGATTTTCTCTTGAGTTTTATCAATTCTACTTCAACACTACATATTGTATGTATCATCTCTAATGAGTAGGTATATATGTAATTCTTCAATACTAAATCCACTTATCTCCTAATCCTGTATTATATGAGATGATAGAGTATCGTTCTCCTGTTGAGTGACAACCAAATGAGGCCTTTCCTTAAAGGGGATGTGATTGATGCCAATCTGGGTTGCACAAATCTTCACTGAAGGAAGTGGCCCTCCAAAGAAATGTCCCCCTGGTAGTCCAAGGTGGATCTTAGAGTTCATTTTCTTATGTAAACTGTGAAAAAAGTTGCCGAGCAGAGTAAGATTGGAATTATGAGTAGTTTATAGGTAAAATAAGATTTCAGAGTCTCATCTACAATTGAATCAGTAAGTATAACACTGCTTTCATGGCATAATGTGCATGACTTCTAAGAAACAGCTAAGAAAATTTGAACAAAATCCATCTGTAAACACAATAAAATGTCTTTGGGGAAATCTGTAGTTTGTTTTCTATACCATTCAATGGGATCTCACTAAACAGATGCTCAAGCACATTATCATAGAAATCAAATAAAATTAAATTCCATAACCTTCATCCATTTCTCAAGAGTATATTATTTCTGAAAGACTTAAGATGGAGTTTTTATTTTTTCATTTTTTTCCTCCCAGACAAAAAGGAAGACATGCGTTTCTGAGCACAGCTGGAAAACGTGCGTCTTGGTGTCCCACCCCTGTTTTTCCTGTCTGTTCAGGTTTACCCATGGAAGCTGCAGCTAGCAGTGTGTATGCACAGCTGCTGAGGCAGAGATAACTTTGCCCATAATAAATGAGGGAAGCGCTTCACCCCATGGAACTAGAAGAGCTGATTTTGCTGGATGGGAGGGGAACAACTATGCCCTTCACAGTTCAACCCCTTCCATTCCTAAACTGCTTGGAGCCATGACCGGTACTGGTAGACAAAAACTTGAGAAAAGCCAAGAAAGCTCAGAGGCATTGCTTAGCATTTCTACGCAAATAATAATTTCCTAATTTTTCCTTTCTCTCCCACATTAAGCAATATAAGGCAGTTGTAGACAGTGGAGAGTAATTTACCCTGTTTCCAAGTAGAAATATGGCCAGGCCATGGAGAGAAAAGACAGAAAGGACTGGGAAGAAAGAACATTAAACATAGTCTTAATCTTCTTAACATATTTCTTCACTGGACCATTGTAAAGACATTTCCCTCCTCCATTTGTTTACAAATATTTATAGTTATAGTATGCCATCACAACCTAATTTGATGCCAAGTCAAAGCATTTCATTCTTTTATTCTTTCCTTATAAATCAATACTTCCAGCTCTTTCATCATTTTTGTGGCTTTTCTCGGAAGCTCTTTTCATTTATCTAAATCTTTTTTAGAGCTGAGGTGCCAAGAACTCAATCATAATCTCAATGACCATGCATAAAGGGGAAAAGAAGAGGGGAGGATTAAAACAAACAAACCCAGCTCCAAACCAAGCATATAAGCCATAGTTGCATTTCTTGCAATAGGACCTATTGTTCTACAGCATAAGGAGCATTCAAAGGTTCTTTCACCACATAACCCAAACACTGGATTGGAGAAGCCTAAACACCAGTCCCCCTGATGGAAGTGTCTTTTCTGCAGAAAGAGTAGAGACTTTTTAAATGTGAATGTCCCAAGGATAACTGTCTGATTTTTTACTCTGTAAAAAATTCAAAGAAAAAATGGGTCTGTTCTACAGTTTCCCTAGAGAGTAGTTTCTTCTAATCCTACTTGGATTGTCTAGGATGGACCTGTTCCCCAGATCTCTCTTAGTAAAGCTAAAATAACAGCCAAATAGGGATTCCTTCCTTACTTTTCTCTTTATCCACCATCTGGTTACTTTTACCAGGAAGTTATATTGTAGTAAGTGTTCTATTTATCAGTCAAAAAATGATCACTATAACATGTTCATCTGTTGCAAATAATATGTAATATATTTTTTAAAGCAAATATTTTTTAAATTTTGCCTTCTGGTTCACATATCATTAATCAGTACAGATTGAGTTCTTCATTTTAATATTTATTATTATTATTAATTATTATTATTTTTTCCCTTTGCTCAAGTAAATATATTATTTCATCAGAAATTTAAAAAGTATATTATATATACTTCAATTCATATAACAGTACTTATAGCAGTAGCTAAGCAGATTTGAATTCTTTAAAGATTATATGTGATAATTTTACCAAAAGTTAGATGTAATGCAACCATTTCAGTTTAACCTGTTCCACTAGTTCTGCTTCTAAGAAAAAAAAAAATTAAATTTGTGTGTAAAAGTGAGACTAATGAATACCAACCTAAATCTACATAGTTACAACTGTTACAACTAAATGTGTTCTATAGTCTAGTCATCTGTCATCAAATGAAAGACTGAGAGTTATAAATAAGAACTCAGTTGGAGTTTATTAGCTAATTACTGTTAACATGCACAGAGGAATACAAATACAACCAAGCTCTCTTGATTGTTCTTTATTTGATAGTAAGCAGTTAAAATTCAGTGGGATTAATTCACGCATTAACTCTTATGAGTAATTTCACAGAAACTTGTGTTTTGTGTCTTTGCAATAATGTCTATCCATCTTTGTTTCAGAGTATGATAAGGCTCTACAGTTTTCAAAATCATTCAAATCTTTCCTAGAGATGTATATCTCAAAAAATGTCTGTCTTCAAGACATGAATATTGTATTCAGTATTACTCAATTTGCAACCCACCTAATCTGAATCATAAATCACCTGCTTTTGACTCCTATTTAAGTACACAGATGTCAGTTACTGAAGCAATTATTTCTTTTTTGACTAGAAGCAGTTACCACCCAACATAAATTTCTAAAATATCTTCAATCTTATCAACATTCAGAAAGGGCAGAAAAGTGGTTTAAGTTTCTCACATTTTAGAAAAACTGACTTGGTTTTTGAATTAAGTTTAAGAAAACAAAACAAAACAAAACAAAACCTACATGAATCCCACCTCTTTCCAATAAAGAATAGAATACAGATACTATTATAGATACATGTTAACGTAATATGACTTCTGATCTCCTAACTCCTATTGAGTACTGATAAGTTTGATGGCATCTGATGCTTTTCTTTGGGTGTACAATAAAGGAATAAGGGATCAACTAAGAGTTCATGTAACCAAGATGCTCATAAAGGACTAATGTGTAGTAAACTCTTCTTTTCACAGCCAGGAAATACCTTTAAATCAGTTATAATTAGTTTCTGTCTTCACATACAATTAACCAGATTCTAGTACTATTAAAAACATCTTTTTTCAGGTAATCAAACATCACATTTCTTGTTGTAACATCTTGCTAAAGTAAAACTACAGAATGACAGGCCATTAACTACCAAACTACGATGGGGACTATTCTAAAAATTATGCTAGTCTTTTTCTTCCACAGTTTGTTAATAACAAAACAAATCTAATCCAAATAAAAGCAACCATTACAAGCATGCCCACCTTGATTTCTTAATCCCCTTCTGACATTCAGTGTTCTCTGCCTTAGTTTAGTCCCTTCCTAACTAATGTTCCTTTTGACATTTCTCCAAACTTGACTTCAAGTCACCCTAAATAAGGTTGTCAATTATTAAGGCAATGTTCTTATTATCTAGGAAAGTAAAAATACATCTTTGCAAAGACAAAGAGTTCTTGGAATATAAAATTTGTAATTTCCCTTCTATACTACCAAAGTAAAGTATCCTGTTAGCCGCACTCCTTAAAGAAAGATACACCACATTAATCTCAAAACGAAATTAATAAATGATACTATAGACATAGTAAACTCTAACTTTAACAAGATACATTCACAAATATTTCCTCCATTTTGATTAGATAGTGATAAAAAGGAAAATGGAATTGAATAATCATACAGTTTAATACAATTGGATCTTTGTTTATAAGTGCATAGTTGAAAGACAGAAAAGAGTTAAATATCTCTGAATTAGATCTGTGCTGTCAATGTTAGATATGCGGAAAGAAACATGAAATACTGCAGGTCAGTGGCAATTTTATATCACTTTCTATTTAGGATCTAAGATATATAACTACTAAGATATGTATCTCAGTTTCATAAATAGTATCTATAATGAAACCAACCATCTATTTTAAAGAACACCATTATATTTTATATTTATTCAGATATTACATTGTTTTTAATGTTAAAAAAATTTAACTCAGATTTAAATGAATTAAAGTTTCACTAGAAAGTACACAATTAAAGAGGTCATACTCACATTTTCTTGCCTTCTAACTTTAATAAATTTAGGCTACATTTATACCTCACAACAATGGCAAGTGATTCCAACGATTTTTATGCCATATGTGAATGCAAATATATGAATTTCATGTAGCATTTGTTACTTCCTTTCTACATTACAAACATAGTATGCACCAAATATAGAACACTTTTCATGCTACAAAAATTATAAAAATCAATTAATAATAATATTATTCAAAGAAAATCACTACTATACAATTCAGTGTTTTATATCAAGATATATAATAGATAGATAAATAGATAGATGATGAAAGAAAGAAAGAAAGAAAGAAAGAAAGAAAGAAAGAAAGAAAGAAAGAAAGAAAAAAAGAAAGAAATAAAGAAAGAAAGAAAAAGGAAGGAAGGAAGGAAGGAAGGAATGAAGGAAGGAAGGAAGGAAGGAAGGAAGGAAGGAAAAGAAAGAAAGAAAAAGGAAGGAAGGAAGGAAGGAAGGAAGAAAGAAAGAAAGAAAGAAAGAAAGAAAGAAAGAAAGAAAGAAAGAAAGAAAGAAAGAAAGAAAGAAAGAAAGAAAGAAAGAAAACATGTTGGGTGTATAGTTTTGCATCACAGCTTGTTTTTGTTTTTCTCAGAGAATATTATATCATGAAATATTCCTAATGTCAATAAAAGGTCCCTGATAGCTTTATTTTAAACAACTGCATAGATACTTATGCTGTCGATTATTTAATTCCTCTTCTAATGTTATACATATTTTGTACTATTATGAACAAAAAACAGTGCTGTGATGAAGATCATTGTACATAAATTTTTATTCACCTTTATGAAAAGTCCCTTAAATAGATTCTGGAGGTTACAGTACATTGCTAAACAGCAAGAATGTTTGTTGTTTTTTTTCTTTAGACGGCAGTGTTACTGGCCCTCATATATGGGATCCAAACCAGGGCCGCTGGTGTCCCAAGCCAGCTCTTAACCACCGCGCCATTCAGCCGGCCCCCCAACAATGTTTTTTTAAGTAGATACTATTTCTGAATTGCTTTCTAAAAATGTGGAAATCACTGCTATCGCTCCCTCTCACAATAATGTTTGAGAGCTCAGAAATTTCAATCCCTTGGCTACCTCCCCCACACCAAAAAGAAAAAAAAAGAAAAAAAAAAAAAGCTGTCACAGGATGGATAAAAAATAGCACTCACTAGAGTTTAATTTTGCCTTTCACTTAATTGCAAATAAGATATGGTATGCTCTTCATAAACATAGTAGTCATTTGTATTTTTTAGGAATTTTAATGATTTTATTGAGCTTTTAGATCAATCATTTAGATAGGGTGGATTTATTTCATCATATGTACAAACATTATATATTAAGAATATTATTTTATTTATATAATTGGAGGGAATATCTCAATCAACTAGCCACTTAGTTTTTAATTGTTTTACAATATTTTTGTGTATACAGCCTTTTAGACATTTTGATATTTATTTAAGTAAAAATTTTTCTTTGTAATGCTTATTGTTTTAATGCTTAAAAGATTATTTCTCATTACATTTTTTGGTCATTTTTTAAAAAAAAATAACTTTTCATTCTGACATTTATTCTGAAATATGAGGTAACATAAGGGGTTATTCCTTTTTTGTTGTTGTTTCCCAAATGGTAACCTTATTTTCTCAACATCATTCAATGAATAATGAATTCAGTTATCCAATAACACAGTCCACAGTTATTTATTGAGCTACCATGAGCTTAGAACTGTTATAGGTAATAGTATCCAGTGATGGAACCAAGACTTTGTTCTTATGGAATTTTCATTCCTGGGTAAGAAAACATAACAAATAATTGTATAATATAATGGCATGTGTTGACAAATGCTTTGAAGGGGAATAAAAAAGCAAAGTGAAAGGATAGTGGAGACTGAACATGTGTGGCTGATATTTAAGATAGGTAAAAAAATTCTTCCCTTATGAAAACGGAGTTCATCAGTGATCTGTATTTGCATGAATATTTTGCAGATCTATTTGTTGTTTATAAGAATTTTTGTTTGGACATTTAAAAATAAATTTATTCAAAGTTACAATATTCTCTATTAAATATTTTCCTCAAACTAATTTAAAGAATGTACTGTTCACCTAAGTATTTTTGTTTATATTGTGTATCATTCAAACTGATTAAAGTCATTGAAATATTCACTATGTAGCAAAATTCATGAAAGTCCATCAATAATTTTGCAAACTACTGGTTTCAAATATCCTACCCCAACTTCTCCCAAGCACAGCAGCTACTCATTTCTGCTTTTCTCCTTTTGTTCTGGCAATCCCCGCTGTGTAAATAACCCCTGGTGCAAATAATAACACATATTATGAGCTTGCTTTAAGTTTCCAAGACTTCCCAACCTGAAATGATACATCCTTTTCTGCATTTCTGTTTTACTAAGTTGATTTTATACAACCTAAACATTTATAGAATTTTGTCTCCTGTTTTTCAAGTTACTTACTATCTTCCTGAGTGTACATGTTATATCTTCAACCTTATAACAAATTCATCACAAGTTGGGGATACATCCTATATCCTGCAGACAGCACAAAAGTAATTTAACAATACTTCTTGACTTGAAAAAGTTCTTAAAAGACACTAGAATAAAGAAGCAGGTGAAAAATGAATCACAGAAGGTAATAATAATTTGATAACTTGAAATAAACTTGGAAAGTAAGAGGTATTTTTATTTTTCTCTCAAACAAACTTGAAAGCCAAAATTCAGTGGTATGATGGGATTATTTTAGTTGGAAGTTTAGTTTAAAAAGTTTTATTATTAGGGTAACAATTATTACCTTTTAAAAATTATGTGTGAGCCATTATCTAATATTAATATTTCTAATTCCATGAAAAAATTACTAAATTTTAGTATAAATTTATAAAATCTAAAATCACTTCATAAAGTCTCATATACATACCCAAGCTACATTGGAAATATCAATCTCTCTTAGTCATCTAAATTAATGTACTGACTCTCTCCAGCGATCAACTGTATTCAAGACAAGATTTAATATATTTTCTCATAAAATATTAACAATATAGTAATTAATCATTTTAACCACAGGCACATTTTTATATTCTGAATAGAACCAAGAGAAGCACAGAACCAGATAAATAGCTTGAGGGCATAATACAAAAGCTAGTTTCCTTGATAGTAATATTTCTGCAATTCCTTCATCCCAAAAATGTATTAATCAAGAGGTCTCATATGAACTTAAAATTTCCCATCACTTTAATGTTTTCCTAACTATAAGAATAATGGGTTCTTATTTACATTGAAAGATTACCAGAAAATAATATACAGAGAGTGCCAAAAAAAATGTATATACGTTTTAAGAAAAGAATAAAACTGTACTAAAATTGTAATACTCAGTGCTGGCCTAGTGGCACTTTGGTTAAGAGCTGGCTTGGGATGCCAGCGGCCCTGCTTCAGATCCCACATGGAGGGCCAGTGACACTGCCCTCTACAACTAAGATGGTGAACAACAGCTCCACCTGGAGCTGGGCTGCCGTGAGTCCCCAGGATGGCATAGCTGCAGCCCCTGCTGCAGTGGGCTGCAATAGGCTACAGTGAGTGGCCAGTAGCCAGCTCTTTGTAGCCAGGGCTGCAAAGAGCCTCTGTGAGTGGCCGTCCAGAGGCCGGCGACCGATCTGCCTCACCCGAGAAGAGCGCAATGATGACACCAACATGGGCCAGTGAAGCAATGTCCTCCACAACTAGACTGAAGAACAAAAAGGACAACAACTTTTCTGTTCCCCTTCCTGGTTCCCCAATGCTGTCCCCCTCCCTCAATTCCCCAATAAAATCTTTAAAAAAAAATGTAATACTCAATATATACTGATAACAAGATGAATACAAGTCATGTATATACATTTTGTTGGCACCCCCAGTACACCAAAATAATTTCTAGGTCTGTAACTTGGTATTTTATATTGCAGCACCATATGAATCAGTGTTTCTCCTATTATAACATTGTATAAAATCAGTGGATAAACATAACTATTAATATCATTTTTCATTTTGTATCTGATAACATTTTAAGTAGCCTGTGTTTTTTGAATTAAACATTTATATACACTGCTATTTTTCATTATTCATTTTAAAACATAAGATAGAGACCTAAAACATATAATTTCATTTTATAAAATATTCTGAGATTTTATAAACCATTCAGTATTTAGAAAAGGAACTGTAAAGAAAATGATAGATATTATATTAACTGTAGTTAATTATTGACAGCTTTAAAAACATTATGTCCTTTTTCTTAAATACAATATTGTTGACATGCATTTAAGAAAAAAAAATGTAAGAAAATATTTTAATCACTAGTGGGTAGAAGAAATCTTCCTGAGCAAATATTTGCAACACAAATTATAACAAATGTTAATATTCCTAATATATAAATAGTTCCAATGAGTTGTAAGAAGAAAGCAAACTAACTGAATACTAAAAGGGCAATAGTAAAAGGGCAATTTAAAAAATTACCAATTCATAGAAAATGTAAATTGCTAATCAACATACAAAAAGATATCTGCTCTCATTTGCATTCAGAGAAATGAAAATTAAATTAACAATGAAATAAACATAAAATTGGCATAAAGAGGTTTACTATACTCAGTGTTGGTGGAGAGGCTGTGAAACAGCTATTCTCATTAACTGTTGGTTGGGAGTATGAATTGCTGCATACTTTTTTGAAAACTCAATTTAACAATATATGTTAAAATTAAGGATTACTATTAACTAAGCCACCCCCTTTTTGGAAATCTAGCCTATAGAAATTAATATATTATTTATAAAAACATATATACAATGATGATTATTGTAGCTTTGTTTATACTTGCAACAAATTAAGAGGTAAAATTAACTAAATTTGAATATCCAACTAGAGGCAAATGTTTATATAAATTTTGTTTTACCAGTTTTATGGAACATTGTGTCATTATTAAGAACTAGTTAGAGCTACATCTTTTGGCCTGGAGGAACGCTCATGGTATGTTTTTAAATGAGAAAAACAATTTGCATTGCAGAGTAATGCAAACACCAGGATTATCCCATTCAAAAAATCACACAAAAAACCCTCGTGTGTGTTTGTATAAATTTGTATAATGTTTAATGTTTGTAAGCATGCAAGAACAACATGGGATATGGAATTACATACACTAGGATATTAGCTTTAGTTATTTGGAGGATCTGATGAAAAGAAGAAAGAACAGGTAGAGGGAGATTATAAATTTTTTTCTTTATATGAATACTAATTTGATTAGTTAATTTGGATAAAAAAAGTGGTGAGACTTTTTAAAATTAACACTGGTAAGAGATAAAGTATATAAACTCCGGTATATCAGTTAAAAATATCTATGATTCTAGGGATATATCCAAGAGGAATGAAAGTATGCATTCACAAAAAAAATTATAAACAAGAATTCATAGCAGCATTATTTATTACTGCCAAAGGTAGAAACAACCAACCGTTCATCAATGTGATGAATGGTAAAATAAAAGCAGTATATCAATACAATGGAATATTATTTAGTAATAAACAGGAATAAAGTATTGATACAAGCTATAACAGAGATGAACCTTGAAAAATTATGTTAAGTGGAAGAAGCCAGTCACAAAAACCACATAGTGTATCATCCTACTTATATAAACTGTCCAGAAAAGGGATGTTTATAGAGACAGGAAGTAGATTAGTGGTTGGCTACAGTTAAGTGAGCTGACTAAAGGAGGATGGTGTTTGCTAATAGGTAGAGGATTTGTTTTGATGGAGACAAAAATGGTCTAAGATTAAATTGTGATGATTGCACAGCATTGTGACTATAGTAAAACACATTTTAATGTATACTTTAAGTAGATTCATTGCATGGTATACAAATGATAGCTCAATAAAACAGAAAAAACTATGAACTTTTTTTTGAATATGTAAAATGTCACCTCACAAATTAATTTTTAAAAATCATGCTCATTAAACTAAATAACTTACAATCTGACATTAAACAATAATAAGGTATTCTATATAAGACAATTTCCTGTTGGTGGAAAATTTCGCCTTAAAATATCAATACTTTCTCTTCAACCTTAGATACATTGGTTAGGAAAATTTCTAAACTTTGACATAGATCTATGTGACTTTTGTAGTGTCTAATAAAGATACGTCATACTTTTCTTGAAAGTTGTACTCAATAATATGGACACCATCTTTAATATTATTATCTAATATAGTGTAAATGCAATTTCAATGTAAATCAGGGTTATGAGAAGTTCCCCTAAGATTTCTCACTCATTAAATGTATATCTAAATAAGAGTATAAGAATAAATTTCATTTAAGAGAAAACCTGAGTTCCCATGAATGATGTACCTGACCTTAAATGCTTACGTATTGTGAGTTTAATTTTGACTGTATTCAGATGTCTTTTTCCTCAATTTTTGGTTCTCTCTGTTCTGTATAAGTAAAGGTGTCAGTAATAAGGCAAATATAATATAATATCCCAATTTTCAATCTAAGCAGGGCTCCCAATATTCTCTGATGTTGAAATTACTAAGATTTTCATATCTATTTTTATTCCATGGGTGATTAAAATTACTGCATGAATATCTATTTTCAGACTACAGTTTTCCAAACATGGTTTTTGGCAATGAACTCAGCCACTAACATTTTCAAAGTAAACATCACGACGGTTTCAAAATCTGTGACACATCAATTTAGGAAGTTATGCAAGAGTAAGAAAAAGTTACAGGTGCTGGAAAAAACATGGATTGGATTTGCTTCTATGGTTTTATGCATATTTTTTTCCTCATACTAATAAAAGTTACCATTTATAATTTGAAATACATGATCCTTCCTGCCAATCTTGTATTTGTAATGTATGTATTCCAAAGTGTATACCCATACCTATATGTTATTACATGTCAGATGGATTAATATAAACCCTATTACTTTTCCAAGTGTGCCCCTCCCAGGTACAATTATCTTCAACTCCTTTTTTTTTTAACCTGACCTCACCCCTATAACTAACCATTTATCCATATTTCAAAGGTTTTTTGTTTTTTTTTCAGTGTGTTATAATGGTAAGAGCTTGAATTTTGAAGTCAAATAGAGTTTATCTTGATAGAGTTTTGGCTGAATTGTTTATTGCATATACTTGGTCATTTGCTTAACTTTTCAAATCTATTTCTTCATTTAGAAAATGGAGAAGATAATAACTACTTTTGTAGTCCTGCAAGGGGGTTAAATTAGTCATCATTAATTTAAAAAGACCAATATAAAAACTCTTACATAAAAAGAAGTCACTCAATAATAGTTAATTCTCTTTTTCTTAACTTCTCAGCCCACAATTTCCATCATAATTAAAGCCCTTATCATTCACTTTATCTTGTACTTTATGTCACATGCCAGTCTTATCTTTCTAAAATACTTCATGTCTTCACTGCTTAAAAATCTTCAATGGGATTAACATGCCAAATAAACTCAAAATGCTTTACTTTGACTTTTAAGATCCATTTTAACCTGGCTTCATTTTCCTTCTATTTCAGTAAAGCTGATGTATATTTAAAATACCTTGTTCTCCCTAAATCTGCTATTTTTTTAATGTTAGTCCTATTAAAAAAAAAATTAACTTTTAATTTTTTTTTTTTTACAATTTTCTTTTCCATCAATGTAATAAGATTTTATTTGTCCCAATCCTCACAATTATCCAGATCTCAGTTTTTACTACTTTGGAAAACTTTTCCTATTGTAACTAGAAGTCATGCCTCCCTTTTTCTAACCTATTAATAATAGTTTTTAATTTATAAGGTCTTGATTTTATTTTATTTTTTTTGATGGCAGTGTCACCGGCCCTCATATGTGGGACCCGAACCGGGGCCGCTATCGTCCCAAGCCAGCTCTTAACCACCACGCCACTCAGCTGGCCTGATTTTGTTTTTTTAAATTAAATGATCTAAAGTATTTTCTATGTTTTATCTTCATTTTTTTAAAAGTGTTGTTATATAGTTTATTGTGTGTGTGTGTGTTTTCTTTGTTTGTTTGTTTTTTGAGGGCAGTGTCACTGGCCCTCACATGCGGGACCCGAACCGGGGCCGCTGGCCTCCCAAGCCAGCGCCCAACCACCGCGTCACTCGACCAGCCCTCGCTTCATGTTTTGAGTGTCTTATGTGTGCTGTGCACCAAAGAAGTACAACCCACCTGCAAAAAGTACCTTGAACTCAGTGGATAGCCTATGACCGTTTGAAAACTTGATTTGCTCTTCTTGAGTCAGTTTCCTTTCAGTTCAATCAGCCAATTGAGTTCTGTCTATATTTATAAGACTGTTTGTTCAAGGTAATGCATGTTTCAGAATCACCAAGAAAATAAAATTCCATTGTTTTCACATGATAAAACAAAAAATTTTCTCAAATATCTTTAAAATAGCAGAAAGGCAATTTGCAGTGTTTTATAATACTTGAACAAAAAATGTAATTTATTCTAATGTCTCAATCTTATAGCATGTTCACCAATTTAATTTTACTTTAATGGAATTTTAATTAGTTTTGGATTCTTTGATCATTTGTTTTTGAAAAGCTATGTACACAGTGCCAAGAGTGATTTAAAAAAAAATAAAAGTGCAATTGATACTGGAGCTCACTTCTTATAAATGAGCCAAACATTTTATACATATTCATTCCACATTTGTTTTCCTGGAAAATGTCATTATCATCTAAATTTACATGTCCATAATGCCTATTATACATAAAGGTCAATATATGTAACAAACAGAAAAACAAAAAATTACTCCTGTGTAACCCAACTATTATTATTCATCAAACTCAGACCTAGGTTTGCTCTCTTTTTCAAAATAAACACACACACACACACACACACACACACACACACACACACGTATTTCTCACAGGAACAAATTTATTTTGTGGAACAATTTTCATTTAATGCTAACTTTGAAAATTCTATCTGCTCTGCCTGTAAACTTATTCCCTCCTTAATAAGGAACATTCAGATTTTGGAAATACTTGCTGATTTCTATGGGACTTGCTGTTTTTGTGCAATGGCTCTTGCAGTAGATTTCCATTTTGCCATGCCATATAAATCATGCCATTCCAAAAACACCATGTAATTAGTTCCAGAGCAAGAGTTTATTGACCAGTCATTTTACACAGGGAACTATTGTACTTAGGCACCGAAGAAGGATGCAGACATAAATATAAACGCACAGTCTTGAGGTGCTTTCAAATTGAGTTGGAAAGGGCAAAACAAACAAATAAAAACTTTAAGCAATTCAAAAAAGTCAACATGTTACAGCGTAAAGTGACATTAAAAATTGACAAAGAATCTCTCCTTGACCAGACTTTAGTCAGGCTTCTCTGAATTGTCTTTCCAACTAGGCCCTGACTTTTGAGCTTCCATGTTCATCTCTGCATTTTCCATCTTTAGCAAGAATCCTGTTAAGGCACTTCAACCAGAATCTTTCACCCTTGATGTATGATCATCCTCAATATCTGACAAAGTTCTTCAGTCCCAACTGTCCCCCAGGTGAAGTTGATTTGCTGTTTCCTGGTTAGCACAAGAGGCCTGTTAAGCTTTTGGATGAGAAAACGAGCAGAGGTCATGGCTGAGGGACATGGAGGGCAGCTGGAGTCCCAGGCGCTCTTCTTAAAGGGCCTGCATAAAGACATACTCACTGAAGGACTCACTCGCTCTCAGCTCCGCTGCTGGAGCAGCAGCTCGAAAGGCACCAGGGACAGATGGTGGGGAACTGAACTGTCTGGCTGCAGGACAAAAGCTAGACGGGCAGCTTTCTCCCAGACAGAAGTGATAGCAGGAAACATTGTTCCTTTGTTGACTGCTCTCCTCTACCAGCATGCAGACCAAGATGGGCACCATATCTGAGTCTCCATCAACCTGCCTACAGTATTTGTTTGTCCAGCCCTGGCAATTCCAAAACCCTATCCCATCCAAGTTACAGACCCACCAAAGCTGCTTCCTGTGGCTTTTCCATACAAACCACCTAACTTGGCTCATGCTGTAGATTTTCCTAAAATCTTTCAAAGATTCACAAACCCAAACAAGCAGCATCTGGTCTTGGTATGCCTCATATCTCTTGCTAAGCAGCCCTGAAAATGCTACGAGAGGCAGCCAGCCTCAGTTTGAACTTAGCCTATCCCAGGTACCTCCAAGCCCAGCAGAAGTGGCAGCCATCTGAAGATCATTTTGTAGCTCATACCAAGTGGCCCCAAGTAGGGCATAGTCAACGGCTAAACTTGACCTGCAATAGAACCCCTCCGAAGAGGCCCCAGTACAAACACAGCTAGTGGTCGTCTTCACACGAGCACCAGAGCACCACTCAACCACCTCCACAAAAGACACACTCAAAGGGCAGACACAGCAGGCATTGCTAATGTGAATCCTGCTCCTTACAGTCAGCTCCTGCATGAAAGCTCCACTGAAGTCATGGCCACTCCTCACAACAAATCAGCTGGAGGGTCAATATCTCCCATTAATGTGCATACAGCAACAAAGGCTTAACTATAACAGGAGTGCACACACAACCCACACAAGGGACATACCTGGAGTCCCCGGCCCAGGTAACCAAGGAGACTGTGCCACTGGGCCTCACAGGATACCTACTACATAAGGCCACTCTACTAAGACCAGGAGAAATAGCAGCCCTACCAAACACATAGAAACAAACACAGGGAAGTAGCAGAAATGGATCCCAAATAAACATGTCTCAAATAAAAGAATAGAACAAAATTCTAGAAAAAGAAGTAAACAAAATGGAGACAAACAATCTATCAGATGCAGAGTTCAAAACACTGGTTTTGAGTATATTCAGTGATCTCAGAGAGAACTTCAATAAAGAGATAGGAAACATAAATATAGAGATAGAAAACATAAAAAAGAACCAATCAGAAATGAAGAATAAAATAACCAAAATAAGGAGTACATTAGAGAGAATCAACAGTAGATTCCATGAAGCAGAGGACTGAATCATCAATTTAAAAGATAAGGTAGGAGAAAACACCCAATCAGATCAGTAAAAAGAATCTCCCCAAAATGAGGATAGTTTAAGGGGTCTCTAAGACAACATCAAATGTACCAATAGTTGCATCACAGGAGTACCAGAGGAGAAGAGGGAGAGCAAGGAATTGAAAACCTATTTGAATAAACAATGACTAACAACTTCCCTAACCTGGTAAAATAAATGAATATTCAAGCCCAGGAAGAACAGAGTATCCCAAACAAGAAGAACCCAAAGATGCCCACACTAACACATATCATAATTAAATTGCCAAAGGTTAAAGACAAAAAGATAATCTTAAAAGCAGAAAGAGAAAAGCAGTTAGTTACCTACAAGGGCGCTCCCATAAGACTGTCAGTTGATTTCTCAATAGAAACTTCCAGGCCAGAAGGGATTGGGAGGAAATATTCAAAGTGATAAAAAGCAAAGACCAAAAACCAATTCTATTTATTCTTGCAAAGTTATTTAAAATAAAAGGAGAGCTAAAGAGCTTGCCATACAAGAAAAAGCTAAAGGAGTTCATTACCACCAAAGTAATATTACAAGAAATGTTAGAAGTTCTTCTTTAAGAAGGAGAAGAAGAAAGATCAAAAATATGAATAATAAAATAGCAATGACTACATATGTATTAACAATTACTTTCAATGTAAATGGATTAAATGCTTCAATGAAAAGACAGGGTGGCTGAATGGAAAAGAAAACAAAACCTTTACACTACATACAACAGACACACTTCAGGAAAGACACACAGTGACTAAAAGTAAACTAATGCAAAATCTATGTCATGAAAATGGAAACAAGCAAACAAACAAAAATCTGGGGTAACAATTCTTCCTTTTTTTTTTTAGCTGAGCCATCCTGCCACTTGTTGGCAGCTCAACAGCAACTCAGCTCAGGTTGGCATCAAACTGCTGTTGCTCAGAGCTCAGCTTGCATTCTTGAGTGAGCTCTTAACCAACTGAGCCACTCGGCCAGCCCTTTTTTTTTTTTAAACTTTGCTTCTTTTGTTTATTTATTTATTTATTCATTTATTCATTATTCATTTATTTATTTGAGGGCAGTGTCACTGGCCCTCATATGTGGGACCCGAACCGGGGCCGCTGGCATCCTAAGCCAGCTCTTAACCACCGCGCCACTCGGCCGGCCCTTGGGGTAGCAATTCTTATATGGGACAAAATAAGCTTCAAAACAAAGGCTATAAGAAGAGAGAAAGAAGGACCCAGTAGCCCCACTTCTGGGTATTTATCAGAAGAAACCCAAAACACTACTTTGAAGGGATATGTGCATCCATCATTATTACAATAGCCAAGATATGGAGGCAAACTGGATGTCCATCAGTGGATGAATGGATAAAGAAGCGGTACATATATATATATGATGGAATATTACTTGGCCATTAAAAAGAATGAAAAATTGCTTTCTGCAACACCATAGATGGACCTAGAGAGTATTATGCTGAGTAGAGTAAGTCAGACAGAGAAAGACAAATGTATGATTTCACTTATATATGGAATCTAGGGAACAGGATAAATGAACAAACAAAACAAAAGTAAGTTCATAAATACAGAGAGCATTTTGATGACTGCTGAATTGGTGAGGGTTTTGGGAGATGTATAAAGGGGGAAAGGGGATTAAACGGTACAAATTGGTAGTTACAAAATAGTCATGGGGATATAGAGTATAGCATAGGGAATATAGTCAATAATATTATAACTATGTATGGTGTCAGGTGGTTACTGGATTTATCAGGTAATTACTTTATCAATTTTATGAATGTCAAATCTCTATGTTGTACACCTGAAGGTAATATAATATTACATGTCAACTGTAACTTAACTTTTTAAAAATAAATGAAAATGAAATTCTTCAAAATAATATTAAAAAATACTGTTAAGTGCTTAGTTCAAATGCCTTCCTTACCTCTGATGTTTCCTCTTGTATTTTCTATCCACTGACCCCGACTTTACTGTTTGGCTATAAATCCCTACTTTTCTTTGTTGTATTTGGAGTCGAACCCAATATCTGTCCTCTACTACAAAACCCCGCAGAGTAGGCTCCTTGGATAAAGGCTGCCCTATTCTCCTTAACAAGTGTCATAAATAATTTTTCTTTAAGTGTGCTGGCAGAACATAAAATAAAGAACAGAAAAGATTAAGGAAATGGTTAATATCTTTGGATTCAAAGAGGCAAATTTTAAAGTAGTGAGCCTTCGAAGTAATGAATTCACATGACACTAAAGCTGTGTTTTTTTGTGTAGGGAAAAGAGCGATAGCTATTCAGAGGGAGATCATCTATGAAAAGGCAGTGAGGAGTGATATGGAAACTGAAATTTAGGACATAACAGATTGATTTAGTTGAAGCAGAGGGTTCAGAAGACCAAAGGTGATAAAGTTTTAGAAAAGATACTGGATTAATTGGTGGTACACTGAATGTTTGTCCATGTGTTAACTTACCACTGTGTGCAGTGTGATTACTTAAGGTAACAATTAATAAAATTCTATGTGAAAAGTGATCATCACATATCACATCCTCCTTCTGAACACAGATTCATAAGAATTCTTGTGCACAAGTCACTCTAATTGGGAATATGGGATCAACTGAGTGTGATCATGCCTGAGCCCAAAAGTTGCTAATCTATGGACTATCCAGTGTTTAAAGGCATAAAGCCTCTGTGAATGGTATTTCATAGGTAGGTAAATACGACATAATGGTGTTCTGTATTGGTTAATAACTAATCCCATCAAACAGTCTCAGATATTTGAATACAAGAAAAACATATCCAGAGGCTTACAAAATATTGTAAAATAGAAGCTGATAATCCTACAGTCAAAACAAACTTCCAGGAGGCTATGAAGAAAGTAGGTATTCCATACGTGGTAGCACTGATAGCGAGAGGCAAAGGGACAGAGTAGTCTAGATGCAGGGGTCGGCAAACTGCGGCTTGCAAGGCACTTGCAGCTCTTTGGGTACGTTCCCTCTCAAAAGTTTGCCGACCTCTGGAAGAACCAATCCTGTCCCTCACAACAATTTCAAAATTATTCAAGGGCCTGCTGAGTGGCGCCGTAGTTAAGCGCTGGCTTGGGAAACCAGCGGCCCCTGTTTGGGTCCCACATATAAGAGCCAGTGACACTGCCCTCAAAAAAACAAAAAAATTCAAGAGCCATAAGTATATTTTTACATAATCACCATTATGTGAATATCCCTTAAAAATTTTATAAATGAAACTATGATAATTTTATTTTCATTTTCAATTTTACTTCAGAGCCTGGGGCCGCAGTTTGCTGACCCCTGGAGGCTCTTCCGTCTCAAAAGTTTGTGGACCCCTGGTCTAGAGGATGGAACATGAGGAGCGCTGCTGCTGAGCCACGAGAGGACGCTGGTGTTCAGGCAGCTCTGAGGTTCTGCTGAAGCTAGGCTCCACCAAGGCTGAGAAAGTTCCCTGATTTCTTCATTAGTGTAATGTTAAGTTCATAATGATCACAAACTTCACAGTTATCTTAAAACCTGGGTAAAAATTGAATATACAAACTCTATTTTATTTTTCTTCAAAATTAACCACCTAGGATCATTTGTCACAGAACTGTTACACTGTATCACCCTTCCTTTCATTCCTGGTTCCTTCTGTTTTTTTCCTTGGTGTTGTATTCACTGCACGTGGAACTACTACGAAGGTTTACCATTACTTTCATCCCCTCCTCTCCCACGTAGAAATTTCCTAGTTTTATGTTCTGCAGTATGGCCAAGGGGGCGAATTTACTGCATACTGCCATCAAATCAGTGCTCGTAATTGCTGGGGTGGGTGCCACAGAACTTCCACACAGCTCCCACTGGCTCCATCCCACCCGACATACCTACTTAGAAACTCTGCAGTGAAGAAGAAAATATTGCAAAATAAATTGAAAGTCACTGAACAAATGGGGGTTTTAAGTCCAGTGGGCTGGACCAGAGGAACAGAACCCTGCAGGGCTAATCAGGCAACTACACAACCTGGAAATACAAAGCTAGCTGAGCCCATAACAGTGGAGGAACTGAACAGTGAAGACTTCAGCTACTCAAGTTGGTCTTGCCAGGGTTTCCTCCAGGGAGGAAACACGGTTCTTGATGTGAGTAGACATGATTTAAATTCCCAGCTGTGTTACTAGCAGCTTGTATAATCTTGGGTAAATTAACAGAAGAGTCTCTAGAGCCCTAAGGGAGATAACACTGACCCACTTCACATATATAATGTACATGTAATAATATGTGTACACCTATTAGAAATAACTTCTTATTTCTCAGAGTTATTTTAGACATACTTTTACTAACGTGCATGTGAAAGCCTAAAGATTTTAACTATCTAGGTATAAATATATATGGTGTCCCTAGTAGTTTCTGGATCCAAATAAAATTAATGAGAAATTGTCACATTTACCAAGATTAGAAAGTGACATTCCCCCCATTAAACACAATAAAATACTTTTAATAAAAATTGAAAAGGGATTTGTAAATAAGTAATAAGTGTGATTTATCACTAGGGATGTTAGCAAGCATACATTTTGCATATAAAAGTACTGAATAGATTAAAAATTTAAACACAACCAAAAATATTTTCAAATATGGCCCACACACCATTGTTTCAAAGATAAAGTGATAATATTGGTATTTAAGAGATGTATATTGGTAATTAAGTAGCTAATTGTTTCTGCCAGTATTTTAGGTAGTTCGAAAGAAAAGCACGTGACCATCAATAACTCCTCTTTCTAGTGTCCCTTCTCACTCACCATTAGCAATGTCCTCACTCTCTCTATCTCTCTAAATGCTCTGAGTGGAGAAGTAATACATTTGCTCAATGTTAAAGGAGGAGGGAAGGGATAACTTTTGTGTAACCACAATGAACAAATTATCCCTAAGATGTTTTAAAGAAAGTCAGTGATGATAGCAACTGAGGCACCTGCTTGCTCATCTTTTTAATATTGAAAAATCCCAAGGTTGTAACAGCATGACAGGAAAATATAATAAATGCAAATTATCACTCAGAACAGTATAATGAAATAAGGGTACCCATATCATATCCATCAGAGCCTTTTTTTTTAGTTTAAAAAAGTATGGATTTCTTTTACAATCTTTTCAATGATTCTGATTTCATAGAAACTGATTATGGAGGATTCTATCAAAGGAAAAAAATGCAACCATTGATTAATAATATGTAGTTAAGAAAGAGATAATCATCACCGTTAGTTTCACAATAAAATGGCCACCATTTCTCAAAGATGTGAAAGTGGTAATCATTTCAGAAAAAATAGCAACACAAGGGACAATTGCAAGGTGAAAGAGTCCTCAGGAAACAACATAAAATGTGAGCATTGCTGAAAGCTACTGATTAGCTACAGAAGTAGAATGAAAATACATAAAGAGAAAAAAAATGGAGGAAAAAAAAAGTACCAACACTATCAGTACCTGTTGAGATGATTAGCCTTTGACAATTCTTCAAATCAAAAAAATGAAACAAAAAACAAAACACTTCAACAATGATGCCATGTGTATCATCACTCAGGGATTAAGGAGTGGTTGTAGGCATGAACCCACCAAAAGGCTTCCTGGCTTCAAATCCTGCCCTCACTTACTCATTGTATGTTTTGTTTTGGGTTTTTTTGTTTTGTTTTGTTTTTAGCTGAGCCATCCTGCCACCTGTTGGCAGCTCAGCAGCTGCTCAGCTCAGGCCAGGAATTCAACCAGAAACCCTGCTGCTCAGAGTTTGCATTCTTGAGCAAGCTCTTAACCAACTGAGCCACTTGGCCCGCCCTCACTTACTCATTGTATGATGTTGGAAAGTACCTCACTCTCCTTATCTGCAAAGTAGGGGCATTAATACCTACTTAATTGGGATTTTATGAGGATTAAATAAAAGATAGTATATATATCATATGGTAAGTACTCAACAAATGTCATCTTTTAATATACTGAGTTGTCAGAAAAGTCATGACGTATTTTTTTGTATGTTTTTCATTGCAAAAATACATCATGGCTTTTCCGACAACCCAATATAATGAGCTCAAATTAACACCACAAATATGACCAGACCATACATTCCTATGAGTGCTTTTTTTCAGTCATCTCCAGAGGGCACAACTCTGTCATTTCTGAGAGTATTTTTAGAATCCTTTTTTAGGAGCTAGTTACTATTCAACCTCAGGAAACATTAAGGGTTTCTTTAACAGTCATTTCAAGATTTGGTAGGCCAAAGTGATTCTGTAGTCGATTTACTTTCTCCAGTTCATGAACAGATACTTTGAGACCAAGACAAGTGAGCTGCATAGTTCCCGCTGTTGTTCCCTGCCCCAGCCCCCAAGCTGCCATTTGGAAGGAAATGAAGGGGGTTGGAAGTGGAAGCTAAGGATGTTTTGACTCAAAATACATTTGGATGTTTGTGGCCAGGACACCAGACCAGCTCACTGTTTGTTCCTGTCTCTCATTGTTGTCTACAAGACAACACAACTCCTTTCTATTGCTCTCTCTTTTGATGGAGAAAAATATTAGAAGTTGCTCTAAATCATGCTCTTTAATAAATCAATCAAGGTGTTCAATTGTTTTAAAAACTTTTGCAACAGAAAACACTTCTTTGTCCAAAGGTCATCTTGTGGCCATAATTTTCATTAATGCATTTGTACTTTAAACATTGTTGTGTCAGGGTACACACCTGCTGTGTGTTTAGGGTAGAATGGAAGGACAACTCTGAAAGGCAGAGATCTCACTCACTATCCTTCTGGACTGAGGGTATGTGTGTATATGTATTTCCAAACCAACTTGTACTTAGGGCTGGCTCACAGTATGGCCTTCAACATCAGGGCAAAATGCTAACGTGTGGATGGAAAATGTCTTTTAGTCAGAAGTCTCACTTTTGAGCATTCAACAAATCCCTTCTGCCTGTTTTCCCTATTCTCAATGTCTAGTTATGGAGACAACCAACTAGAGAATAAATCATAGCAAACCCATTGTTCATATTTTACTTTTTGTCATATTGAGGACTCATCCCTCAATGCTTTGAGGAGTCTGTTGTTGTTGCTATTGTTTGGTCTTTGTTACTTTTCTTCCCTTAGGTATTCCCAGAATGCTATTTGAAATTATACTGAATATGGAGACACAAGTAATAAGAAATAGTGGTACAAATGATTCCTTAGTTAGAATTTCGTCCCTAAATCTAGCCTGAAATTAAATACTGCCCACCATTTTCCATGCTAAGAGTAATAGAGTAAATCGAATCCTCATATAATTTCTTAGTGGCACTAACTCAACTGTTTCACACTCTGTTCCGAATCCTCCTAAAAATGTATAGGTTTGTGATTTGACTCCTGTCTTTGAAGTTGTATAAGTAACAGAGCAATGGAGGTTATAAAAACCAGCAGACAAGTATTACAAAGAGGTGGGGAACCCAGTGTACTAACAGCTTGTTAGTGAAATCTAGGAAAATACATGAGAATGAACTATGGAAGGTGGAGGTAAGTAGACCCAACTTTTAAATATTTGTCTCCCCTAACTTACAGAAAAAATATCCTGTTGCCCCCTGTTTCTTTCCATTACTGACAAGCTTTCAAAATCATTGATCTATAATTGCTGCCTTCATTTTTCACATCCATTCAGTATTTTAACCCCCTGAAACCTGGTTTCTGACCAAAGTAATGCGCTAGTTCTATTCTCTCAAAGGTCAAATTGCAATGCTAAATGCAGTGGTCTTTTCTCCAATGTCATTTGTCATCATCTTTCCGCTGCATTTGACCCATATTCTCCCCTTCCTTGAATTGCTATCCTCCCCCGCCCTTTTTGTTTGCTTGCTTTGTGTGTGACATTATAAATCCTGATTCTTTATTGACTTTTTAACAAATATTCTTATTTTGTTGGAATATTTGTGTACTCTTTTCCCTGTAACTATTTGTGTTCCTCAAGGCCAGTCCTAGATCCTTTATTCTCATGATCTGTATATTCTCACATATACAGTATGTATATACTGTATGTATATATCACATACTTTTATTTCTCTTCATGATTTCAACCCTCTTCTTGTGCTGCTGACTCCCAAACCTACTGAATGGTCAGGCTTCATCAACTGACAGGAAGTGTTTTGCACTTTTCCTTCTCCAGCCAAGAAAAGCATGAGACAATTGTTTATTCAGCCCATACAGAAGGTATCTTGCTCAACAGAGACCACCTATGAGGCTGCCTATTCCTGACCTGGATTCTCTCACTACGGACTAAACTCCTCGTATGGGTTTCTGATTCTGGAAGCCTGATGTCCATTATTTTCACACACTGACTGACCTGATTCATTCAGTCCAATTGTATCTTCCAAGCCTGTTTTTGTCTGCTTGGAACCCTGACTTAGGTCCCGTTTTGTTTTGACACTCAGGAGAGTCCTATGCCCAAACCCCTGGTCTGTAGACTCGGGCTCAACACAATCCAGTACCTTCTTTATTGGACAGGACATAGGGGCACTGGTAAGAGGCCCTCAAGAGAGAGGAAATACAGTGAAGGATTTGTACCATGTTGTTTCTTAATGACCTTTGTTACTTGTCTCTCCAACTTGGAATATTGTGAAATTCAACAATCTTTGCATAAGACACTCTTCTGTAGGTGAAACCTACCCTTCATAGAAAGGCACATGCCATTTACAAAGCTATTTTCCACCTTACATATTAATACCCCTTTCTGCTGTGTGCATTCCCACAGTGTCCACCACCATCTTACTCCTTTACTAGGAGATATTTTAGTACCATCCATACAACCTTTGACCTTGCTGGACCATGTCAGACTCTCTTTTTTTTAGGATATTGGAATCAGGAGTCAGATGCCAGTCAGCCTTTGTTAGGCATTTAAGCTGAGGATACAAACACTCCAGAGTTTGGGTGTGAGTGGTAATTGTCCTGCATGTGCAGAAAAGCAAACAAAGCTGATTCCAGGAAAAAGGAGAATAATACAGATTTACATAGAAAATTCCAGGAAGGAGAATCAGTGGCCTCAGAGAAAAAAAAAAGACAGAACAAGACCACTTCATTTCTTAGCTCTTGATTTATAGGTATAACTCCTGATCTTACTAGAAGATAGTCTGCCTTCTCTCAGACAGGCTTCTTTCTGCCAAATCTGGCTGAGTGGATTTCCAGTAGTTGCATCCATGGCTCCCAACCCTGACTTATCATTCAAACAAAAAGTCATATTTTACCTCATGTGTGTGTGTGTGAAGTCTTCCTGGATTATTCCTTATTGATTTCCAAGTCTCAAAAATCCCATTGCAAAGAGGCTTTGAGTCACAAAAGTCTGTACTAATGATACAGAGTTATGCATTATCTATGTCTGTTGGTCACATTTCTCCACCAAGATTGTAAGTTCTTGTGATCGGCCTCAAGTCTTTACTTTTTCTTTATTTCCCAATATACACAGCAGGGTACTAGCAAAAAATTGGTGTTTCATACATACTAGGTTTAATTACCACTGTGTACATTTTGATTTATGAAATGGAAGCATAAATGTTATATAAAATTTGCATAAAGGAACCTATGTATAAACATATGGGTTTGTTGACCCCTAAAATAGAGGAGGCATTGTGAAAATAAATTTTTAATATCCCCAAACTAACATATAATGACTAGAAAAGTATCTAATGATACCTTGTGTATATTTCTTAGGATAACCTTACCAATTTTTGTGATTTTAAATGGTATGTGGGAATACTTTTTTCAACCAGTAGAGAGGCTATTTTTTGTCAGACTGTAATGGGATTTTTAAAAACTGCTGTCTAGGAATGTGTTCAGACAACGAAATAAATGAAAAATAAAATGTTGTGTGAACAACAACAAAGGACTTAACAACTTCCCTTTAGGAAAGAAAAAGAAAAGCCTTCAGAGAGCAAAGTGGACCTACTCAACCCTGCAGCTATAGAAATGAGCAGGCAAAGCTCTGCCCACTTTGCAGCCCTTGGACCTCAGGATATATAAAGGGTTGAGTAGGAGAAGGGGAGGAATTTCCCAGAGAACAATGAATAAAAATTGTACCTACAGTCAAGTACTTCAATGCCTAAGGGTAGAGGATTCCAACATAATTCCCTCAAATACAAACAACTTAAGATTTAGGCAAAAGGACTTTAGAAAGATAAGCAGTGAGGCCATTTAACTGTTTAGTAGTAAACTCTCTGGCTCTTCCAGAGAAAACAATGCAGGCTGGCTCCTTCAATCTGCTCATACAGTAGAGAAGTCTCACAGAGCGGAGGACTAGCCTTTGGGAGCTGGAATCAGGACTTTCTCTTGACCCTCTCCATTGCCCTTCCCCTTTTTTTAATCCTTGAACTTCAGTATTTGAGGTAGTTGGTCAACTAACTACTCTCAACTTAAAATTGTCCCCAAGAGCAAATACAAGTGAAAAATAAGAGGCTTAAATGAATTCTCCCTATTGAAAATGGGGAAGAGACTTTTTGCTCCCTTCTTTTGTATTTTAACTCCTTTCTGTCTCCTTGAAATGTATGTGACACTTTTTAAAAGCTAGACAAGCCTCTTGCCAGTCTGACAATCCAGCAATATATTTCTCAAGGACTGGAGAATGAACCCTTTGGAATATAATCAAGGACATGGCACCCTGTCTCCTAATCTCTGTGGGTGGGTAGGAGTCTAACTTTGGCAGGTACCTAGCACCAAAATTACCTTCTGTCATAAAGATACATTTATTTTTCCTTTGGATTAAGCCAAGGCGCTAACATGAATGGTCACTCCAAATACCAAGTGAATGTAAGAGGAAATATGTGTGACACATGGTGCTGTCAAATCCTCTTACTTAAGGACTAGTTATTGTTTATCTTCAGAACACATATGAACAGTTATATAAAAGGATGATATTTCTTTCTGTATCAGCAATCACTTAGCAGATTGTCTGTGATGCACATTATATTCAGGTTTAATGCCTATTCACTGATAAATCTGTTTTCTTTCCCTTCTACCTTTGTGATGGTAAAGTAATTAAACAAGGAGGACGTTAGACTGAGGTGGCTGCAATACCTTGATATCGACCAAAACCTGGACCAGAATAAACACACAGGGATCTGAGGAAATGAAACCCAAGAACGACCAATCACAAACAGGCTACTGGGTTTTCCCCCAATAAAGCAATCACTAAGTTGCAGTCAATCCAATCATTCCTTTATTTGCTTTCCTATCTTCTCTCCAAAAACCTGTTCCCTGACTTTTTTGTGGAGCATTCCTAATCTCTTTGAATCTGGTGCTGCCTGACTCAAATGGATATATGCTCCAATAAACTCTTGAAAAATTTAATGTGCTTCAGTTTATCTTCTAACAGTTCAGAGTTTTTCTGGGTTAAGAAAATATTTTATTTCAAATTAAGATTCCCCCGCCCCACATCAGCTCTTGGCTTCTGGGACACCGACTTCTCCTGGATTTTCTCCTAGATCTCTGCCAGTTCCTTCTCAATATCCTTAGCTGAATTATCTTTCCTGACTTAGGGTAGACCAGGTTTTACAAGGTCTGGTCCCTTTCTAGTTTTTCGAACCTAGTCCTCGCCATTTCTAGTCCTACCACCCAGCATCCCGTCAGCCCTTGCACACTTACAATCTAACATATTACTAGAGACAGAATGTTTGTTTGGATTCTAGGTTTTTAAGGTGCTGTTTTTTTTCTGGCGGGAGTTATCTCCTCCTCTGGTATGATCTCTATTGAGCTGTTCCTGACCAGACTCTGAAAACAGTTAATTATTCCTTTCACAGCAAACTGCTGTGGTTTCATGCTGCCCAACCAAACTTCTGCTTGCAACTTTATGTCGTGTAGATCTGCTGAAAGGAGAAATAGCACCACTTCACTGGAGAATTCCTGTTCATGTGACAGTGGCTTCTCATTATAAAATTGACTAGAATTGTTTTTGCCATAGTTTTTATAAATCAATTTCTGTGAGTGTGAAACTGCTTCTAAGAAATGGATGATCCATTCAGAGTAAATCTGAATTTTTATTTATTTATTTATTTATTAAATTGAAATTTATTGGGATGACAATGGTAATTTTACTAACCATTGTAATTCTGAATTTTTGAGGCTGTAAAGACCAGACCCAAGGTAATGGCAGCCTTTGGGACTCTGTGGGTGCCATCCACTTGGACTTCCCTGGTTATATGTCAACCTCACCTCACTTTGAACATCTGTTTAAATTGTACTTGTTTTTGTCACAGGTATGCATGTAAATATAGACAAATCAAGACAAATCATTTCTCTGATCTTGGTTTTGTCAATTAAGAAATGTCAGGTTTGACCTTAATTATCTCTACAAATCATCCCCACAGTAAAGGACATGAATGTGAAAATGTTTTCCTAATTTGCCATGTCAGTATCAGCAAATACGGGAAGCCCCAGGTATATAAAATTAGTGTCAGGCATTCAATTTTCTTCTTTGTGAACTGTTGTGACTATAAACCCTCTTCCACATGGGTATTTCTCATGCCTGATGTAAGCAGCTGAAGAGCACTAAATAAAAGTATTTATTTTTTTTCCCCTAAGCAAAGTTTCTGGATCTATTTTCATCATGAAAAAAAAATTAAAGTTTATTAATTTTCTTATTTTCTATTAATATTCCTTTTTTTTCTTTCTTATTTTCACAAGCATCATCCCAAAGGCTGGAAGACATTTTTGTTTTGTTTTGTTTTGTTTTGTTTTTGTGCAAGTTTTCATGTTTGTGAACCAAAGCTTTGCACACCAGCTACAAGGGTGACCTTAAACTAAGTTCTTCTTAATCTTGAGAATGTCAGTCTTTTAATCTTGAGATCTCCCGAGGAAGGCAGCAGACAGAAGGTTTGTCTAAATGAGTAAGAGAATGAATGAATGAGTAAATAAGTAAAAAAAAAAATTTAAAAAAAGATAAAAAAGTAAATACTACATACATAATAAGTTTAGGGTGAGGCTGAAGAAAGATAAAGGACAGTTAATTATTAAAATCAAAGATAAAGAAAAAGTAAAGCTTGAGAATGACGACTGACTTTTATCATTCCATGAAGTGAGTGATCCACGATTAATGCAATGGGAACTTAAGCCATGGTCCTTTATTATATACACCAAATTTTTGCTGATATCTCATGCTGACCAACATCAGAATGTTTATTCTAACACATATTCATGCAACTAGGCCTTCGAGTACTAGCCAAATTTCAGCAAAAATTTTGTTCATTCCCCAAATATCTTTGAATGGAAGATATAATGATGAACAAAATAAATACAGACCCTGCCTCAAGAAGCCAATGGACATTCCAAACAAAAAGATCAGAGAGGCTGGACTGAGCTGCACACACACATGATGCCTCTTGGCCATAAGAAAGACAAAGCCAAGATCCCTGAGGCTTCTGGGAACGGGAAGAGCAGTCATTCATGTGACTTAGCTCCGCCTATATTTCCACTCAAATTTGCTCTCCATAAGTACACACATTTCTTGACAGACAAACAAACAATATTTAACAAAAAACATATGATGAGTGAGATTTCTGAATTTAAACAAAAAAGCACACAAGTCTGTTACTGTCTGAATGAAATAAAGATCACATTTATAGAAATGAATAGGCTCAGGAGCACAGAATCATGTGAGTTTGGAGGTCTCATCACTCTTATTTCATCAGTCAAGGAAATTCTGGAGGGGAGTATCAAATCAGCCCAGTGTTTCCTATGAAGCCTTTATAGCTAAAGGCGAAGCAAGTCTTTGAAAGTCTTAAAAACTAAAGCATTTATTAGATGAACTTTAGATATATGCTAGCTAAATAAACCAGATAATAAAAAGAATTGCAACAAGAGATACAAATAGCTAGCTAGCTATGTCAAAAATCTTTGTTCCCGAAGACTGACAGGCTTGAAGAAAAAAGCAACTTTGGAGTTGCTTTAATTGCAAAATCTAAAGTATTCATTCCTTGAGAATCTTTGTATATGTCAAACAATGTAACTTACTTCTAAATAATACTGCTATAACTTCCAGACCAGAATCTCTATTTTACTTTCTCAGAATATTTTTGTTATAATTTATTTTTCAATTATGATTCTTTGACTTTTTAAAATAAAATATAATCACATATTTGATGCATGTATATATTTGCCATTTAAAAATTAAAACACTATAGATAACAGCTATTTCTTTTAGATTGCAGATGTACGGGGGGAGAAAAAGGTGGATTTTTTTGAAGCAAATCTCCCATGAAGCTTAAGTTTAAGGCCCCTCATTTCTACAGGCCCATTCTAAGGCTCGATCTCTAGTTTTTGACTTACATTCTACAGTACTCCCCCCTTATCTGTAGGTTCACTTTCCAGAGATTCAGTTACTTATGGTCAAATGCAGTCTGAAAACATTAAAAGAAAAATTCCAAATATTTTGAGAGAAAGAGACCACATTCACACTTTTATCACAATATATTGTTATAATTATTCAATTTCATTATCAATTATTATTGTTGTTAATCTCTTAATGTACCTAATTTATAAATTAAACTTTATCATAGGTATGTATGTATATATAGGAAAAAACATAGTGTGTGTATATATATATATATATATATATATATATATATATATATAGCGTTCCCTCAAAATCATACAAGTTTCAGAAGTAAATAAAATATGAATGTGCTGCTGTTAATCAATTAACATCCTACTTCTCCATGATCTTCAATTACTTGTCCATCTTCAGTAGTGAGATTATCCTGTGATGATGCCTGAGCAGGAAGTGAGAAAATGTGTTTGCTACTAGATTAATCATGCTGATTTACTACGGACTGATGGTTTTGTAGGGAAATGCAAAATTCAATGCTAACACCAAGCCAGTTGGTCACTAGAACTTCAGTTTGGACAGTGGTTTAGGAAAAAATAGGAGAAAAAAATAAATCTGTTTAATCATATTCTTCAAAGATGAAATTGTTTGTTTACCTGCCTTTCTCTGACATTCTCTTTTCCCTCCATGGAAGTGAAAAATACAAACTCATAAGTTCTTCTATCACAAAGAGAATTAACATCACAAGAAAAAAACCCTTACATGTAAAAAAAAAAAATGTTATATGTTTGTTAACATCTGACGTTACTTTTCTAATTGCTTTCACATCTGTTCATTCATTTGAGCTTTTAAACAATTCATCATGGTAAGAACAATATATCTTATTTGCTTTTTAAGGCAACTAAGTTACTGAGGTTTTGAATGACCAACTGAAGAACAACAGTTTGTTAAAAGCTGGACTAGATTGATAAAGCATGTAATAGAAGCAACAAAGGAACAAGAAAAACAACGAAACAAAAACTCAGAGACACAGACAATAGTTTAGTGGTTACCAGAGGGTAATGAGGGAGGGAGGAGGTAGATAAGAGTAACAGGGCTCAAATATTGGGTTGTCAGAAAAGTCATGAAGTATTTTTGCAACAAAAAACATAGAAAAAAATACGTCATGACTCTTCGAATAACCCAATATATGGTGATGGAAGAACTGATTCTGGGTGGCGAACACACAATGTGATATATAGATGATGTATTACAGAATTATATACCTGAAATCTATGTGACTTTACTAACCATTGTCACCCTAATAAGTTTAAAAAAAAAAAGAAAGAAAGAAATGTCAAGCAAAGATTGCATGTTCAATAAATGTTTCTTTACTTCCATTAAGAATTTATAAAAAGTTCAGAAAACAAATGATGTCTGATTTCAAAGAAAAACAATGCTATAAAACAAATATATAGAAATGATCAAATGTGAGATGTGAAACTAGCAAGCTTTAGAATTTCAGAGGAAAGGAAAATCACCATGAGTCAGCTGATGAAGTCAAAGGTGAGTCTGGTGGTTACCCAGGTCCCTTACTGTGGTACCGAGAATATATAATTAAGCAATGACACCTGAAAGGCTGGCCCATGGACCAAGAATAGCATGCGTCTCCAACTTACTTCTTTTTTATTTTTCTAACAGTGTTTTGCCAGTTTGTATGCATAATGCTTTGCTAAAAATAAGCTTGTTGACAGAACAATCATATATAGAAAAAAATTCAAAGTCTAGAACATTTTAAAATACCTATTTATTATGAAAAATTCTACTGAAACACTCATATTCCAGAAGTATGTTTGTTGTTGGTTTGTTTTTTTTTCTGTTTGCTTCACAATTTAATGTTAAAATCTTTAGTTCCCAGTATATATACTCCTGGTCACAAGCTACTAGACATACCATTTAATCTGAATCCTCTCCCAAACTCAACCAACTTTATACTCATTTCTCTTCTTTTCATGACCATCATTTTTTAAAAATGGTTTTCTGCAACTTATCTTTTTCCAGTTTCATTTATGCAGAACAGACTATTAGTTTGCCTTCTCTATTCCTCTGTCCCTCTGACTGAAAATCTACCAGTAACATTTGTATAGCCAATAATAAAAATATACTTTGTAGTTTATAAGGGTGACACCAACAATGAACAAAACAAAATCATAAGGAAAAGCATATATCAGTTTTAAAATCCTTGATGGCAAGGCAAATATTTTCCTTCTGTGTTCCCAGTACTGTTTTACATGCTTTCCTTGCTTAATTAATAGTAGTAGAACCTCAATAAAAACATGTCAAATAAATGAATAAACTGCCAAATACAATAATAACAAAGTAACTACTCATTTTTTGTTGTACCTATTCTGTTAACCATTAATTTTTTTATACATTTATTCCAACAGGCACTTTTGGAATAAAAAGACGGAATGGAACTCTAGCTTTTGAAGCAGTTGGTCTATTAGGGAAGATGACAGGAATATGTATAATTAAAACAGACACTGAAAGCGTAGGGTGCCATAAAATAAGACTCAGAGCCTTATAAAATGCATGTAAGTTACAGGAGAGGGGGGAGCAAACCAAGTTTTGTTGTGCTTACCAGAAAAAGGCAATCATACAGCCTCATTATGCACAATGAGCATGACTGGCCTTAGCATTAAGTACTCACAAAATGCTGGAATGTTTACCAATAAGTTCCTATATAATTTGGCGATGTTTACACATCAACATTAACAGATTAAATGGAATCCAACTATGAGTTCAGGTCAGGATCATGTTTGGTACCCGGCCACCTGGCAGCAATGACTGCCTAGGCCATAACTCACAGTTGTGTGTCCCTCTCTGCCCTCAACCATATCAATTTACTAGATGTCTGAGGTCCATTTTCCCTGGCCAGGTGTCCTGCATAATCAGCTGAGAGTTCTTTTTTCTGGAAACCCATGACAGCCATAAGAGTTCTGGCAGGCCACTGACCACCTATCTTCCACTGATTTAAGTAACTGATAAACTATGATGTCTGCTGAGAGGAAAGTTTCCTTTATGGGGAATCAGACTTAATGCCATGGATCTCCAAGTGACACGTTAGAAACAGTAATTGAGCAATATTCAAAGGCCTCCTAATAAGTGAAGCTCTGGCTTTAGAACACAGCCCTAACGGTATGAAAATAAGTAGCCATCAAATTCCATTTTGGGGTCAAAAGGGATCACAGGCCTGGGGTGGTTTATCGATGCCTATCTTATATGAGTTAGGAGAAGTACGCATGTGTAAGAATGTTTCATGATTTCTCATCTAGCAAATAAATTTTTTTTTCTGTGCCCATGATGGTCATAGGGCTACCACAGGTAGCATCAGTGCATCTTTAAAAGGCTTTAGAGACAGAATTCCCGACCTCAAGGTGCTTCCAGTACATTTGGGAGGGCAGGAGAAAATTAAATCACAAACGATCGATACGTGGTATTGTTGCCATATGTTTTCACAAACCTAGTTTAGGTTTCCACAAACCCCAAAACAAATGACTGGTTTATACTAGGACAAAAGCACTACAGACAAAGCAAACAAACAAACACAAAGAAAGAAAAGGTCCATTTTATTTGCTACAAGCAGAAGTGTAAACTTGTCCTTAGGTTCTACATTTCTGTCTTAACCAAGGAATACATTGTTCCTCCAATGCAATCCTACAAAGTATGTTTACAATATTTCTGGAACAATATGAGAAAAGGAAGTAGCATTGGAGAAGGTTAAAAAAAAAAGGAAGGAGAACAAACAAAAGAAAAAGTATGAATGTTTTAATGGTAGTACTTTGCATTTGCATAGAATTATGTAGTTTACAAAATATTATGGACATGTTTCATTTTGCCTCAAAAACTGTATGTAATAGGGAAATTACAAATGAGGAGATTGGAACACAGAGAAGTTTGTCCATTAAGAATGATAGCTGAGTGAGAGATAAGCTCTGAGCAACAGGAGTTCGATGCCAAGCCTGAGCTGAGCAGCCGCTGTGCTGCCAACAGGTGGCAGGATGGCTCCTTAGCTTTAAAAAAGAAAAGAAAAGAATGATAACTAATTTTAAAAATCATTCTCATCCGCTCCATTCACAAAGAATTTCTAAGCCTGTGGGAAATAGTCTTCACCTTTGCATCTTTTTAGGTATTCAGCACCATCATTGGAACACCCTTTTGTCTATAATTTTTCCCTCTTCACTTGCCTTTTCTCCCTCAACAAAATCATTCTCAAGCTTTTCCTCACCTTAAAAAACCACAGCGGTTCTCTTAACATTGGATCTCTCTAGCTACCCTGCTCCACTCCCTTCTTCCCTTCAGGACTTTTGGAGATTCATGTCCACCAGGTTAATTTCATCCTCCCCAATTATATCAGAGTCCCAAACATTCCCTAACTGCTAATTCAACTGGGCAGGTTCATTTCTTACCAAGTTGATGTTTCTGCTTCATTTACCACTGTCTTCCTCCTCCTTAAAATTCTTTTCAATTTGCCATTCCGGAATCTGGAAAGCAGTCTCCACCTTTTCCCTCTGGACATTCCTCATCAGTCTCTTTCACAAATTCCCTCTTTACTGCTGTCTTAGATGCATGTTAATTGATCACATTCATGGTCAATATTGCAGACTTTCTGGATTTTCCCTCTCCCTTTCCCCATTGCAACCAACTAACTGAACTTCCCATTGAACTTCCAATCTGTCCTCTCCATTTTGCCATCACCTTCACTCAGCTCCACACCCTCGAGCACTTGGGTCACTCTACAGTTTGCTAAACATTCTTCCTGCTTTTTCTCAACCATCTCTACCTCCAGGAACACCACCACCATGGAACACCACCGCTCAGTCATTCATTCCCTGTACAAATCCAAATAAAAGTATGACTTCTCAACTTTACTTGGCAATCAACATGCAGTTCTTCAAAACAGCAAACACATTTTCTAAGGTATTCTTCCTGTCTCCTTTCTGAGTTTCATCCATTGTTAATCTTCAACACGGACTCTTAGCTCCAGCCCAGACAAATGGCTTGCTCCTCTGGAGGGTCCTGGCACTCTCTCATGCCTTCATGCCTTCAATCCTGTGCAGACATTTCTTCTACCTAGAAATGTTCTCTCCACTGCTGTCTTTGAGGGCCTAGCTAAGTGTCATTTCCTTATCAAAGCCTTCCCAACACTTCCTAAACTGAATTTGAATTCAGGTCCTTTAGCTTCCTATTATTATAGGATTGTTGGTCTATTTAACTTCTTTACAAATTGTGATGAAATAAATCTTTTTCATTTCAAGAATTTTAAGGAGACTTTCTTATCTTAACTCAAAAATGAATCATAGGATGTCTGTTTGTATAATAAAGCCTTTATTCAAGAAAAGAAAAAACTGCAGCTCAGTTTCTGTACACATTAAAAATAATTCCTAAGTTTTGGAATCTAAAGCAATGAATCTTCCTAGCAATCATAATTAATCAGTGCTTCCTAAGCAATATCTCAAAAAACATTTTCTTTTATATATTTCTCCTCTGATGTAAACATGTATTATGTTTGCATCAAAATGATTAATAACAAGTATATCTTGATGCAGCTTTATCTAGAGTACAAAGTAATTAATTAAACTGCTTTTTAAATCAAGGAACTGTATTGCATTCTTCATCTCACAATTCTTAACTGAATTCCTACATAAAATTTCAGTCATAACTTCATCTTATGTTTTCCACTTGACGCCCTCCTGATGAATGCAAACCATGATGCATTACTGCCCGAGTGTAATATTCTGTCCTATCTATAAATTCCACAAAGTCTTAAGTCATGAAAAAGATGGTTACATGCTGTTTTTTAAAAATGTCTGAGAATTAATCATTTAGTTTCCCTCTCCCAACATCTCTTTTATGCTTTGCATGTTTTTCAAAGATAAGGGAGTAGTCATGTTCGGCAATATCGCCATCCTCACCAGTGGAAGAAAATGAAACTATCAATCCCCAAACAAAGCTACATTTTTTACTTTGAAGGTGCAATAGTTTGTCCAATTTCAGAGTCTATTCCAAACACCTTTCTTGAACTATGAACTGCAAAATCATTTTGGCAGTTACAGATTCTATTTTTAGAATCTGTGCCTTTTGTCACATAATTTTGCATAATTTTCTAAGCTCTTGAAGCATGAAGACAATAAGAGGGAAGTTTGAAGTGCTTGAATTGCTAGAGTATAAAGGACACGTGAAGCAATCACATCGAGTCAATCAACAGATTTCCCTCCACAAAGAATCTTTCTAAAAAATTATCTATGTTCATGCATGACTCAACATTATTAACAGCAACTGTATAGTCAGTATGAAATAAAAATGATTAAGAACTTCAAACCTGGATATAAGCTTTTCAGTAGTTTTTAATACAACTAACATTTTTCTATAAAGTATAAATTTCCAACCCTGGGTAATGGTCCATAGAAACTGAAATGCATTGATCACTTCATGTGGAAATTCTATGCAAGTGGTTGAATACAAGATAAGGCCAAAAGCAAGAAAGAAGTTGTTCCCAAGTGTAAGAATTAACATATTTGAAAAAGTTATTTCTCACACTGCTGGGAGGAGTGCAAATTAGTATTTCATTTTGGAGAAATATAGAAATAATTTTCAATAAACTAATAAATGTCAACCTGTTAAATCAGAAATCTGTCCTAAGGAAATAATCATAAACTCATATATAAATTAAGTAGTTCATTGTGGAAGGAATGAACCTTGCATTCTATGTTGAACATAATATGTGTTCTCCTGTAATAGTTTAAATAATTTTCCCATGAGTACTAAGATAACACATCCTGACTGAAGAGAATTATGAAGTTTCATAAAGGTATAAAAAAAACACATAAAAATCATTCACAACCTCTCTCCTTAAGGACAATCGCACACTGTTTGATATTTTGATGTTTTTCTTTAGTTACATATGATGTACAAATATATATGCTATGAACATATACTATGCTATATATAGACTTTTACTTTTATCTTTTTTCTAACATACTGTGAACATTTTGTCAGGTGAATTAAAATTACTATATTATCTATAATATACCTGATTCACTTATCAGGACATTATATAAGTTGTTTCCAATTTCTTGTAACATTGCAATGAATAGGTCTGCTCATTAATTTTGGTCCACGTTACAGATCCATTAGGTATGATTTCTCCATTGTGCATTATAGACTAAAACTTAGGAGCTATTTAAAGGTTCATAGTGAGTTCATTTTTCCCTTTTTTTTTCTTTTTATCTTTCTTTCTAGAATGCTGCAATTTACACACCTACTTGTTGTATATGTATGTCCATTTCGTTGCACTCTAAACAACATTCAATATAATCATTTACAAACTGTTTACTATTTTAGGAACTTAAAATGGACTCTTGTTTTCCTTTCAGTCATTTCACTAACAATGCAGTTAATCATTTATTTTTTTATTAGATACCTAAATTTCTATTTTGTATATTCATATATGTGGCTTTTTTTTTTCAAATGGAATTTTTGTGAGTTGTTTTTATAGATTACCATGATATCTCTAAATGTCACCAAAAAAAGAAAAAGTAGCAATTTTTACCCTTGAAAATATGATTTCTAGTTGGTCTTTGGTTTTTAGTGGATTTTCCTATACTCTATATTCTTAGAGAAAGTTATGGAAATGCATTTATGTAATCAGATTTTAACTTATGACATATATTCAAAGTAAAGTCAGATTTTTCTATATGCTAATTAAAATTTCCTTTTCACGATTAATCTGATTAACCATTAATAAATTACATAATAATTTAGTATTACAGTGAAAATGAGTTATTTTTCATTCGTGAATGAATTTATTAATATTTATTGAACAACTACGAGCTGATAGGACTCCTTCCAGGCACTCTGAATATAGCAGTAAACAAAACAGATGGAGATCCTTGCCTGCATGAGTTTTTGCTTCATTCTAGTATGGAGAGATATACAACAAACAATATGAGTGGTGGGCAGAATAATGGCTCCTCAAAGATGTCCATACTCTAATCTCCAGAACCTGTGAATATGTTACCTTCCATGGTAAAGCGCAAGGGACTTTGCGCTTTAATTAAGATTTAATTAAGGTTGTAGACCTTGAAATAGGGAGTTCACCTTGATTTGTATGGAAGACCTATCTAATCACATGAACCCTTAAGAGAGAACTGTTTCTGGCTAGAAGTGAAAGAGAGATGAGACAGACAGGGAAGTTGGAGATATTCCACGCCTTAGAAAGATTTGACGAGCAATTGCTGGCACTGGGATATAGGAACCTGGAGAAAAAGCTCTAGGAACTAAGAGTGGCTCCCAGTTGATAGCCAGAAAGGTCAATGAGACTTCAGTCCCATCAGCACTGGAATTGGATTCTGCCAAGGCATTGAATGAGCTAGGAGGTCTATATTTCCCAGAGCCTCCTGAGAAAAGCCACGGTGGCAAACACTTTGATTATGTGAAATCCAGGGCAGAAAAATCAGGATGCCATCCTGGATTTCCAGCCTACAAAACGGTAGAATAATAAATCTGTATTATTTGAAGCCCCAACTACATCTCTGGTAATGTGTCTTGACAGCAATAGGAACTAATGCAAAACGCATAATAAATAAGTAGTATATTAGATAATATATTAGAAGGTATTCAATGCAAGGTCAAAGGGTTCAGGAAGGCTTGTGTGAGGAGACTGGGCAGAGGAAGCACTAAAGCGATGGCCATGTTGGGACCCATGAAGACGAAGACGCTAAGAGTTGAGAAAAGGAGGTCAGGAAGTTGGCCAGACAGACATATGAGAGAAGTCTTTCCAGGCAGAGGAAGCTGCCAGAGGAAAGACTCTAAATCAGACCTGGAGTCTCTAAGAAACAGCAGGCCCCAAGTGTGGCTGGAGTGAAGCAAGTTAGGGCTGGACAAGGTAGGTAGAGATGAGGTCAGAACCAACTGTATGGGAATCAGGATCATGTGGTATCTCAGCCCTTAGACACTTAGCTTTAATTTAATTTATTTATTTACTTATTAGTTTATTTTTAAAAAATTTTTATTGGGGAATTGGGGGATGGGAACAGCGGAATCAGGGAAGGGGAACGGACAAGTTGCTGTCCCTTTTGTTCTTCAGTCTAGTTGTGGAGGCTGTCACTTCACTGGCCCATGTTGGTATTATCATTGTTCTCTTCCCGGGTGAGGCAGTCACTTGCCAGCCATTGGACAGTCACTCACAGCAGCTCACGGCAGCTCATGCTGGCTGCCATCCACTCACGCTGGCTGCCGGCCACTCACAGTAGATCACAGCAGCCCACTGCAGCAGGGGCTACAGCCTATGCCAGCCCTGGTGACTCATGGGAACACAGCTCCAAGTTGAGCGGTTGTTCACCATCTTAGCTTTAGAGGGCACAGCGTGACTGGCCCTCATGTGGGATCCATAACAGGGCCCTGCTGCTCAGAGCTGGCATCCCAAAACAACTCTTAACCAACACACCACTCGGCCGGCCCACTTAGCTTTTATTCTGAGTGAAATAGGAAACAACTGAAAGGTTTTGAGTGGATAATTTAAATATTTCTAGACCAATCTGGCTGCTGTATTGGAAATAAGCTCTTAGGGCAGCAGGGATAGAAGCCAAGAGTTTTACTCTCAGGTTACTTCATTAACCTACACAAAAGATAATAATGGCTTAACCTAAGGTAGTAAAAATGGAGATAATGAGATGGGATCCCATTCTGGAACATGTATTTTTTTAAAATTTACACATAACATTTAAGGGATCCTTTTTCCAGGAAACCTCCGTGACACCCTTAGACAGCTGTACACAATGTCATAACACATTACATTATCATTATAGCACTTATCACACTGGTCTGAAATGACCTGTTTACTCTTTCTCTCCTGGACTTCACATTGGACCCTTAGAAAGGCAACTGTGTATTTTCAGGGAAGCCTAATAAAAAGCTATATGCTGCCATCCCCATTTCTAATCTGTACTGTAGGTACAGTGCAGTATTCTAACACACCAGAGGTCCTCCAGGCCACTGCTATCAGAAGCTATATCATTTCAAACTCAGATGACTCCTAGATGTGAAAATCATGTTTGTGTTATTTTGATTTGTTTATCAGTGGAAAGAAAAACTCAGAAATAGTATAATAATCAGTAGAAAGACATTTCACATAGAAGATGCTTTTTGGATTTTACTTCATTATTTTTCTCTCCTTAGATTGGAGCATTCTATTAAAAAAAAAAAAGCCTAAAAAAATAAACAAAGTGGGTAGTGGCACAAAGTTTACATATCACTGAGGAGTAAGGTGCAAAAAACTTCCAAATCCTATGAAGTATGTGTAACAATCCATTTCCACTCTATAATAAGCAACACAGTCATTATAGGCTATGAGTTTCATTCTATTTAACAAAAAAAAATTTTTTTCTGCCCACATTCCAACAATAGCAAAAGCCAATTAATATTTGTTGTCTTCAGACAGGAAGCTTGTCAGGATGTGTGCAAGGACCAATTTGCATTCTAATCACTGGTTAGAAGACACACCTATAAATTTATCTCTGGCACTAACAGCTTTAACCATTTAGTACATAGAGAAGCATAATTAATCTGGAGTGAACATTTTTTTATAGGTCATTTAAGAGGAATATATATATATATATATATATAATGTATACACATTTTAAGAAAGGAAAGCTGTATCAAAATTGTAATATTCAGTATATCCCCATAACAAAATATGAATACAAGTCACGTTTGACTTCTGAAATTACAACACGTACTCAAAATGGTTACCATCAACATTCAGACACTTTTTATTATAAATGGCGAACTACTGCTTGAGCATAGATAACATCTCTTAAAATGTGTATACATATTTTTGGCACCCCCAGTGTACACATATGGAAAATGGTGAGAAATTTATCACTATTTACTCGTCTTTGAAAATTTTATGAGTGTGACTGTTAAAGGTTATTCAAGAAAAATGAGAGATCATTTGTGTCCTTTCCTTTCATTTTTGTTGTACTAATTTGATACTGGAATATACCAGTTTTCTTTGTTATATATTTGTGGTTCACTTCCTCACTCTTCTGAAAGTTTATCTTTGTAATGAACATATAAGAAGTGATTTCAGGGGCAGCCAGCCAGTTAGCCCAGTTGGTTAGAGCACAGTGCTCAAAACACCAAGGTAACCAGTTGGATCCCCACATGGGCTGCTGAGCTGCGCCCTCTACAGCAAGATCGAAACACCTACTTGACTTGAAGCTAATGGATCCTAGAAAAACACAGTGTTCCCCAATTTTAAAAAAAAAGTGATTTCAGACAACAAATGACATTCCAACTATATTCATTTATACCAAACAGGTATTTGATACATACATATGAGTAAATGTATGCATGGATAAAGAGAGGCAGATAAATTATTCAATTTCAAGAAGCAAGAACTTTCAAAAGCATATTATTCTAAAAATATTTAGAGTGTCCACATTACTAACTTTTCTATCTATATAGATCAACCTATTGCCTTTACTAGAAGTTTTCTCAAAAGTAAAATTTGATAGTCTATGCTTCAAAACAGCTGGTCTAATGATGAAGTTAATTATTTTTTCATTGAACCAACAGTTATTTACAATGGCTAGCATTCACTGATCCCTATGCCAGTCATATAAATAAAAGATGTTTATTTAAGACACAGGCCTTGCCTATTAGGATAGGATCTTACAAACTTTTCTAATTTAATTTTAGTCTGTTGAACAGGCTTTCAACTCTGGGTGAAATTCATGTTTTGGGGCTTGAAAGTTCACTACATATTATTTGGCAGGCAATTGGCTAATTCATTGTAGGGCCCCTTCGTGTGTTGGGGGGTGATCAATCAGTTTCCTGTAGACAGATATGTCATGGTTTATGAGACAGGAAAGGTGAAATCTCTCCCGGGAACAGGGATAATCAGAAAAGGGACATTTGTGAGCTGCATAAAGAAAAGTAAGACCATATGAGTGATCTCCATATAATAAGAATACTGAATAAGTCTCCTTCTTCCTCCTGCCCCCACGGGGGGAGGAGTTAGTGGTTAGACAAAGACAGTCATAAAATACTCTCAAGCCTTGAAAGAAAACTCTAGAATACCATGCTATTAGGGGGAGAGGAGGAAGGGAAACTAAGACATGTGTAAAAGTAGCTTGTGTGGTTGGGTTAAAACAGTCTAGAATGTCCTAGAATTCTGAACAAAATCATCATGGACAGAATTAAGGTTGTTTACTTCTAACTCCAGTAGGGAGTTGGTGGCCAAACCTCGCATGCCCTAAAAACAATTAACTACAAATTTATCCAAACTTCGGAGCTCCATCATGTAAATTTCATTACATCTCTGGGACCACAAAAGTTGGTCTTGGGAAATAAATGACACCTATAAACTGAAGAACATATATAAGATCAGAAGATAGGAAAATAAAGCATATGGAAATAAAAAAATGTTAATTGGCGGTAGGCTCAGGAAGGAGAAGATAAGAAAAATGTCTACAGTAATCTAAGTGGAAAGCAAGAAAATTATAGCCACTGTCTCCATTGGTCTGTCAAATCCATGCATTTTGCTTATAAATGCATATTCTAAAATGGATCATAGGCATAGGTTCTTATCTTTGAACAAGAGCTCTATATTAGGGCATTTGATATAATGCCAAAGGCCTGGAGATTGCCTGTGGAGTGTTGTGTGCCAGGCACTCTGTATGTTTTAACTCCTCTCACATTGACACAAAGTCTATACTCTTATTAGGGGCTTTACCATTTTACAATTGGGAAACAAACTCAAAGCTAAAGGAAGAAACTTACCTAAAGTCCCATAGCTAGTAACCCAATTCATGTTAGTTCCCATTTTGTTTGGTAATATTTTCTGGAAGGTAGAATGAACTTGAAACCATCAGAGCACTCACAACTGCCTTCAGTTTGTCTGATATAAAGTATCTGTCAATCTTTATAAGGAAGATTAATGATAACTAATGTGAGGCAGGGACGTGCATGAGACAAGAAGCTCTACAGACAATTATTTAGAAGAAAACCAAAATAGAAATGGAAATATTTCAAGTTGCAAAAGGACTTCTGAAATGCTGTAATTAATGATAATGTATAAATTATGCAGTAAAATAAATTATTTTGACAGGAGACTTGCTGAGGGAGAGACAGGCTGGAGTGAAAGTAATGCTCTACCAACATCAGATTCTTGAATTTCCCTGGAAAAGAGGGCCCATGGTTTTCAGATGCTACTGATGTGCACAAATAAACCAAACCACATTTTTACCATATAATTTCAAGGTGAGGTTTGGGAAAAAGGCTTTTTGAGCTAAGCAGTTTTGCATCCATCCTTAATCACAAGTCAAAGATTTTAATCCATATGTTCTTTGAAATATGAATATATTACAAATAAAGGAAATTGATAGCTGTCAGAGATTAAGTAATGTGCTTTTGAAAAATATCAATATCTCATCAAAATTTCATTTGATAGTCTTCAGGACCATTTTTGTGTTAGTCCAGAAAATTGTATAGTGTCAAAACCTTTTTATTCCAGGTGAATAATATCGTTCCATCAGGTTGATTAAGCATTTGAACTATTTTTCAGTGTTTCAAGCTGATATTAAACCTGGCCTATCAATATTAGCCATCCATAAATTTTCTCTCGATTGCCAAATATTTCACTGGAAGTAAACATTAGACAGCAAGTAATGCCAATTCATCAATTCCTGATGCATAGGCTAAAGCCTCTGTCTACCTAATTTCTGCAGTTGTGAGCATGTCCTTTAACAAAACTAACCTCAGAAAATTATTATTAAGCCTCTACTGTGTTTTATGCATTGTATTAGGTGTTTCAGCTTCTAAGGATAGAAGAGAACTCATTTCTATTTTTAAGAGGCAATGTAGTGGGAACAATAGAAATTACATGAAAAGGGGGAATGAAAAACTAATTAAAGGCATAGTCTATGTACTCAATGATTCTATGAGAGAAAGACTACAAAATATCTAAAAAATAACAAGAGAGTCAAACACCTACAAGGAAAACACAAACATAAGGTAAACATTGGCCAGCCTGCTTGATGGCCTATTCATTACAAGCAATAATCAATACAAAACAAATAAAAATTGAGAAAGCAGAGGATCTTATCAATTTATTGGGATTGGATTAAAACTAAAATGACCTGTTCTGTGTGAAAGATACATAAGTTGCAAAAGGACATTAAGTAATCAAGAGAATAGAACAAGGACTAAACGAATCCGTTGTGGCAACAGCGGGTTTAGATGTGTATTAGAGATTGGGGAACAGAGAGAAATTCAGTTTCAGTTCTCTCATCCATGTCATTAAAGTGCATGGGGACAACGACTCTTTTAAGTCCTAAAGAGAGAAGAGGAATAGATGCGGCTCACTAGGCCATCTCTTCAGAAGATGACATTTATAAAATGCTAGGACACAAAAAATAATAATAAAATAAAAATAATACAATAATAAAGAGCATTTCTTAAAGGCCAAAAGAATGAAAATGATAAATTGTTCTATTGGAATTAAGAGAAGAGTGAAATCCGAGTGGAATAAGGTAGGTGAACAGACTTTGCCATAAATAGAGTGATAACCCTAGGGCACCATTCAGCCACTTATTCTGAATCAAATTTCTTCAACCCCACAAGCTCCATGAACATGGGAGTCAAAACCATGGACTAGAAACAAACAGCATCTTGTTATAACCCAAGATCCTCCCTCAGGAGTTATGGGTCCTGGGCCACGTAACTTAACCTTTCTAGACTTGTATCCTCAGCACAGTCTGAGAATAATAAAATGCACACTTCATTGGTTAGTTTTTCCAGTTAAATTATAGAGTCAATTAAAAACTCCCTAGTATACACCAATGTATGTAATGCATTTTAGCTACTAATGGCAAGAATATTCTTTGCTAAATTACACGTTGGTGCCTAGAAAAAAGTCCTTGACATATACACACACACAAGAAAATGGTAAACCCAGATTAAACACTTGCTGATTCATTAATTGAAGTAAAAAGTAAAAAATAGCACTGAGTTGCTAGAGCTCTACCAAAATGCTAATGCACACTCTACTTGTGGATATAAAACCTATCGAGTTTGGGGTTTTCAAAATTATTTTCTTTGATTCATATTTCATTGTACATCACTACTATGATGAACATTTGACCATTATTAAGATTCATGAAGTTCTCTCCTGTTTTCAATGCACACCACATAACCAAGAACTCAACAGAAATGTAGATGCCACAAAACACATACTGAAAAAGAGATGAAAGCAAGTTGAAAGAATAATCACTAAGATAAATGCAATTGTGACTTTTACTAACATTGTGAGAATTCAGATTTAATTACATGGCAAATAAAAACACATAAGAGTTTGTTTATGTTCAATCTTTGGTTAAAATGTAAATATTTGTATATATTTACATATAAATTTGGTTATTTTTATTGGATGACATTTACTTCACCCTTTCCCTTTTAAACTAGTGAACTAATGTCACTATTCTCAAATGATGAAATCTATTTTAGAAAATCTTGATTGCATAAACCCAAGTGCATCCAAGTGCAGAGCAATCTCCATACCAATAACAATTTTAGAGTTTATATGATTTTAGCTATTAACAAATAAAGAAAAAAAACTGGATTAATCAATAGAGCTTAATTAAAAGAGCTGTTCTCTGAGTGACACACTCAATGATCTATGCTTGCTTCATAGTCACAGACAACAAACACCCTCATATGTTCTATAATTTAACCAATTTAGCCATTCTACCTTGTTTAAAATATGATATATATATATACATAAATATGTATTATACAATTTAGATACCTATATATGTACATATATTCATACTCAATATAGCATATAAAAATATTTTATTCTTCAGGATTTATTTTCAACTTTTATTCTAATCCAGTAAGACTCTTTTTTCATTGAAGATGTGTCAATCCTGCTAACCCCATAAGAATTATTGCATAAATTTTAACATTTTAAAAGCATTGAACTTCCTTCATAAATTGCAAAATCCTAAAAGCCCTGTGCACAGACAAAATAAGCACTCATCACCATAGTTGGATTTGAGGGAAAATGAGAGTATTTCCAGGTTGAAAGACTCATTTAATCAAGATATCTTCATGGCCAGCTTATCAAACTATCTAAAATTTCATCATTAGAGATTTACCCTCCTTTAATTATACAATCCAGCTTCTGTCTGACTCAATTATCCATCTGCCCATGTTGGAATCGGTTTTTGTGTTGATACTCGCATGTTATGAAAGACTTTGGGATGGGCAATGGGATGTCAATAAGGGGAAGAGGATTCCAGGCTGAAGTGGTATTAAATGCAGAGGCACAGGGGCATAAATACACTGCCTCCATGTTGTTGGTATTAGCAAAAGGGAGCTTTCTCTTAGTCCTATCAAGGATTCAGATAGTAAAATGTCAAATAAGATGTCAAAGGCCACACATAACCCAAAGAAAGTAAGATGGTTAGGGTCCTTAAATATAGTTCCAATAATTATAAGAAAATGTATAAAATTTTTCTTTAAAGTAGCCTTCTTCTAAACACCTGAGCACAGAAGAATAAATTTGATTAATTGGTTTTATTACTCTTATATTCTTGTACTCACCTGTCATGGACTTTCCTTACATATTCCTTACATAGATTTGCTACTCATTTACACATATTCAGTATAATTATATAGCATCAAGTGAATTTGTTTAATTAGATTTTTTTAACCATGTAAGAAAATATACCCTATCTCTCAGTATACACAAGAAAGGTCAAGTTATTATTCAACAAAATATACTTAATATTCAAATTGACATTTTAAATTGATAGGTGGAAAAGTGGTTTGATAATTCAGTAAGGGATAAGAAATATTTTTCCATGAGGACCATTTCTTTGGGACATTGCAGTCCTTTCTATGTGGTTAAATGTATTTACCAGGGGCTGAGATCTCTTTAAGGGGATATGTGGACCATTCAAATATGAAGAAGGATAATGCAAAAATTATACAAAGGTAATAAGACATAAGCCTTCTAATGTGAATAAAAGCTAGTAAAAAGAAATGATCCACGTACAAAAAGGATGATGGACTCTGAAAAATTATGTAAGTGTGTGGGGTATGAATGAAAGGTAGAACAAAACAGGTGACAGATATGTGATCAGATAACCCAAAAGTTGTTTGCATATATATATATTTTGGTGTCTGATTTTGGTGTCTGATATATGTATGCAAACACATATAATATATATGGTAACAATATTCATGACCAATTAAAAATTACTTTCAGAATAATTATTTTAAATTAAAAGTCACACAAATAATTTAAGTTTGATAATGGACATCAATTCACACAAATCTTTTCAGAAATAATTCTGTTAAAGTAATATACCCATGTAACAAGATAAAGATGAATGAAAAAGAGTTCAAATGTAAAAAAAAAAAAAAAAAAGAAAGAAACAGACTAGGTTGAAGATAGCTCCTAGTAGCATATGTTATTTTAAGCATTAGAGTATCTATTATGATTCTAAGAGGTTTTACATTTGGGAAAAATTATATAATGAATTAGTATGAAGAGTGCTTTAAGTCTTTTAATTAACCTTAAGGATAGTAAAGTAAGAAAAAAAAGAAGAGATGGGAAGGGAGGGGATGGGAAGAGATAGGAGAAAAGTCATCTAAATATACCTTGGCAGTTTCTTCTTGGTGCTATAAAAATCAGACACTAAAATTTAAAGCAAGTAGGCTCCATAGCTCAGGGGTTAGAGCACTGGTCTTGTAGAATTTAAAGCAGATGAAAAGGTAAACATTTGGCCAGATGTGCTCTATTGCATGCAAGACTCTTAACCTAACAGTAAGAATCCTTTTAGTGTTGTAATTGTTTTCCATGAAGCCATAAGTATTACTGGCTTTAAGAGTTGAAAAAGGCCATTACTTTTACTATCAGGCACTAATTTTATAAATACTTCCATTTTTCTTAGATGAGAAATCAATGTCTGCATAGACGAATATATATATTTAGAACAGGAAATATGTATGGTGCATCCTTTCTGGAGACCATTTTGATTACTGTTGCTTTACATTCACTTATGTGCAAGGAAAACGTATCAATTAAAAGAATAAAACCTAACCGAGAAATGTAGTGAAGCAGACAAACTGCAGAGCTGAGAACAAGATAGGGAGAGCTTCTCTGTTCTTCCCAGAGAGAACTAACACTATATTACAATGAGTCATTATACCTGAACAATAGTCCCTTATGCAATCTAAACACCTATCTTCTGTCACTTTGATGTAATAGATTTGGAGAACTTAATTCTTGGGGTCTGCATGCCTGTCCATTTATAGTATTTATATTTTCAAATTCTGTTATTCAAAGACTACTAAGGGATTAAAAGTTGTGTCTTCTGAGGCATTTTAAATTATGTTAGTTTTAAAGAGTCAGAAAACAAAACAAAACTGGAAACAGTGGGGAAGAATTCTACCTTCTCTGGTTGGGTTAAAGGACAGCCAACCCAAACAAACAGCTTTGAACTCTATGATTTATGCTTTGAGAAAAAGCGACAGTAGCACTAACTTTATGCATTAACTTTTATCTCTTAATATGAGGCCAAGCTGAAAAGTAAGAAAACAAAAGCACAACTGGGAAGCAAATTCTGTGAGTTTCTTCTTTCTAAGATAGAAAGTATAATCATATCATATTGATATTTACAGAACATATTTATCTTATATAATGGTGCATAAGTATAGTTGTAAGTATCCCTGTAATATATCATTGAACTACTAGTGAGTATCAAATATATATTAATTGATGTTTGTGAAAAAAATTATCAAATTTTAAGAAAAATGTCTCTGATAATGGCTGAAACAGTATGCATACTAGAAACAGGCAAATCTTAATAGAATTCGACAACTCTTCCACTACAAAAACAGATTATATTTCCTAAATGCTCTTAATTTTTTTTTTCAAATGTTTGTGTACATTTTATTTTATTTTGTGTTTGCTCTGGTGTTAAATTATCTAATTGTGTTCCTTTTAAACACACTTTTCCAAGTTTAAGAAATCATGCACTCGACAATTTGGGAGGTGTGATGATGATAATAAAGTATTTTACAACTTTTACATTATTCTTTAAAGTTATAGTGTTCCTACACAGAATATTTATTTCTTTATAAAATCTAGACTTTGCCCTCCATATACAATGGCACAGATATTCACCCTCTGTTCTGTTTACTAAATTGCCAGACCTGCATTTTCTGATTTTTATCTCTAAACTCATAAATTTTCTACTCTGATCCTCAGCAAAGCATTCTCAGCACTTTTTAATAGCAGTAAACTAATTTGAGTTTATTCATGAGCATAATCTCTACAGATGAAAGGGAAATACAAGTGCTGATGCTGACCTACCAATTACTTTTCTTCCTAGTGAAATCTGGGTTTTCTTTTGGTTTTGATTAGCAAGGCAAGTGTGGCAGACCTCTCTTATATCCCAACCACCCCCATTTCTCTCCTCCAGATTCCAATTAACAAAAGTAAAATGAGTTAACAAAACATGTCTCCCAAAGAATCAGAGAACTATCAGGCTATTGCTGAAGTCCATTTTAAGGACTTTGAAATGCAAAGTCCTTTCACTTCAAGTGAAAAAGTTTTAATTAAAGGCATTTACATTGAGTATAGTTTTATTTCTCTCATTCAAATATTAAAACTGAAGTTTTTCTATTTTTTAACTTTTTAAATGCTAACTTCTATGATAAATACTTTGGCAATTCCTCTCTGTTTCTGCTCCTTTTATATTGCAAGGTATCTATCCATTCAGCTCATTACAACAAAAAGTCAACACACACACACACACACACACACACACACACACATTTGACTAAAGTTTTGCATGAAGAATAACTCTGAATATTTTTTTCAAGTGCCACCAACGTGACAGCCACAATTCATGTCTCTTGTGTATGTCAGGTCATTTAAAAGGACTGAGTTAGATTTCCAGTCAAATTGGTGCAGTAGGTAAACACTGTGCTTGCTTCCTTTCATGAAAACATCAAAATTACAACTAAACTACAAAGCAACCATCATTAAGAATCACCTGAAGTCTTATTGAACCGAAGCCCTACAACTAAGGATATACAGAAAAAGCCACCTTGAGTCTGATAGGAGGGGGAAGAGACATGAAACCGACTAGTCCCACGTCTGCATGTGACCATTAAAACTCAGGATGGATAGCTCAGCTGTGGAGGACCCCCCAGAAAAGAGAAGGGTCCCAGTCCCACATCAGGTTCCCCAGCCAGGGTTTCAGTGCCGAGGAGAGAAGTCTCCATAATTTCTGTTTGTGAAAACCAGTGGAGATTGTGGCTGAGTGAGATGAGGGCAGCTGCACTTCCAGGTGCTCCTCTTAAAGGAATGACACACAGAATTATTCGCTGTCTGATTCACTTGCTCTGAGCTCCAGTGGTGGGAGAGCAGCTGGAAAGGTATGAAGGATGTTCAGTGAGAAATTGACAAACACCATATCTGAGTCTCCATCAAACTGGCTAACGCCATTCATTTGCTCTGCCCTGGTGATTCTGAGGCTCCGCCCCACTAAACATTGAGGCACACACAAACAGCTTCCAGTGGCTTTTTCATGTAAATTGCCTGCCTTGGTTCATGCTGCAGACCCTCCTAAAGTCTTTCAAAGAGTCACAAAATCCAAAAGAACAGCATCTGCCTTCAATGTGTCTGATACCCCTGGGTGAGCAGCCTTAAACCAAGCACTAATGGCAGCCGGCCTTGGCCTTTGAGGCACCTCCAAGCATGGTGCACATGGTGCCCATTTTGCAGATTGCATTGTAGCTTATGCCAGGTGGCCTGGGAAGGGCACAGGCTGTGGCTGAACTTGGCCTTCAGTGGGTCTGCTCCCAGGTGGCCCGGGGGTTGGCACACCCAGTGACCAGCTTTGAACCAAGCTGGAGCATCACCTGGCTGCCTTCAAGGATGACACACCCAAAGGGCAGACACCAGAGCCCTGCTAAACGAATTCTACTCTGTAAGGTCAGCCTTTTTACGAGAGCTTCTCCACTATAGTCATGACCAGTCCTCACAATCAATCAACCTTAGGGTCAGTCTACCATTGATATGCAAACAGCAAAAAAAAAAAAAAAAGAAAAAAAGGCTCAACTACAACAGGAGGGCACACACAATCTACACAAGGGACTCTCTTGGAGCAATGGACTCTGGTGACCAGGGAGACTGTGCCACTGGATCTCACAGGACACCTCCTACATAAGGCCATACTACTAAGACCAGGAGACATGAGACATAGCAGTTCTACCTAATATAAAGAAACAAACACAGGGAGGCAGCAAAAATGGGGAGACAAAGAAACAAGTCCCAAATAAAAGAACAGAACAAAGCTCCAGAAAAACAACTAAACAAAACGGAGACAAGCAATCTACCAGACACAGGGTTCAAAACACTGCTTATAAGGAAACATAAAAACAAAGATAGAAAATGTGAAACAAAACCAATCAGAAATAAAACTACAATAACTGAAATGAAGAATACATTAGAGGAAATCAACAAATTAGATGAAGCAGAGGATCTACTCAGTGATTTAGAAGATAAGGTAGCAGAAAATACCCAATCAGATCATTAAAGTGAAAAAACAGCCCCCCAAAATAAGGACAGTTTAAGGAGCTTCTGGGACTATCTCAAGCCTCCTAACATTCTCATCATAGGGGTACCAGAAGGAGAAGAGAGAAAGCAAGGAATTGAAAAGCTATTTGAAGAAATAATGACTGAAAACTTCCCTAACCTGGCAAAGGAAATGTATATTCAAGCTCAGGAAGTACAGAGTGGCCCAAACAAGATGAACCCAAAGAGGCCCACACCAAAACACATCACAATTAAAATGCCAAAGGTTAAAGACAAAAAGAGAATCTTAAAAGCAGCAAAAGAAAAGCAGTTAGTTACATACAAGGGAGCTCCCATAAGACTGTCAGCTGATTTCTCAACAGAAACTTTGCAGGCCAGAGGGAACTAGCACAAAATAATCAAAGTGCTGAAAGCAAGGACTACAACCAAGATTACTCTCCCTAGCAAAACTATCATTTAAAATCGAAGGACAGATAAAAAGCTTCCCAGACAAGCAAAAGCTAAAGGAGTTAATCAGCACCAAACCAGTACTACAAAGAATCTTAGAGGGACATCTTAAGATGAAAAAAAATTTTAAAAACCAAAATATGAATAATAAAATGGCAATAACTACCTATCAAAAATTACTTTCAATGTAAATCAATTAAATGCTTCAATCAAGACATAGGCTTGCTGAATGGATAAGAAAACAAGACCCAAATATATACTGCTTATACGAGACACACTTCAGATCAAAAGACACATACAGACTGAAAGTAAAGGAATGGAAAAAGTTATTTCAAGAAAACAAAAACAAAAACAAAAACAAAAACCTGGCTAGCAATACTTATACCAGACAAAACTGACTATAAAACAAAGGCCATAAGAAGAGACAAAGAAGGGCCTAGTGATCCCACTTCTGGGTATTTATCCAAAGAAACCCAAATACTACTTCCAAGGGACATGTGTATCCATATGTTCATTGCAACATTATTTACAATAGCCAAGATATGAAGGCAACTGTGGTGTTCCTAAATGGATTAATGTATAAAGAGGTGGTACATATATACAATGGACTATTATTCAGTCATTCAAATAATAATAAAATCTTGCCATCAGGCTGGCCGAGTGGAGCGTTGGTTAGGAACTGGCTTGAGACACCATCTCTGAGCAGCAGGGCCCTGGTTCGGATCCCACATATGAGGGCCAGTGATGCTGCGCCCTCTACAGCTAAGATGGTGAACAACAGCTCCACCTGGAGCTAGTCTGCTGTGAGTCGCCAGTGAAGGCATAGACTGCAGTGCCTGTTTCACTGGGCTGCCATTAGCTACAGTGAGTGGCCGGCAGCCAGTGTGAGTGGCCGGTAGCCGGCGTGAGTTGCCAAAAGCCGCCATGAGTGGCCGTGCAGAGCCGGCGACCAATCTGCCTCACCCGGGAAGAGTGCAATGACGATACCAACATGGGCCAGTGAAGCAATGTCCTCCACAACTAGACTGAAAAACAAAAGGACAGCAACTTGTCTATTCCCCTTCCCGGATTCCCCAATAAAAATAGAAAAACAAAAAAAAATTTGGCCATCTACAACATGGATGGATGTAGAGGGTATTATGCTGAGGGTAGTAAGTCAGACAGTGAAAGACAAATGTCATATGATTTTACTTATAAATGGAATCTATAGAACAAAATAAAAAAACAAATGAAACAGAAACAAATTCATAGATATAGAGGACATTTTCATGGATGCCAGGTGGGAGTGGGGGTGGGGGTGCTATATACTACCTTCTTTGACCTCACAGAAATAGTCTAGAATTAGTAAAAACCATTTGATCAAAGCATACACCATATGATACCTTTCCAACTAAACCGTCAATCAATATGCTATGAACTCAAAAAACAGTGTTTCACAAAGCTACAAATAACCCCCGCTCTATAGAGTGTAGTGTTTCTAGTCTGTTTTTGAAGCAAATTAAAGGATAATGCTCATCATTACAGTAGTATAAAACATCTACAACTAGCAAATAATTGGACAATGTTTAAGTAACATTTTCAAGAGCCTGTATCTTAGTACTATTGCGACAGTTGAACTTTGGTCAAAATTAAAAATATCACAGAAAAACGGAATAATTTGGCAGGAATAAGAAAATCATCCATTCAATAATTGATAGGTTGTTCTTAAATGATTATTTCCTAAAATAGTAATCTTAACAGTATCTTAACATTATCTTAACAGTAATCTCATTACTAGAGGTCTCACTATTTTGTCAGCAAAGTGACTTTTTTGTGATTCCTCTTCAGGTACCAAAGGTTATTCTTTATCTTTTAATAGATATTTTACCTTATGTTGTCTTTATTTAGCATCAATTTGAAAAATAATAATTATGGGTATGTATAGTAATTTTAGATATGTCCACCATTATTCTCAAACACATGCAAAGCTTCAGCAGTCCCTGATAATTGTTTCATTGGCCGTTTCTCAGGCTACCACTGTGAAGCTTGGGCGCATTCCTGAATTAGCACACGCATTTGTTTTCTGCACAACTAGATGAGATACTTAAATAGCAGAGAATGTTTTGTCTGCTTTGAATAACAAAAAGATGATTTCATTTTCCTCAGTGTGCTTACTATTCAAGCCTACATCTTCATCCCTTTTTCATGGACTAACAATGTAAACGGCAGATCGACCCCACAACATTTCAATTCCCAGGTGTCCTGAATTCAGAATTTCTAATTTCCCCTAGTGAATAACTTTCCAATTGTCTCTTTAGTCCTGAGTTAGGTTTTATAAAGCTTTAGGGTATATCTCCATTAAGACATCAGGCTACTTACTTCAAAACTGGCAATCGTCATGTTGATTATTTTACAGAGTGTATTTCTTTTTTTTTTTTTTTTTGAGGGCAGTGTCACTGGCCCTCATATGTGGGACCCGAATCGGGGCCGCTGGCTTCCCAAGCCCGTGCTTAACCACCGTGCCACTCGGCCAGCCCTTACAGGGTGTATTTTTCAAAGTGATTCTAAATTATTTTAGTATTATCTTCTCTATTTTCATAGGCTTTGAGTTGGGCGAGTCACAGAGCACTCTTTCTAAAAAATTTAATTAGGTGGAATGTTACTTGTTTTCTTAATCAGTACTTGATCTTTCCAGGTAATACTCCTGTCCAAAGAGCCAAGTGGCACTGAGAGATGCCTGTTTCCCAGGAGAACAACTCTGCTGGTTCCAAGGTTTCCATGTCTGATATTATCAAAATGCTTTTAAAGAAAACTTTTTCTTCTTGTGGTTTTGACCATTTTGTAATTACCCAAATTAATATTTCTCCTCAAACACTTTTGCTGTGCCAGTCCCTATGCTCTGCTTATACCCTGCTCTCTGTCTTGGGAAAAGGCAACTATATCATTACTGGCTTAGTACATGCCTTCTTCATGTGACCATGAGGGCAGCTCCCTGAGAACACAGATAGTAGGCCATTCCTCTTCATCTATGTATTCCAATGTCTGATCCTGGTACATGGTAGGTCCTCAATAAATATAGAAGAAATGAGTGAATGAAATTATATTAATCCCTGGGTCCTGTGGATGAAAAAGGGGCCACATGCTAAAACTGACAAGCTCCAGGAAGGCTAGCATGGAAGGCCTTATAATCTCAGAGACAGAAGTTAATGATATAGGATGGTCTGAAAATAAAAATTCCTAACTAAAAGCAGGTCATGATGGGTAGTCATATCCTTGGCCTGTAGCTTCCTTCACAAACATCAATCTTTACGTTAAGTGAGCCTGTCTATTGTCTTTTTGCATCTAAGACAACATAACCCTGAAACGTCAAAGTAATCCCTTTTTTTGGATCCCTCAGGGCACAAGCCATCACACCAAAGCATGAGATTACAGAACTCCTCATTGTTATCTTGTTCCCCTAATACCATCTCCATGTGCTGTAAAATATTAATTATTAACTATCTTGTACCCACAAATGTAAAAGAAGTACTATATTTTGCCATGCATAATGCATATTTTTTGCCCAAATTTGTGAGGGAAAAATAAGGATAAGGATGTGAATTATACATGGGTAGTACTAATTCCATATCTATATAAATGTTTTTAATTATTTTATTTATACTTATTAGTTAAAAAAAGTAACTCTAGAAATCAATAATGGTACATATATATAACATAATACCCTGGAATATGATAATCGGCTTTGTTGAACTTAACAACAAACTTGCAATGATGAAGAGTTCTTGGCCTTCTATGATGTGTAAATACTGTAAATTTGTTACCGGTACATAAAATTTCTTATGCCTTGTATTTGTTCTTGTGTTTTGTAATTATTTGCTTCATAAAATTTTTTGTACCATAATGTTGAAAACAAATGCTAAAATTCCTTTATAATATAAAAAACAAGTACCTAAATGTAAACAAATAAAAATTTGAATTAAAAAATTAAAACAAATTTTTTTTTTTCCCTGAAAACTTGGGCCAAAAACATGGGTGTGCATTATACATGACAGTGCATTATACACAGCCAAATATGGTACATGTTCCTCCATTTTACTTATTATCCAATCCCATAGTTTACCCGCTTTCCTTTCTCCCACCCCCTTAATCTACCACCAATGGATTTCATTTAACCTTCTGTAAGTCTCCTCTTTTGATTCTAATGTATAAAATAAGCTGCAAAACTGCCATTCTCCAGAGCATTTTCTTAAGTTGAAATTCTGCTTCTCGGCAATTCTTGTCAGTTTGGCTCAAATAAACTCATTAAATTTCTCTACAAGTTTGCAGAATTGTACACCTGAAACCTCTATAACTTTACTAACAATTGTCACCCAAGTAAACTTTAATTTAAAAAAATAAAATGGAAAAAACTTTTCTCCACAGGTTTGGATATTTCTTATGTGACAGTCCTGACCTGCAATCAACCTCTACAATAATCATTAATCTTCGAAGTTCTTATTTGCATTTACTTAGGTCATAAAACAAAGTAAAATAAGGGTTATAATTTTAAGCTAGAGCTTCCAAAATGTCTTCCTTCAGAAATCCATTATTTAGATTATGATTTTCTAAACCAATATTGCATTCATTAGTTATTTCAAGACTGAGAAGGTAATTTTCAAAGTATTCACATTTAGAATTTTCTTTCTCTTCAAGTTCCTTATTTGAGACAGCATTTTTTTTTCCATAAGGATACAGACAGTATCAGGTAGTTCATAAGGCTTTTTGTACACAAAAATGAACATAGAAATATATTGGTAGACTAATATCTTATCATTATTTTAGCATGTATTTTCAGTTAAATACACCATGGAGAAGTTCCTTCTGCTTGTGATGGATATAGATTAAGAGCCAGAAAGTACATATAAAATAACTTGAATATGCACATTCTTAATCCAAAGACTGATAAATCTAATTTGGCAGATACACGATGTTGTTGGAGAATGTATTCTTGGTATCATCACAGGAAAGAGTTCAAGGACTCACCAACTAAGCCAAGCAAGCAAAGCCAAGCAGGAAGTGGATTTATTGGGGGAAAAAAAAAGGAAATAGTACATTTTCAAATGGCAGGCCCGGAAGAGGAACTGCCTGGAAGAGTGAAAAAGCTTATGATTTTATTACAGTGAGGGCGTGAAATGTTCAAGTTTTAGTGGTGGCGTTACAGATGTTCCCAGGTGGGTCCTCACTGACCACTCCTTCATATCAGGTGGTGGCAATCCCTTGTCTTTATTTGGCCCTTGAAGGAATTGTCATGGTGTCACAGGGGGTGGTGATTTTTCCCTGCCTGCAATGCCAATAATATTATAATCCATTAAAACTAACTAAAATTTACCTTGCGGAGCAAGATGCTGCCCCGAGTCACCAAAATCTAGTTCTGGCCGGTCTGGTAGCTGCATCTTTTCTTAAGAATGATCTCTCCTCCTTCTTTTGTCTCTCCTCACATCCTCTTTCCTCTCCACACTCTTCTCTCTCTTGGCCCTATTCTTTCTGCCTATGTTAACAATATGAGACATTCTAACTGCTGGACAAAATTTGAGCCCAGGTTTGACCTCACATATATGTGTGAGATTTCCTCAATCATCACAAACAGAAGTTAATTCAAGAATATCTGTTTAACTCTGAAGAATAATTAGATTTTTATCTTATGAAATAACCAAAAACCATGAGGTAAAAATTCCCATATGAAGCCCAATAATCCCACAAAATCTTATTTTAAAAGTCAGAGATAAACACATGCACAACCCATAGAATGACCAAATTATTTCGAATATTTAGGCCAAATGGACATTGTCTTTCAAGAGTGAATCATTTATGTTTATCTTCATTGGATAAAAAAGTTGATATAAATAATGTACTAGCTACATTCATATCTCCCTACTAGGTTTTTTGAAGTAGTAACTCCTCAGGAGGTTATCAAGGGTATTTGAAAGAGAAGAGTTGAGTCAAATTTGTAGAGAGCTGTATCAGGTAAATTTAAAGAGGTTTCCTCACTGTAAGAGTTTACAGAGCCTTTAGATTACTGATGTATATGCAACATTGCCATTAAAAATATGTAATGTAGACAAATACCAATTTTTTACTAATTCTTTGCTTATTTTTAACTTTCTTAATGTGTTTTTCACCACAAAGTTCAAAAATTTACACAGTAAAACATAACTTATTTTTGTCATAATATGGTATTATTATTACTCTAGAAACCCTCAATCATGCAGAGAAAAAACAGCACCTCAGGCAACATTTAAAACATGATCAAAGTTCTTCAATAGATAATTAGTAGTAAACCAGGACTTGAACTTACTTCTATGGTTATTCTTTTTCCATTATAACCACAGCAAAAACATAATTTTAACCTGTTCTTTCTATGTACTATACAATAAGATTATATATATATTATATATATATATAATATATATAATATATATATCACTACAATATTCATATGATGTGGGTACCATACCTTTATGTTTACTCAGGACCTTTGACTAAGAAGATAAATATAAATGCTTTTTTAAGCAATTTTTATCACTAAATTTAGGAAATTTTACATGACACATCCCCCAAACTTAAACCCGATGATTAAAAGTTACATTATATACTTTCCACACAATTTTTCTGTAAACCTAAAATTGCCCTAAGAAAAGATAGTCCACCAAAAACAACTTACACTGAATCATTTACCCAAGGCTGAGTGAGTAGCAATTGCCTCCATTGGTATTTGTAATCTCTAATTAACTGGTTAATAATTATCTATTTCTACTAAATCTTCTTAGCATACATATATAATGTATACGTATATATAGTCATGTGTAACACAAAATATGATGGTGGTCTCACAAAATCATAATGAAGCTGAAAAATTATTATCGCCTAGTGACATCCTAGTGTCATAATGTTGTAGTGCAACACATGACCATGTGTTTGTAGTGATGCTGGTGTAAACAAATCTATTGTGCTGCCAGATGTATAAAAATATAGCACACACAGTTAAAGTAGTTGGCTGTACCGTTCAGTTTGTGTAAGTGCACTTTGTGATGTTTGTCAAAGACAAAATCAACCTAATGACACATTTTTCAGAACATATCTCTGTTTCTTAAAAAGCACATTAGATATAGATATAGATAGATAGATGATAGATGATAGATAGATAGATAGATAGATAGATAGATAGATAGATAGATAGATACGAGATTGGACAATTACATTCACAAACTCACCCTAGAAAAAGTGCTACATACCTCATTGCTGAATATCACTATGGTCACCTTCAAAGTACTCTCCTTGGGAAGTTATGCACTGATGTCAGCGCCTAGTCCATCCTTGAAAACAACTGAACTTTACAATTGCACATTAATCTTTTCAACTCTGAGAATGACTGGATGATGCTGATATGGTATTCTCCAGATTAATTATCCTCACTCATAAATAAAAAAGACAACAAAGTAAGAAAAAAAAATGTTCCTTAAATTTTTCTCCTCAATTTCCAATAATTCATTGAGATTAAAGTAGTACACAAAAGAGAGCATTATATTTTCACTGCAGTGTGTCCCTAGAAAAGTTTCTCTATGAACTGATCATCAAATTGAAATAGTGATTCAAGAAAAGGAAAGAAAAATACGGCAAGATCAATAACTGTGCTTTAGTGAAATCAAGGAATAATTTATCTTTCTTTGGAGTTTAGCACCAATTTCTTTCTTTTTTAGGTGCAGCTAATCCATAGATCTAGACTAACTGCATGATAAATTTTAATCTTGGCATGTTCCAACGATAGATCTCTTAATAATGAGAAGCACATCTCTCACACAATCTGCACTGAATCAAATGTTTAGCAGGACGGTGTGAAACTTCCCCTAACTCACTGCTCATTGGCACTTTCTAAGAGAGAAAGAGTTGTTAGACAATTGAAACAAATTTACCACTTGAGGGAGTATCTGGAATCACATCAAGTCCCAGAAAAGAGAAAAACGGTCCTGCTTTTTGACCCTACCTCTTAGCTACCATCATCTTACCTAGTGACAATTTCTCAGTGAAAGTTAACTCTTGCTTCCACTTCAAATGTTGCAAAAAGAGATGAGGACTTCAGAGAATGGGGACATTGTGTGTTTGTATTTATATTTGGATGAATAATAATAACAAAATGACATGGAGCCTTGTTCAAAGACTTCTTATTCCTAAGTACTTGATCAAATTGGTGAGTGTTGGGATTTAGAATAGTATGAAAACAGTATCTGCCAGGATTAACTCTAAAAACTATAGTAATCTTCACCTCCCTTTACAAATACCACCCTTCAGTTTTCTCTTGCTATTCTATAGCCTAAAATCATCTCATTTCCCTAAATCCTTCTCTGTATTTTCTTTTTGTCTTCATAGAACACATTTAAGCCATTTTTAAAACTGCATAAAAAGGAATGGTATCTTAGGCCATTTTATTATATTGTCAATGGTGGCAAGGTGGCAGCTTATGGAAACTTTACATCAGTTAAGGCTGAGAAAATTTATTTAAATACCGCCAATACTACTTTTCAACTGTTCTCTAAGTCTAAAATTATGTCAAGTAAATATATATATTTACATATATGAATATATAAATATTCATAAAACATGTGATTTGTATATGTATACATATGCATACACACATATTCACACACATGTACATGTGTATATATATCACATATATTATATATTATATATATAATATATATAAATCATATATATCATATATAATATATATGATATATATATACATATATATATGCTCAGAATAGTATATAAACACTGCACTAAAATTAACTTTTTTTTGTTAAAGACTCCAGAGAAAGAGGGCTTTTAAGTTACTCTTTAGTGAAACATGTTTTAACATCTTTCAACATCCCTGTACAGAAAACAATTTTACTTTCTCTTTCTGGAAGTTTCTTTTTTTTTTTAAAGATTTTATTGAGGAATTGGGGGAGGGGAACCGACAAGTTGCAGTCTTTTTGTTCTTCAGTCTAGTTGCGGAGGATGTTGCTTCACTGTTGGTATCATCATTGTGCTCTTCCCGGATGAGGCAGTTCGGACGCCAGCCTCTGGATGTTGCTCACCGCAGCTATTGGCAGCTCACGGCTGGCTGCCAGCCACTCACGCTGGCTGCTGGCCACTCACTGTAGCCTATAGCAGCCCTCTGCAGCAGGGGCTGCAGCCTACACCATCGCTGGGGCTCGCATGGCCCAGCTCCAGGTGGAGCTGTTGTTAGCTGTAGAGGGCAGTGTTACTGGCTCTCATATGTGGGATCCGAACCGGGGCCGCTGGCATCCCCAAACCAGCTCTTAACCAATGCGCCACTCAGCCAGCCCCATTTTTTTGACACAATATTGATTAGTTCTGAATGATTTCCATTAGAAAATGTTCTCAGGATTTGACGATGATGGATACTATTATTTTGTACATTAAGGAGAATTTTTCTAAATTTATTTCCTACTGATACTAAGTGAGGGTTTATTTGTCTGGCTTCATTTTACTGCCTAAATGGATGTGTGCACTATTATTTAAAATCAGTTTTGACAAGTATAATTAAAAATTGAAGTTTGTTGGGCTGGCCGAGTGGCGTGGTGGTTAAGCGCTGGCCTGGGAAGCCAGCGGCCCCGGTTCAGTCCCACATATGAGGGCCAGTGATATTGCCCTCAAAAAAAAAAAAAAAAAAAGAAAGAAAACAAAAGTTGAAGTTTGCAATTTGAGTGCCCACGTTGCACAACCTCTCCCAATAAGGCAATAACATTGAACCATATTTTTCAAGGACACAGATTTTGCAAATTTATGAAAATACACAAGGGGTTAAGACACTTATAAGATAAGCTAAATTTAAATTGCCTGGTAACTTGAAATGAGAATTTCTGTTTGAAGGTCTACCTTGGGAGCCCCTGCAATTCCCAGTGCACTCGGGCTACTTCTTTGCTGGATCCTACTAACTACCTTTATCCTTATGCCCCACCAACCTATCCATATTGTAGGTTGCCTTTTGTGAAACTTATCAACATAAGGTAGCTTTTCATCACCTGATTCCTTTAAAGTTACCAAAATTAAAAATACAAGATTCTTGGTTGTTGTTTGCTTTGAAATATTGTTAAAGGCCGGCAGAGTGGCTCAGTTGGTTAAGAGCTCGCTCAAGAGTGTGAGCTGAGCTCTGAGCAACAGCAGTTCAATGCCCAGCCCAAGCTGATCTGCCAACAGGAGGCAGGAGGCTCAGCTAAAAATAAAAAATAAATAAATGAATAAATAAAATAAAAAAGTAAAATATTGTTAACTAGACAAGGAGACAAGGAGAGGACAGGTGCAGCAAGTGAGCTTTCATATTAGTATAAGAAATCATGAAATTAACTTATGAAAATGGAAATACAAAGAGACTATTTACCCAAGTCACATAGATCTGTACTGCTCCTAAGAATTTCTAGCTCCACACTGCTTCAGCTATACAATATTGTAAAGTCCATGTAACATCTACAATTTCACTACTTGTTTAAGTAACAATCAGAATCTCCACCATCATAATTATACATGCTTAGAAGTGATGTACTTATAGTGTACGTCATTAGATTGCTGATAGTAATAATAAAGTCCTGACATACTTGGAAATATGTGGGGTATTAGGAAGAGCAATGAGGTCGAGATACTTCAGTTCAATTGCCCACCTATATCCTTTACTTACTGATCTTTGGAAAAGTGGATATCTCGCTGGACTTCAATTGTACTCATTCTTAAAAATCAAATAATGATTTCTTACACTGCAAACTATAAGACATTTTTAAAAGAAATTGAAGAAGACACAAAGAAGTGGAAAGACATTCCATGTGTTTGGATTGGAAGAATCAATATAATTAAAATGGCCATATTACCCAAAGCAATATACAGATTTAATGCAATCCCCATCAAAATTCCAATGGCATCTTTTAAAGAAATAAAGCAAAGAATCATCAGATTTGTATGGAAAAGACTCAGAATAGCCAAAGACTCAGAATAGCCAAAGCACTCCTAAGAAAACTAATAATAATAATGCAGAAAGTATCATACTCCCTGACTTCAGCTTGTACTATAGAGCAACAATAATTAAGACAGTATGGTATTGGCAGAAAAACAAACACACAGACCACTAGAATAGAATTGAAAACTCAGAAATATACCCACATAAATATGGACCAATAATTTTTGACAATGGAGTCAAAATGTACAATGGAGAAAAGAAAGCCTCTTCAATAAATGGTGCTGGGAAAATTGGAAAGCCATGCAGAAAAGAATTAAACTAGACTGCTGTCTGTCACTGTACACCAAAATCAACTCAAAATGGATCAAAGACCTAAACATAAGACCAGAAAGAATAAACTGCATAGAAAGAAACATAGGTACCAAACTTATGGACCTTGCGTTCAAAGCGTATTTTATGGATTTGACCTCAAATACAAGGGAAGTAAAAGCTAAAATAAATTAATAGGACTGTATCAACCTAAAAAGCTTCTGCACAGCAAAAGAAAACATCAAAGAAACAAAGAGGCAACCAACCGAGTGGAAGAAGATATTTTCAAACAACACCTCTGATAAGGGGCTAATATCCAAAATATATAAGGAACTCATACAACTCAACATAAAAAAAGACAAATAATCCAATTAAAAAATGGGCAGAGGACAGAAACTTTTCCCAAAAAGACATACAAACAACCTACAAATATGTGAAAAAATGCTCAACTTCACTAGCTATTAGGGAAATGCAAATAAAAACACACCTGTTAGAATGGCTATCATTAACTAGATAAATAATAGCAAGTGTTGGAGAGGCTGTGGAGAAAAAGGAACCCTCATATACTGCTGGTGGGAATGTAAATTCATACAGCCACTATGGAAATCAGTGAGGAGGTTCTTCAAAAAATTAAGAAGAGAATTACCATATGACCCAGCAATCCCTCTCCAGGGTATCTACACACAAAAAAAATCTAAAAACATTTATCTGTAAAGATGTGTGTGCTCCAATGTTCATTGCAGCTTTATTAATAGTGACCAAGACATGGAAACAACCAAAGTGTCCCGCAATAGATGACTGGATGAAGAAGATGTGGTATATACACAATGGAATGCTACTCTGCCATAAGAAAAGATGAAATAGTGCCATTTGCGACAACATGGATGGATCTGCAGATCATCATGCTAAGTGAAATAAGTCAGCCAGAAAAAGTTGAGAACCACATGACTTCATTCATATATGAGATATAAAACTGAAGGCAACAAAGGAACAAGACAAACAGATAAAGAAAAAAAACTCATAGACACAGACAACAGTTTAGTCATTAACAGAGGGTAAGGTGAGGGAGTAGTAGATGAGGGTAAAAGGGATCAAATATATTGGGTTGTCAGAAAAGTCATGACGCATTTTTGCAACAAATAAACAGAAAAAAGGCGTCATGAGTTTTCTGACAACCCAAAATGATGATGGAAAGAGAACTGACTCTGGGTGGTGAACACATAATGTGATATATAGATGACGTGTTACAGAATTATACACTTAAAACCTACGTAGTTGTGTTGACCATTGTCACCCCAATAAATCTTAATTTAAAAAATAAATAAATAATTAAGGCTTAAATTGTTTACAGAAGATAAATTATGTGTTAGTTTCAAAACAGTGCATGCGTGCACACACATATACACAAATACACACACATATCTTTTGGCTTTAACAATTTTAGTACTGAAAAATTCAGTAGGAAACAATATATTGAGTTCTACCTCATGATTCTTTGAAAACTACATTAACTGATAATGTAAAGCATCCTAATACATGAGGAACACATCCTTAACCTTCAGTTTCCATCTAATTACCATATTGAAGTTGAACAGCACAGAAAGAAAGAGACAGACCATATATATATATTATATATAATATATATAATATATATAATATATATAATATATATAATATATATAATATATATAATATATATAATATATATATATAATATATTACTAATCATAAAAATATCCTTGCCATACATAAGAGAGAAATACCTTTTTAATAATAAGTAGTTTGGAGAAGAAAAGGCAGTCACCTGGATAAATTACAGGTAAAACCTATCTATCTATCTATCTATCTATCTATCTATCTATCTATCTGTCTATTATCTATCTACCTATTTAATCTATCTATAACATGAACACAGGTAATTATTTGAAGAACAACATCTGAGTGTAGGGTATATAAATTTTGGCATGGTTACTCTGGACCCCAGTACTACAAGACCCAGTGAAGAAGGGAATACACTGCTTTAGTTAAAACCAATCCTTAGTATGATAATCTCAGGGTCCATCCATGTTGTCACAAACAGTGAATATAGTCAGACAGAAAAAGTCGAGAACAATATGACTTCACTCATATGTGAGATACAAAACTAAAAACAACAAAGGAATAAGACAAACAAATAAACAAAAACTCATAGACACAGACAATAGTTTAGTGGTTACCAGAGTGTAAGGGGGGAGGGGGTTGGTAGATGAGGGCAAATGGGATCAAATATATGGTGATGGAAGGAGAACTGACTCTGGCTGGTGAACACACGATGTGATATATAGATGATGTATCACAGAATTGTACACCTGAAACATATGTAACATTATTAATGATTGACACCCCAATAAGCTTTAATTAATAAAAGAAAATCCAATATAAAGTTGTACTTCATGTGGGCAATATAGTCAGTAAATAAATATACTTAACTCTACGGGGAATGGCACTCATGAGGAAAAGCAGCTGCACCTTCTTAGAAATAGCAGATTCCCTTAATTGAACACAAAGAAAAGGTAAGCCAAGATTTTCTTTGTGTTTTGCAAAACAATTCTTTTTTTTTTTTAAGATTTTTTTTTTAATTGGGGAATTGGGGGAGAGGGTCAGCATTGGGGAATCAGGGAAGGGGAACACACAAGTTGCTGTCTCTTTGCTCCTCAGTCCAGTTGCTGAGGACGCTGCTTCACTGGCATATGTTGGTATTGTCATTGCGCTCTTCCTGGATGAGGCAGATTGGTTGCCGGCCTCTAGATGATTGCTCACTGCGGTTATTGGCAGCTCACGCCGGCCGCCAGCCACTCATGTTGGCTGTCGGCCATTCACTGTAGCCTATGGCAGCCCACCGCAGCAGGAGCTGCAGCCTACACCATCACCAGGGACTCAGAGCAGCCCAGCTCCAGGTTGAGCTGTTGTTAGCTGTGGAGGGCAGTGTCACTGGCCCTCATATGTGGTATTGGTTAAGAGCTGGCATCCCAAAACCAGCTTTTAACCAATGCACCACTTGGCCGGCCCTGCAAGACAATTCTTAAATGCATTTCTGCAATGCAAGTATTTTTGGTGGCTCTATATTTTTTCCCAGATTTTCCATCATTTCCTGAAGGGGGAATTACGCACATTTTCACCTCACTAGACCCACACTTTAGTGAGAGTGTGGGCTCTGAAGTGTGGACCAGAGCTGCATATCCTTGCATAACCTGGAAATCAGCTTTCTTCAGCTTCAAGTTGTTTTCACTCACAAAGCCTTTACTCACAGTTTAACAACATGACTTAGCATTTTCTATGCCTTATAAAGTGCAGCTACTGTTGCCTTCATAATAATGTTCAACTTGCTTTTTTTATTTTTTTATTTAAAGATTTTTACTGGGGAACTGGGGAAGGGGAACAGACAAGTTGCTGTCCTCTTGTTCTTCAGTCTAGCTGCAGAGGACGTTGCTTCACTGGCCCATGGTGGTATCATCATTGTGCTCTTCCCGGGTGAGGCAGATCAGTTGCCGGGGTCTGGATGGCGCTCACCGGAGCTTTGGCAGCTCACTCCGGCTGCCAGCTGCTCATGCTTGCTGCCAACCACTCACTGTATCGTATGGCACCCCATTGCAGCAGGGCTGCAGCCTACACTGTCGCCTGGACAGCACAGCCCAACTCCAGGTGGAGCTGTTGTTCACCATCTTAGCTGTAGAGGGCAATGTCACTGGTCCTCATATGTGGGATCTGAACTGGGGTCGCTTGCGTTCCAAGGCTGCTCTTAACCAACGTGCCACTCGGCTGGCCCTCAACTTGCTTTTTAAAAGTTTTCAGAGCCACCGTGAATGGCCATTTTCTTTCACAGTAACAACTGGCAAATATTAAAGACCTATTGAAAAATACTTGTCCTGCCAAGACTTCCTTGTACTAAGAGTTCATGGCTTTTTTATGTCCCTACTGACCAATGCAGTGATGGAGGACCACATTTCCTCAGACCTGGTTACTAAGAAAAGCCTCGCTGGACTTTGTGCTTTGGACTCACCCCTCTCATACTCATTCCTTACGAAGGTGGAAGAACACAGCCAATCAAACAATATTTGCAGTTTTCTCTAGAAAATCTACAGTGTTCCCACTTCACCTATCTAAAAGCTTCAGCCATTTTCTAGGACTCTTATCCCTCTCCTATCTCTCTCCTTAAAACGGATCACTTCTCCCCAGAGATCCCATCCTTCTCAGAAAATGCTTTCCCTAGCTTGAGTCTACACTCTGTGCACTGAGGATTTTAACGGTTAAGTCCACAGCGTAGAGTTTGCTTCAAAGTGGGCCACTGAACAGAAAATTCATCCATGAATACATCTCTAATACTTCAAGCCATCTCTTTTCTCTACTTCAGGGGTTGCTCTTCTCAGAGAGATAAAGGGAAACTAATAAGAGATTTAGGTTTTTAAAATGACTGAAGTTTTTAGTCCTGGATAATCCTTCACGCAGTCTAGTAGAATGAGGATTAGAAATAGTTTTAGTGTTAAGTTACATATATATATATATATATATATATATATATATATATATATATATATTTATTATTATTATTATTATTATGTTTGTGTATAAACTGAATTACATATGAGGTGGGGCAGAGTTTGCCACTCCAAAATATGACTCTTTGGGATACGGATTATTTTAAACTAATTATTTTTTATTTTTTATTTTTTTTTTGAGGGCAGTGTCATTGGCCCTCATATGTGGGACCCGAACCGGGGCCGCTGGCTTTCCATACCAGTGTTTAACCACCGCGCCACTCGGCTGGCCCTAAACTGATTATTTTTAAGAAACAAAAGACTCAGAAAGAATCTTTGACCTTCCTCCTAACTTCCTAACAGAATTTAGGTAGAGAACCTGCTCCAGGAAGGGAGCTATCATCATAGGTTACAGTAGTTTTAATATGAACTAAGTGTGACAGACAGGGAGGAACCTACCAAGACCCATATGATCAAAGACCTCTCTGTGTCCCTTTGTTAAAGACGGTCCAGCAACCATTCATTTACCAAACATTTGCTTTCCCATCTCCATGGGATCTGCTTTCCTGCCCTCTGAAGTCCCAAACCACCCCCTCCATTTCTCTTTAGCTCAAGATGGCATATCATTGACTGCAGGATTCATTGGGCCCCACATTCTCATCAAACCCCCATATGTACATATGTAATTAAATTTGTGTATTTTCTCCTGTTACTTTTGTCTCAGGTCAATTTGATTAGACCAACCAGAAAAATTAAGAAGGAAAAGAGGGGGAAATTTCCCTTCCCCAACTCATACATGTCACGTGTAGCCCATTTCTAGTAGTCCAGACAAGTACAGCAGGTGATGAAAGTTTCTTTTTATATATAGTGTATATAACACTATTTCTAGTATATTATACAGTACTATACATAATATAGAGTATGTATACTATGTAGTCTAATGATATAAATGTATGTATAATTCTATAAGTAAGTTTATATACAAGTATAGTATCTGTAAAGAGGGGACCCTGAGTGGCATTCATAGGTAGAATAGAAAGGAGAAAGGAAGGAAAATGGATACATTCACCTGCTACAGAGGACCATACTTTCTTGTCAACCCAACATATTTACCTATAAAATACCAGGTTTCCAAAGAAACCACACAATGTTTTCTTGAGCCATTCATTTATTGAGGACAGCACAGGCTTGGGACCTAAGTCCTTGAGCCACACTCCCTGCCTTTGTACCTGCTGGCAGAACAGAGGATATGCCCCACGATTCATGTCCCCCTCATGTGTGCACCTTGGTCATGCACACAGGCCCCTCCATGGCACTTCTCGTTCTGTAATGTTGATTACAGAGGGCAATGATGGTTGATTTGCGTGTATGTACCACCACATGGAAAACTGCCTAAAAAGTGGGCACATATTAGTTAATCATTTTTCTATCTTTAGTGCCTAGAACTAACTGTGCCTTTTTCTAATTACTCTAACCTCAGCTCTATGATAAAGAGTGTCCATGCCAAAGTGGTTAAACAGGGATATGACCCAGTTGAAGAGTGAAGAATGGTGTGGAGTACCACTAGCACTGGAATCCTAAAGCAAGATATTTAACCCCACTCTGCTTTGGATAGCTCAACTGGGTTAAGGGGATTAAATGTGATAATACACCTAGCCATAGTCTTTTCCAGAGCATATGATTATTCCAAAGCATATTGGTTATTATTTGTATCTCTAATATGCTTCCATTTTTCAAACTACATTATACACATTTTATGTTGCCACTCAGAAAGACTAGAAGGCAACAACTATGCCTCCATTTCTTTAGTGACTATAGTATTGCCTCATGCCTCACGCTCAAATCCACCCACAGTTTGTATACAGAATGGGTTCACCAAATGCCAATTGAAGTACGGGACAAATGGAGGCAACACATGATAGGAAGTTATTATGTGAAACAAATCAGCCTTCAAATGTTCCCAGGGAACTGGGTCCATTCTCATAATTTAAGACTATGATCAGAATTTCTTTTGCAGCTGATATTTTAAATTAAACAAACAAGCACAGCTGGAAAAACACATGCAAATTTTGGTATTTCAGTCCAGCAATATGCAAGCATATCCACAGTAGGAGTAATTTGCTGAAGAAGCCTCATTAATGAGCCTTAGCACTGGTTTATTCTGAGCAGTCATTCTATACTCTAATAAAGGCAGCATTTGCCTAAATACAACCTAAGATCATGTCTCATGTACTGTGTCTCTGTCTATAAAATACCAATCTTTTTAGTCAAGAACCTTCTCTCATTATAGATAGTTCGTCGGATACACATGGAGCCATGTATTTCTCAGCAACTCATTCCGAAATACCTCTAGGCTGAATTGTTCCACTCTATTCCATATCACGATGGAATTCAGAAACACCAGTGGATGGGTCACATACAGCCTATCCATTTTCTAATTGGCTCTGTTATTAGCTGTTTGTGCATTGATTCCTAATACATTTGCAAACTTAAAGCTTAGAAACAGAATAATCTAATGGGAAAACGTTTTTGCTCATCTCTAAGACAAGAGGAAAGTAAGATTTTGCAGTGATAGGATGGGAGGATAGCCAAGAGGCTACTAAGAGCAAATATCTGTCCCCAGAAGTAACGGTTGGCACACATGAATCAGACTTCATATTCACCCCACTACCCTGAAAGAAATATCACTGGATACGTCTGTTAGGGGGACACTGTGTTCCAACTTTAAGCCCAACACAATACATTTTTACAAAGGATTTCACATATTCCTAGTCAGGCTTGAAACAGCTTCCACTCCTCCTATATGTGTCAGACAGTATGGCTGCTTCTCTCTTCTAGCTCCATGATACTGATTTCAAGAAACAGGAGCCAAAAATATGCTGCAGCTCTATCCCTGCAGCTGCGACTCCCAAGCTGGAAGGAGGAAATGTCAGTGATGCAAAAAGCAAAAGAAGAACCAGACAAATTGGTACGACTAGTGCCTGATTCATTAGCATGGACCACAGTTTATTTTCCAGTGCAGAAAAAAGCTGGCACAAATGCTTGGCAATGCGCTCTGAGCTCTATCAGGGAGAGGGATTGAGCATTTGGATAAGCAAAAAAAAAAAGTCCCTCTCTACTTCACTGTGTCTCTTATGTGTGGTGCTACTGTACTGCTTTAGGAACAAGCATAGTGTGTCTATTTTTAGGGCAAATGTGCCTACTCTATCTTCGCCAACTAAATCCTTCTACATGACTAATTTGCAAGTTGAATTATCTTGGTAAATAGGCTGACTCACTAGCAAATAATCTGCAGAATTTAACTATGCATTAGGCATCAGTGGTGACTTAGGCCCTTTTGTCTTGCTCGGAATGCTGAAATGAGCTGCAGTAGTGCTCTGGTTAATAAAAAAAAGGAAGAAAAGTTATCCCAAAGGCAAGAATAGTCTTTCCTTAGAAGAGTTTGTGTGATGGAGATAAATATAGCAGTCTATATTGGGAGACAGGGCAGCGACTTAAGTCAAATGTGGAAATGAACCACAGTTCAGATAGATATGTGCATAGTTAGGGTGTATATGTAAGATCTGTTTTATGTGTGTGTGTCCTATACATATTGATACAATAACTTATACTTACATAATCACTTATCACACAATGTTCCTAACAATCAGTACCCAGCACCCAGCAGTTGTTCAAGAAAGATTTGTGAGGAGCCAGCCGAGTGACACGTTGATTGGGAGTTGGCTTGGGACCCCAGCTCTGAGCAGCAGGGCCCTGGTTCAGATCCCACATGCCGGCCAGTGACGCTGCGCCCTCTACAGCTAAGATGGTGAACAACAGCTCGACCTGGAGCTGGGCTGCCATGAGTCACCAGCGATGGCATAGGCTGCAATGAGGCTGGCCAGCAGCTGGTGTGACCTTTTGTGAGCCACAGTGAGTGGCCGTCCAACAGCCAGTGAGCATCTGCCTCACTCAGGAAGAGCACAATGATAATACCAACATGGGCCAGTGATGGGACATCCTCCACAACTAGACTGAAGAACAAAAGGACAGCAACTTGTCTGTTCCCCTTTCCCAATTCCCCAACACTGTTCCCTGACCCCAAGTCCTCAATTTAAAAAAAGAAAAGAAAAGAAAAGAAAAAGACACGTTTGTGAGATGGATGAATTGAAACACTGGATTAACATTCCCATATTGTCAAATGGCCCTCCCCCTCTACTGCTGCCCTCCCGCCCCCTAGCCCATGTCTGTGATGATTCAGTAGAGGAAAGACACATACTTCATAAGTACAGAAAAGTATTTTCTTGTTTTTTTGGTTTTGTTTTCACGTGGTTTAAAAAGAACATCAAATAATTTGTCACTATAGGCTTAATGAGTGATATTTCAAAAAGACATATCATGTCAAATAATTTTTTAAGCATGGCGAGGAATTAAGTTTTATCGACTTGAGGGCCTAAAAATGGGCCTGGACAGCAGCACATGTGTGAGGAATGGGGGAGAGGGAGGTTTGAAGAATTTGATCAGTGATAGTATCCATAACTGGGGCATGGTAACAATAAAAAGCAGACTGACTTTCAGCCAGTTTTATTTTTGTGTGTAAATTCTTGATGGACAACATGTCTCCTTATTGCCTGGACTTGGGGTTTACTGTTTGCACCAGCTGCCTTGGGCCAGGATTTTCAGCAGAACCTATGGCGGGAGTGTAAGTGGGTCAGAAAATGCCACTGCTCCACCCCAAATCCCTCCCCCCATTCCATCACCATCCCAGCGTGCTCTCACTCCCAATGGAGAGCATGTGCATCTCCCTGGAGGAGGGCTGCCCTCCAACTGTTGGACTAGACCTTGACTGCACACAGGAAGGGATGCGCCCATGGGGCAGACTTTAGTGAGGACATACAAATACCATGCCCTAATAGGACAACTCTTCTAGAGTTTGTTTTTTTGTTTGTTTGTTTTTTGAGGGCAGTGTCACTGGCCCTCATATGTGGGACCAGAACCGGGGCCGCCGGCCTCCCAAGCCAGCACTTAACCACCATGCCACTCGGCCGGCCCCTATACTACAGCATATTTTTTATCTTCTAGAGTTTGTTTTTTTTTGAAGGAAATGAACATTTTTTAGCTGAGCCATCCTGTAACTCAGCTCGGGCTGGCCTCGAACCGCTGTTGCTCAGAGCTCAGCTTGTACTCTTGAGTGAGCTCTTAACCAACTGAGCCATTCGGTCGGCCCTAGGACAACTCTTAAGTGTAACCTTGACCCTCTCCAGAGCCCTTTGAGGAACAGAGTCCAAGGTACTTTCCGGGGACTTTGATCTCACATCCTTACTTGTTATCCTTCCCTTTCCTGTGCCATTTACTCACTCCTGGGAATACTGTCTAATGAAACACTTTCTTATAAAAACCCTGTCTTAGGGTATACTTTTGGGGAGAATAGTGCAGTCTTCGACACAAGTGATTATTAAACATAGAACTAGTAGAACCGAACATCACTGGGCAATTTGATACCCTCTCTCTTCTAGAGGAGAGTAAAAAAAGAAAAAAATACAACTATTCTAGTTTGTATCTTGGTAGCTCCAAGTTAATAAAAGAAAAGCTCATATAAACCCCATGTTCTTACTCAACATGATTCTACCCTTTCCAGAGTCTCCCTGGGAAAAGAAGTGTCAAAAATATCAAAACCACCAGTGACATTGCCCTCAAAAAAAAAAAAAAATCAAAACCAAAAAGACCTTCCTTTCCCTCTAAGGGCGGCCCTTTGCCTCTATAGTTATGCATTGATGAAGAAAATATGTAACTGTTTTCTCTAGAGTCCAAGGGCTTATGACATAGATAATTTTCTCTGCTGCTGTCTCACTCAGCCCCTTACCCCTTCCAAAGGCAGAATGAAAATCAACATCACAGCTATAATAACTGAATATATGGCAAGCTCTGATTCCATTTGGGGATTGTGCATTCACATTCTAAAACCTTCCCTACTTTCACTGTTACAGTACAATAGGACAGACAGATCTGTGCACAGTGACTACAAAGCCAGGAAGGAAACACAGGCCTCAAAGAGAACCATAAAAAAAAGGTGTACAGGAGCTGGAAGGTGAGGGGATGAACTCTGAACTGGGTAGTCAGGCAAAGCAGCATGGGCGAGATGACAGCCCTTGATGAGATCCTTTAATGCGAGGGATTTGGTCAAGTGGAGCCAAACAGGAGGCTGAGAACAACATGACAGGTTATGATGTGCAGAGACGAGGGCAGCCGGTCAGGAAAGGCCAGCTGGAGAGCAGAGACAGAATGGGCCTGATGGTAGCAGGAGTTTCAAATGTTGAAATGACACTGGAGTCGGAGCGGCAGGGAGCACAATAAACTTTCAGGGATCCACTGAAGACACCATTGCTGAATTTTGCTGTGCTTGAAACCACTGACCTGAGGCTGTTAAAAATGCAAATTTGAAAAGTGCAACTTGAGCACAGCTGTCATTTTTACCTGACAATGAACGATTTCTGAAACATTTTGAATCACAGCTGGCTTTGATGGAAGGGAAGATGAAGTCACTACTTCCTTGTGCCAAGGTGAGGCAGTAAACCGAGTAAGAAGAATCTAAAACACACTGTTCACTCAAAATTTGAAAGTTTTACCCAGGCATTTACAATAGTTGCAAACTGGAACTGAAAACAAAACAAAAACATATGAATAAAACACTTTCCCTCACAATAAAGGAAAGAAGAGTAGTAAACATCAGCAATTTACATGAACAAATATTTTTCTGACTGAAAAACTCTTGGATAAGGAAAAACAAAAGTCTGTCTTTTAACAGAATAATCAATTTGTCAGGTATATATTATGGAAATTTTAAACAACTGAAATTTGATGAGAAATTATAGGTAGAAACAATACAACAGTAGTTTAGTAGCTAATGCAAAAATGAGGAAAATATAGCCGCATGATATAAAATCACGTGATAATATAAATTTTTAAAAAATCCAAATAAGTGATGAAGGCAAGGCATTTTTTCTGGCTATATTAAAGGACTTGTTAGAAAAATTAAGGAACAATCTAATTTCAACAACCAAAGTAAGTAAATAAATACTTTGACGACAAACACATTAAGCACCAGTGAGTACTAGAGTGGCATTGTTGAACCGGACAGATTCCCTTTCCTATGGAACTTACAGTTAATGATGGGTACGACATATGACTCCTAGCACAACAGCAAAATATGTCATTGGTTACATAGTTTATTCAAACTATGTAAGTGGACATAGGTTATTATACCAATAAGTAAAATAGTATTAACGGAATATAAAGCAGTGCCTGAAATTTACATGCAGTTATTAATTAGACACAATAAGTTATTAATTAGACACAATACCATGACTACAAAGCTGAGAAAGATTAGAAAAGATCTGCCACAATATATCCTGGGATAGAATCACAGTATCGAATGCACACCTTCTGTGCAAGAGAACAAATATTTTCTGATTTTATTTCAGAAAATAGATAAACCAGTCAAAAATATTGATTTAAATTTCTATTTAGGAAAAAAAAATAAAACAGTCAATATAGTGCAGGGAAGATAAACAGGGCGGCAGTGTAGAGATTGTTGGGATTCAAACACACACTGCTCATCATATGATTTATCATAAATTGGCATCAATTTGAAACAATCATATTCATCATCGAGGTAATGGATGACATAATTTGAGTTATTACATGACAAGCTGCCTGTTAAGGGATTCATAAGCATTTATTCATTTATTCCTTTAGTCACTGAAATTATGCTTACCGAGTGTCTTTTTAGTGCCAAGCACTGTCCCAGATGCAGGAGACATAATGGTAAATAAACAGCAAAATGTCCTGTCCTTCTGCAGCTTACTTTCTGGTAGTGGAGAGACAGCAATAAATACATATAGAAGAAGAATGTAATCTAATTCCAGTAAAAAGTGCACTAACAGTAAAATCAAGCAGGATTAAGAGGAGAGTGAGTCAATATTTAGCTATGCTGGCCAAGAAGGGCCTCTCTGATGATTTGAAGAGAGACCTAAATGAGACAGTAGGGGGTGGCTGTCTACAGGCTCAGCATTCCTGGCAGAGGGAGCAGGAAGGGAGCAGCCAGGAGTAAGGAGTACACTTGACTTGGTCACAGACCCCCTCGGAAGCCTGTGCACAGGGGTGGTGAGAGCAAGAAGTGGCCTGTAAGGTGGGTTGTGAAGGCAGGAGCTGAGAATTAGCATATTTACCCTCACATTGATTCCACACAGCAGGTATTATACAGTCTTTATGACAAGGGAAGAAATGTTGCATTAGTTAATATGAATAAGGATTGCTTATTTTCAAGCTGAAGGAAAGCACACTTGTTGCATGAAATTGTGAATAATATAATTTTTTCATTGGTATTAGAATTTATAATAAAGATTAATAGAATAGAGAACTCAAGGACTTGCTTTTCAAATAACCTTGCAAATTCAAATTCAAAATTCCTAGTTAGCTAGGGTACTACTGAATTAATATTTGTGTAGGGCAGGTGCTCTCTACTTCCTCTACTCCCTAACTCATCAGAGGGATTTGAGAGAAACACTCATCCATCACTAACCATGGTTTATAGCAAAAGGATGCCAAAATGGCAGCCACCTGAGAAAAACCACTTCGGGAGATTCTTCACCAAGCCTCTCAGCCACTACACCCATCCAAACACTCCTTCCACAATCACTGAAGTAAGGTTTATTATCTGTAGATTCAAAGACTTGCTAAAACAGCAAACTTTATATCCTTAAGCTCAAACTCTCCGACCCAGGGAGGAAGAGCTCTGAGGAAGTTCATCAATAATTCTCTAAGAGTATCCCGATGCAGCCACCGGGACAGAGGGAGACCCTGTAGTGGTTCTGTGGATGGAATAAAGTGATCATATAACTCCAAACAGATTGTTTTTTAGTCTCTTTCTGATCACTCTGCTAACTTCCATCATAGGTACCTGGTGTTAAAGTGAAACGCGAGAATGTGTCTACCTGGATTTCCCTGTCTTGAGCAGGCCAGAGAGACAGCAAGGTATGGTGCCAGAAAAAGGCACCATGGAACCTTGTTAAAACCTCCTTCTAATCCGAACCTAAGCTAAAGGAACTTTTTAGGCTAACATATGTGTCAACCAGTCAACTAGGATGGGGAACAGGATGCAAATAATGGCGTTTTAAGGCTATTTTAGCTACAGATTTCTCTGTGCATTTATCCTTTGTTAACTACACAGAGGTTACTGGATACATTAGGTGCCTAGCTGTTCAATGTAATGAAATCTTGGTCCCGGCCAATAGATTTTATTTATCCTCCCGTATGTAATTGAAAATTCAGTAACATATCTTATAATTAAATGTTTGCCATTTTCACACTGACAGAAAACAAAACAAATGGAAACAATAGAGATAATAGAAGAGAAAACCTTGGAAAGATTTAGGCACATTCATAGAATAATGAGAACAGTCAGGTGATTACAGGGTGTATAAGTTTGAAAGAACATATATACAATTTCTTCGGGTTTGAAGAATGTTTGAAGAATGCCAATATGAAGAGCTACCAGATTTGCTCATTCTGGTGCACCTTTAGGGACCAAGTGCTTCAAGAAGACATATTTTTAGCTGCTGAAAAGAAAACTTTTTGATATTCTTCTTTAAAAATGAGAAAAGCAGTCTTCACTGATGATAAGTATTCTATCATGTGCAGTGTTCATGCAGAGGTAGGTTAAAAGTTTCTCACTGTTTCTCCCACACATACATAGATGAAAGGTGTCTGTATAGATTAGACAGTCTGTAAATTATGTACAATTTTCACCATGTTATTTGTGCTCTCCTTCCAAAAAAAGGAATTGTTGCTACAAAGTGCCAGCACAGCCAAGGGTGCATTTCCCAGCCCCATGTAGATAGGGCCAGATAAGTAATTCTTTCTAATGGAATGCTTACAGAAAGGACCTAAGTCAGTTATAGCATGAAATGTTTAAGAAATGGGTATATCTTCACCACACTCTCATTTCTTGTCCTCTGGCTAAAAGATAGAAACTCCAGTGTTGTAGGGGTTGGTGGAGACATAAGATTAAATGAATATAAGTCCATGAATTACAGTGTGCAAGGCCACCAACTTTACAATCACATTATAGTAACTGTTACATTAGTGAGAAGTATAGTTCTATTATATTACATCACTAACATTTTGGGGTCAATTTCTTATAACAGTCTTCCTTGAGTAATAAAAATTATGACAATTTCCCTTTCTCTCATAAAGGTTAAGGTATTTCACATAGTCTTGTTCTATATTAATATTATTGTAATTTATTGGGTGCTCTATTATTACTATGTACATTTATGGAGATGGAAGAAATGTCAAAAGAGTAATTTTAAGTAAGGCTACCTATTTTTGTCAAGTATTATCCACTCTTGACTAGGCCTGAGTTTAGCTTTTAATTATGCCAGTATTCTCATATGTCCTAAATTGCCTTGTCTTTGCCCTGTCAATTTTAAATATAAAAATTTTCCTTATAATTTCATTCTAAGAGAAATTGAATATAACACAAAGAAATGGGAAAACATTCCGTGTTCATGGATTGGAAGAATCAACAGAGTTAAAGTGGTCATATTACCAAAAGCAATATACAGACTTAATGCAATCCCCATCAAAATCCCAATAGAATTTTTTAAAGAAATAGAACAAAAAAAACCACGTCAGATTTGTATGGAACCACAAAAGACTGAACAGCCATAGCAATCCTAAGGAAAAAGAACAATGCCGGTGGTATCACACTCCCTGACTTCAGCTTGTACTACAGAGCAACAATGATCAAAACAGCATGGTGTTGGCAGAAAAAGAGACACACAGACCAATGGAATAGAATTGAAAACCCAGAAATAAACCCACATAAATATGGACAGATACTTTTTGACAAAGAAGCCAAAAACATACAGTGGAGAAAAGAAAACCTCTTCAATAAATGATGCTGAGAAAATTGGAAAGCCACGTGCAAAAGAATGAAACTAGACTGCTATCTGTCACCATTTACGAAAATTAACTCAAAATGGATCAAAGACCTAAACATAAGACCTGAAACAATGAAATGCATAGAAGAAAACATAGGTACTAAATTTATGGACCTTGAGTTCAAAGAGGATTTTATGAATTTGACTTCAAAGGCAAGGGAAGTAAAAGCTAAAATAAATGAATGGGACTATATTAAACTGAAAAGCTTCTGCACAGCATAAGAAAACAATAAAAGAAACAAAAAGGCAACCACCAAATTGGAGAAGATTTTTGCAAAAGCAACGCCTCGGATAAGGGACTAATATCCAAAGTATATAAGGAACTCATACAACTCAACAACAATAAAAAACAAACAATCCAATTAAAAAATGGGCAGAGGAAGAATAGACATTTCTCCAAAGAGGACATACAGATGGCCAATAGACATATGAAAAGATGCTCAACGTTACTAATCATCAGACAAATGCAAATCAAAACCACAACGAGTATCACCTCACACCAGTTAGAATGGCTACCACCAACAAGACAAATAATAACAAGTGTTGGAGAGGCTGTGGAGAAAAAGGAACCCTCATACACTGTTGGTGAGAATGCAGATTGGTGCAGCTGCTATGGAAGGTAGTGTGGAGGTTCTTCAAAAAAATTAAGAATAGAATTACCATATGACCCAGCAATCGCTTTCCTGGGTATACACCCCCCCAAAAAAATATGAAAACATTTATCTGTAAAGATACTTGTGCTCCGATGTCCATTGTAGCTTTATTTACGGTGATCAAGACATGAAAACAACCAAAGTATCCTTTGATAGAAAATTGAATAAAGAAGATGTTGTATATATACACAATGGAATACTAGTCTACTATAAGAATAGATGAAATACTGCCATTTGCGACAACACGGATAGATCTTGAGATTATTATGCTAAGCGAAATAAGTCACACAGAAAACATCAAGAACCATGATTTCACTGATATGTGGGATATAAAACTGAAAGCAACAATGGAACAAGACAAATAAATAAACAAAAACTCATAGACACAGACAACAGTTTGGTGGTTACCAGAGGGGAAGCAGAGAGGGAGGAAGCTGGAAGACGGTAAACGGGGTCAAATATATGGTGAGGGAAGGAGAACTGACTCTGGGTGGTGAACACACAATGTGATATACACATGATGTATTACAGAATTGTTCGCTTGAAACTTATGTAATTTTATTAACCATTGTCACCCCAACAAATTTTAATTTAAAAAAAATTTCCTTACAAAGGGATGCTATAGAGTTCCAAAGCACATTAAAGTCTTTTGTCTTTGACAAATTCAAGGTCTGTGAATTGCAGAATCCTGGAAAATAAAATAATCCATTGTAAGGCACAAAATTGGGGATGGTTTATTTACTCTGCAAAATATAGCTGAAGCAAGCTTCTTAGTAGTAGCCCTTGAAGTAAATCTTGAATTTTCTAGTTTTTGTTTTTACTCATTTCTCACTGTGCTTACTACTCTCTTTCCTCCTATTGAACCTCAATCTTATTATAACCCTCATTGAAAAGTACAAGGTTTTGGTTGGGATTTCAAGAGCAGGGTGAAAAGGTGAAGGGATTAAGAAGTACAAACATAGTTACAGAATAGTCACGAGGATGTTAAGTAAAGCATAGGGAATATAGTCAATATATGGTAATAACTATGTATAGTGCCAGGAGGGTAATAGACTAGTCAGAGGGATTTCTTCTTAAATTATATAAATATCTAACTACTGTGCTATTTTATAATCCTGAAATTAATGTAAATAATATTGAATGTCAACTCGAATAGAAAATTTTTTTAAAGTGAGGGAAAAGGTGAAGGGGAATAAGAGGTCCAAATTTAAGGTAAAAAACAAATAAATCATGGAGATGCAATGAACAGCATGGGGAATATAGTCAGTAATATTGTGATAGTGTGGTACGGTGTCAGATGGTTGCTGGACTTATAGTGGTCACTTCTTTAGGTATATCAATGTTGAATAGCTATGGTGTATACCTGTAACTAATATAATATTGTATGTGAGCTATATTTTAATAAAAACCTTTAAAAAAATAAAGCACAACATTTGAAATCCCAATTTCAAGTAGCCAAATGAGTAAGTCTTCAGAATGCTAGTTAACTAAAATTTAAAACAGTCATTCTGGTAAGCTTTAGTCACAGAATTATAGTGTGTTTAAAATAGTTTGATAGCCACTAAGTAATGGACTAATGCCTAGCCAATTGATGAAAGGAGCCAAAGAGCTGAAAAGAGTTGGAAATATCAGACAAGATCTGAGTCTGGGTGAGAGTTGACATCAATTAGCTGAAGTGAGTTTCATGAACTGGTGTTATTTAGCTGATGGTAGAGTAAAGACTCTCTGCATCTACAAGTCTTTTAATCCCATGGACAATTCAAACCACAATGATGAACATTTAAAAACATGAGGTAACAGATGCCTAATGTCATGCTAAAATTATAGCATACAGTACGTGAAAATATTTGATTTGTCATATTACAAGCTGTGGACTCCCTCTGCTACTAGAATTGTGAAATGGGTCCCAATAGGGAAGTTTAGCTTAATAAATGAGGTTGTTTTTTTCCTCCAATGCCTGATCTATGTGATTGATTGAAATTTCTATTTCATCCAGAGAGATGGGCAGGTGTCCTAGGCAGCAGAGTCTAATCTTTGATGTCTGACAGAGCAAAAGAAATGCATGCGGCAGACTTTCTTTAGGTCTCCTAACTACATCATTTATTTATGATGAAGGGCAAGCTGGGTGAAAAAAAGCAGTACTGTTTACCATAAATCATTAAGTTTTACATTCTGCTTTTTAGAAAGAGGAACGGCTGGTCTGTGGTATATTTATAACCTCAATATTTCTTTAATACTTTAAATATAAAATATAGAACCAAAATTATCTAAAAAGTAACTCTATAATACTTAATGTCTTTAAGAGATCATTGCAAAATATTATTCATTCTCCCACTGTTGTTTTTTAAAACTCTCTACATATTTTTCACACTCAGTAAGAATGAGCTTTTACATATGTACCTGATTTTCAGAGCTCTGTAATCATTTCTCAATCTCCATAGAGGTGTCTACATATAAAGATTCCAAGTGAGAAGTTAGCTAGTGGGCAACTAGTATGGTGGCTGGGATTAGAGGACCTGCAAGTGTGTTGAGTGATGGCCTGAAATAATGAATGATGTAAAAGGATATCTTTCAGGATCTCCTCAGATCTGGAATTCATTCTTCTGAGTGAGATAATTTTGCACTACTCCAAGCAAAGATGATTTCAAGAAAGGATAAAATGTGAAGAAACAGGGGACATTTACACCTGAAAATGGGGACTGTTGGGAAAATAGTTCTGACAAATGATTACTAATGACAGTGGACAAGTGGAGGTAATAATGTGATTGAAAAAGGTAAAGGGGGAGAGCGGTAGTAGAAGAGGGAAAAGGGGGTCAAATATGTGGTGATGGAAGGAGATTCGACTTTGGGTGTTGAACACACAATGCAGTATATAAATCATGCATTATAGAAATGTACACGTGAAACCTATGTAATTTTACTAACCAATGTCACCCCAATGAAATTAATAAATAAAAAAGAAAAAGTATACATACATAATTTCTTTCGGTTTTGTTCAATAATCTAAAAAGATGAGAAAATAATATGTAATACTTTTAAAAAAATATGAACATTAGATTATATATAGCATGGACATTATTTATTTTAATTAAAGTTTATTGAGGTTACTATGGTTAGTAAAGTTACATAGGTTTCAGGTGTACAATTCTGTAATACATCATCTATATATCACATTGTGTGGCCAAGCGCCAAGAACGCACAGATTCCACGCTCCTGCACCTCATTTCCCCAGGAAATGTTCTTAAAAGGCTGCTGGGAAGTATATAACCATATATACTCTTGGGAGTTGCAACACGTGTCTTCATGTCCTTTTTTTTTTAATTACAGTTTGTTGGGGTGACACTTGTGAGTAAAGTTACACAGGTTATAGGTGTACAATTCTATAATACATCATCTATATATCACATTGTGTGTTCACCACCCAGAGTCAGTTCTCCTTTCATCACTATATATTTGACCCCCTTTACCCTCATCTACCACCTCCTCCGCCCTTACACTCTGGTAACCACTAAACTGTTGTCTGTGTCTATCAGTTTCTTTGTTTGTCTTGTTCCATGGACATTATTTTAAAAATAAGAATGCTAAAACAAGTTTTAACACTTCTGTTATATAAAAGTGGACCAAAAATGAATATTATGATGTTTATGAGTATATATTCTCTATATTTTGAGAATGCATAGAAATAGAAATATGTTAAAGAACAGTAAATTATACAGATTAATCTAAAAAGGTGTTAGGAAACATTAAATAATATAGAATGACTTACTAAAGAACTGATGTTCAAAGTTGGGATTTGTGTATAAGCCACAGAAACAAAATATTATTTTTTTAATATTTATGAATATCAGTGAATCACAAGTCAAATATTAGAATACGAATGAGAATGAGCTGTGGATAATAAAATGTGAAATTGCTTGAATGAATTTGTATCAAATGATGTAACTGAAAGGATGATGAGGAGGGAAGGAGATTTTTATAAGGCTTTAGAGTGTATGACATTTCAGATTAAGAGATCATAGAAATGTTTTCAAGAACAGATTATGACAAGTATACTAAAATAGACAACTGAGTCAGTGTTTGGAAAAAAATTGTGTACATTTTTAAAACCTTAGATAGATGTGAAACCATAGGGTGAGGGATGAATCAGAAGACAAATGGCAAGTTGGAATGTCCTATGTGAGAGATAAAGAAATGCAAACGATTAAATGAAATAACCTCTTTTAAGAAAGAAATATGGTGTCTGAAAATTTCAGGGGTGTTCTTTCACTAATGTTTTACAAAGGAGCAATACAAATCTGGTGACTTTCAGTTTGTAACTGTGTTCTTGTTAGAAACAGCAGTAGACCTTTCTAAGTATAAAAGAAGAGTACTTAAAAGCCATCATGCTATATGTAGATTCTGGATAAAAATACTTCAGCATACACATGTTCTAGATCAGTATAATGAGATATTTAAAACCAAAGCTGACATACTGCAACAGTGGGCTGAATTCAATGATTGGAGGGATGAATGAAGGAATATTCTGATAAAGCACATGTGAATTAACAAAGGGGTGTATAGTCAAAAAGAGTGGATAACTTAGGGGAGTTAGATAAATTGTACTAACTGTACATGTTTTAACATATACTGGGGGTGCCAAAAAAATGTATACAAGTGGACATCTAGGTCAATGTTGTTCAAGCAGTAGTTCGCTGTAATCAGAAGTGTTTGGATGCTGATGGTAACCGCTTTGAGCACCTCTTGTAATTGCTGAAGTCAAACGTGATTTATATTCCCTTTTTGTTATCGGTGTATATTAAGTATTACAATTTTAATACAGTTTTCCTTTCTTAAAGTGTGTATACATTTTTTGGGGGGCCCTCTGTATATTACTGATCTGGAGTGAAAAGATTTAGTATTTCTCATAGGTATGTGGTTTCCCAGAGGAGGAAATATTAATCCCATATTAGCAATCAGCATGCATTTTAGAAGGCATGCTTTCTGCAAATATTTGATAAATGCAATGAGAACTACACTAATGCAAACGTCTTAACCTCCATAAATTAAAATACAGTTGAGAATTAATACATAAAGACAAGTGATGCCAATTCAAAGTGCCATGTGATATGTGATTTTGGAAAGGTGTAAACAATAATTTAGAAAAAAAATGAAGAAGGAAGAGATAATATATTTTCTCCAAAGAGGACTGAGATAGCTCTTAACAGTATTCCTCTGTGTTTCTTATTTGATTTTCTGCACTATTAATTCTACTATTCATTGCCTCATATTTGGAGTTAGTTATGCTATTTTTTCCTGTTAATTAAAAATTAATTTATTTCGTTTTTTCACCTTAGCTTGAATCAGTCTACATGTTTTAAATATAATTTTGATCTTTTATTATGGCTCCCAAGTCTCAGATCATACGGTCATTTTTGTTGTTTTATTTTTTTTATTTAATTTTTATTGTTTTCCTAAATGACAATAGTAGACGTTTTCTAAAGTCATCTTGGGCTGGCCGAGTGGCTCAGTTGGTTAAGAGCTCGCTCAAGAGTGCGAGCTGAGCTCTGAGCAACAACAGTTCGATGCCCAGCCCGAGCTGAGCTGCCACTAAGCTGTCAATAAAAAAAAAAAAGACGTTAAAGTCATCCACTGTTACTATAGTAAATTACTTTTACAAGTACATTCTACTTCCAAGTGGTTAAGAAGGTATGACCAAATTTTATGCAGTTAACATTTTAAATGTTCTGTTTTCTGTAAGACATTCCACTCTGCATTTTGTTATCCTGCTCCGATATCCTGGGTTAACAACATATTCAGAAAATCTTCTAATGGGGGGAGATGTGTGAATTAATCTTTGCACTCCCATTGTCCTCTGGGACTGAAAGAATATTCCACTTTTTGTCAGGGTTGATATGCAGAGATTACAGTTCAATTTCCAGTAATGGCCAGAAAATTTTCTAGTATGATTCTATAAGATGAAAGCATATTTTCTTCTGCCTTCCAATGGTTCTTTTTCTAAAAGAAGTATTTATGTCCTAGTGAATTTGAGGCAGTCTATATTCTTTGACCAGAAAAATCTCTAAATCATCATGGCTCAGCCTACTCCTGTTCTGCAGAATATTATGTGCTGGGAATATATCTCAGGAAGGCAATGTGAGGTCATCAGTTCCCCTTCTGTTATATCTCCCTGATATCACTGAATTGCTGACTTACTGATGAGGGGTATAAAGGAAACAATTGTGGCTTTTCCAAGAAGAATTATCTACAGAAAGCTGTCAGGTATTGGGAGTTAGGGGTACAAGAGAGTGACCTGGTTTTCTCCATAGTACAGGCCATTCATCTCCAAGAATAAATGTGGCTTGGCTGTGTCATTTTAAAGGGTTATAATTACCCCTAGATTGGGGCATTGTTTTATGGTTAGTTTCATATTTTTTAAAGAATTGTGGTAAGATCTATCTATCTATCTATCTATCTATCTATCTATCTATCCATCCATCTACCTATCTACCTATATTTTCCTCTTTCTTTCTTTCTTTCTTTCTTTCTTTCTTTCTTTCTTTCTTTCTTTCTTTCTTTCCTTCTATTTATGTATTTATTTATTTATTTGTTTGTGTGCGTGTTTCAATAGAAGAAAGTTGTTACAAAGAGTATATTGAACCCATAATGTGAAGAAATGCATTGAAAGAAAAATTCCAAGAAATATATATCTATATTATTTCATAATTTGTAAGTCTCAAACACTATTGCTCTTATCAAAATGTTTATGATAATACCAAAATTAACCAATAAGTTGTTAGAGTAGCTACTTCAGCTAAGTTCTGTTAAAACTGCTAAAGCAGGATTATTTTGAGTAGTGGAAAAAGGAGAAGAGTATGTTCATAATTTGCAAACCTAGTAATTCATTACTATGTGGCCTAGTGTGGATTTTTCAACATAGCATTGGCTGTGTACATTAATTTTAATCTCTTATTTTGAACTTCAAAATTACAAAGTAACATATTTTCACTTAATCTGATTCTGCTCTTTAGTGAAAAAATGCGGTAATATCATTTTCTTCATTGTCACCCAAAGTCCAACGTCAGTATTAAAATTGACTTCTAAGAGATTTAATACTTTTGTTTAGATATGTCTAATACAAAACATGTTCTCATTTTGGGTGTTATAACCTTTGATTCATTAAGTGGTCATAAATCATATGCAATAAATATTTTTTGTGCTCTGCCTGCAAATACGTATAGAGCAAGAAAAAGAGTAATTGGAAACTTGGAAATGATTTTTAAATACTTTTGAAATGAAAGAGAAACAAAGGGAATATGCTAAAACAAAAAGGAGATAATGTGAAAGAACAATCACTGCATTACAAAGTTTATAATTTGCTGTATTTTTGTCTCCTATTTTTAGAAACCAATATATCAGTTATTTATTGAGATGAGATACAAAGAGAGGAAAGAGGAAAGAATTACTATAAGAGAGATAAGAGCTATAAATTCATGTAAAATTCATAATGAAGGATGAAAAAGTTGTGTATAGGTAATGGATGATTTTTTTTTTTTTTTTACCTGAGCCATCCTGCCACCTGTTGGCAGCTCAGCTAGGGCTGGGCATCGAACTGCTGTTGCTCAGAGCTCAGCTTGCACTCTTGAGCAAGTGCTTAACCAACTGAGCCACTTGGCTGTCCCTTGGTAATGGATGATATTAAATAAAATTTTATACAAAAATAATATTTTGGCAATCCAAGACTCACCATGCAGTTCATCCAAGGGTGTGCCCTTTTTAGAAGGTGAGATATGATTACATAATGGCACACAATGGCACACCCAGGCACACCGGAAACAGACGAAGGAGGCCCCTGGTCCCACGTAGAGACTAGGACAAAGATTAACGGGAGTGTTCCCGACCCATGTCTGCTCACCTTCGAACATCTCTCAAGCTAACTACAGAGGTCCGCAAGTCCCATCAACAGAAATGTAGGCAGCCCAAGACAGGGATTTTTATTCCACTTATTTGACTGAGAGCACATATTCATTGTATGCATACTTGTCTAAAATTAATTATAAACATTTAAATAAGAAAGGGGTGCGTTGGTATTCTTTTCACACAGCTTCACGTTCTACAAAGGAACTGCCTCTAATTTAATTTTTACAAAAAGAATCTTGCTTTCAAAACCTGAGGGAATAAACTTTAGTCATGCAAATGTAAAACTGCTTATCGGTAACAAGTCTTGTGTTTTAAGAAGGCTCCCTGCACAAATGTCTAAGCTACACCAATTACCAGCTAAGAGGATGTGGGGAGGAGACTAAATATGGAACCTACTTAGCATCACCCCAGAGTTTCCTAATTATTTCATGAAAAAGTCAAAATTAAGCATGTCCGTAGTTCCAAGCATCTCAAGTTAAAAATATATATACACTGTGCTTCTGCACAGAAAAAGCAGGATCCAGAAAGAACATCGGTTCAAACTTTTTACTCAAATAGAAATAAGAAAGAGAATTGTGAAGATCTTAGAACACAAGGAATTCTGATGTGGAAATAACAACGGAGAGCGTTTCTTAGTTTTTCAAACAAAACAGCACGGTAAAAAAAATAGAAGCAATTTAAATTTTCTGTGGTACATTTATTTCTCAGCAAAGTGGCTTCCCACTGTGCGCATTTGCTCCGTCACAGACTCTGTGCTCATGGCTCAGATATACTCAAGTCCCACAAATACCTGTAATGATTGCAGACCACAGACTAAACAACAATAAGGCATCAAAAGAAAAAAAGAAAAGACCAAAGGTAGATATTTAATGAAAAATATTTGAACAACATATGATCCCAGTTTTCTTATTTTCATGTGTAGTGAACGATATTACTGGAGTTCAAAGCTAATCACTTTTCCTGGAAACCCAATTTCAAGTTATTTCAAAGAGGAACACTTTGAAAGGCCTGAAACACCAACAAGAAAAAAAAATTCACAGGTGTGCTTTCAGTAACAGTCCCTCAATTCAAATCTAGGGGATTCCCACCTATGTGATTGAGGACACTAAATTGTTCTAATTAGAAATATACGTGATAAAAGTAATTCACCAGCTGACAACACTCCTAAATCTTTGCCATTAAAAGAAGCTTAATAAATTCTAATTGCTTTGATACTTTTAAATCCAACTCACAAGAGATGTTCCCAATAAAACTGGTGATTGTGGTAGGTGATGTCCACAAAGATTTGTAACTAGGAATGAAGGGATCCGACAAGATGATAACTGCTTCATACAGATGTTTTCCAAAATTCCTGGATGTTAAGGGAATTTTTAAAAATAGAAAATTCTGCCAGAATAGAAGTTATCGTTAAAAATAAAAATTCCTGTTAAAATTACACCTTCCACCTACGAGGCACTGACTCAGAATCCCCCAAGAAAGGAAAGGAAGCTATATGAGGCACAGAACCCCAAGTGATAAAAATAATCTACCTGTAAGTTTTGGAAATGCTTACCAGATACCAATAAGGGTGCATAAATGGAAATAAGTTACAATTTTGCCTAGAAAATTTCAATACTATTTGCATATAGAGGGAAGTTTTAAAACTGGTCTTTACTAGCAAAATTAAAGCATTTTTATGTAATTGTGGTTTGCTACTTAATATTCTAAAGAAGTTAATGGTAGTTTTAGAAAATAAATTGTGTGTGTGTGCCCGTGTGTGTGTAAGAAAAAAATTAAACTCTCAGACATGATGGAAAAGAACTGGACTATTCAGTAATCCAAAAGTTCCTGAAAAGCTAAGTACAGAACTGAGAAAAACAATCCTGTCATAGACAATAGTTTTCAGGAAATTTGAATCTTAAATTCAATTTCTATTAAAATTATTTTCATTTTTCCTGGTCTCATTTCACTGAAAAAAATATTGCTTTGAGAATTATTTATGTACAAATTCCTAAAAGAAATCACATGAATGTTTACCCTAAGCATGGTAGATATGGTGTAGATTATAAGTCTTAGCTCTTGTTTTCAGGATATTTATAATTGACATGAAGAAAAGGCACAAACATCCTAAAACTAAAATAGCAGTAACAATTAATAATATATGAGTTCAAATAATTTTATGTGATCCAATATATAAAGACTGTATATTATCCAAATGAAACACCTAATGAAAAATAAAGTAAATAGGGTTTCATGTATGTTAGTCTACTTAATTAGCTACGTTTCCACATAGGAAGTAGTGATTGAGGAAATTTGAAAAGTGGGGAAATTCATATACACAAAGAGATGAATAGGGGGTACTCTGGAAGTAAAAGTTTTTAATATTCAAGCAAACTTCTGTGGACAGGAATATATATATATATATTTCTTAAGTAGTAGCTATACTGTTTAGAACTATATAATACCAGTTAGTAATAGTAATATATGCCAGGTATTGCGCTAAGTACTTTTCATGTAATTTAATCCTCATATTACTGTTTTTGACTCCTTTTCATAATGGAAACTCTAGGGTTCTTCTGATTACTCCTTATTTAACAACATTTATTTAGTCTATACTGGATATAACTTAAAGTATAATTGTGTACCTGATAGTTCAATTTAATGGCTAAATGCTTATTGAGAAAACTGCTTAGGACAGATTACCAATGTGCATAACCTAACAGTGTTATAACAATATTCACAAGTTCTCCCTGGAACAATTAATGCAAGATAAGCTGGGTAGTTTAATTTTAAAACTCATTTCTGATTCACTATGTACACACACACTCATACAGTCTCTATAGCTTTGCCATTGTCAGCAGACATGAACCACAGCTGATTGTACCACATGGACCAGAGGTGGACATGAGATCCGAGAGGAAACAATCCACAGGCTAAGAAAATCAATACAGTTCTCCTTCTTGCAAGTATTTTAATTAACGCATACATTAATTCTTGTTAGGTAACTCAGACTGGGATTTACATAGCCATTCAAGACTATATGGAAGCAGGAATTGAAGAATGGAGAGAGATGAGACAGATAAGCAGGTGTGTGTGTGTGTGTGTGTGTGTGTGTGTGTGTGTGTGTGTGTGAGAGAGAGAGAGAGAGAGAGAGAGAGAGAGAGAGAGAGAGAGAGAGACATTATGTTATCCTTGAGAGATACAGGAGTGTGTTTTCCTGATTTTTCAATTTCAATTACAGCCTCTTTGTGACAAGGCAGTGCCTCATTTACAGGACGTGGATGTCCATGAAATAACTTGCTGTCACCTTTCAACTTACTTTAGAATGAGTAGGTTCCTAGTCTTTGAATAACAGGGATACCTTTCAAGAGGACTGTTATTTCAAAGTGAAGTCCAAAACCTTCCTTTGAAATAAGTACGAGTATGTGTGTATACATACACATATGCAAGATATAGTAGATATAATATTAGTAATATATTACCGATATTATGATTAATAACATTACTATATTTATATCTACATCTATCTATCTACATATATATATATATATATATATATACACACACACACACACACACAAACATATACATTCCTTCATTTTATAGATACCTTCAGTTTCATTTCCTTTGCAGAAAAGGAGGCAGGGCAATTGAATCCCTTCTAGAAGGAATAAGGCCAAGTGTTTAGCACACACCACCAGCTCAGAGTGTGAACTGGAGCAATTATAATAAAAAAACGGTAGGGGCCGGCAGAGTGACACAGTGGTTAAGCGCTGGCTTCGGAAGCCAGCAGCCCTGGTTCAGTCCCACATATGAGGGCCAGTGACACTGCCCTCAAACAAACAAGGAAACAAACAAAAAACCCAAACAAACAAAAAGAAAAACAAAAAAAGGGTAGTGAAGGTGTCGATAAGGAAGTGACTGCATTCTTTAAAATGACACAAAGATCGTAAACTACTACCTTCACAACAAAAACCCACAAAAATGTATGATTAATGCCTGCCAAAATGGTAAAGAGAAGCTAACATAAGGCTGGCAGTTAGAGAGGGGGAAAAGTGAGGCTTCTTAGTGTGTGAGAAAGAAGTTTCCTTTCACTCTCAAAGACTAAGCATTAGTATATATCACTGGCTGACAGTAGCTTCGGGATCAAAATAATGACACACAAAGTACAAGTGCTGCTGTACTGCAAAAGAAACACAATGAAGTTTCGAGCAACAGGAAATCCCGGAGTGGGGAGACATGAATTGTGCAGCATGAGATGCAATAAAGGTTTTGAAGAAGGGCTCTGGGGAGGGAGACTGTCCCCTTTCACTCTCCTCCTTCCATTAATATGTCCTGCAATGACATGAATGAGGGAATCATTTAAGGTTTTGGTAGCTTGAAATATTCGGGAGCAGCTGAAGAGGCAGCATCATGTGGTGGGGAAATGGAGAGTCTCTTAGAGCCACACCGCTTGGGTATGACTTTTCCACTCTCCCACTGGCCCACTGACCTGCTCCTTGACCTTGGGCAAGACATTGAGCCTCCTCAGTTTTCTCATCTGTAAAATGAGGTTCTGATGATTAAATGTTTACATGAGGGCACACGTGTATTTAGAAGAGAGCCTGACACACATTAAAGGCCATATATATAATGTACTATTATTTATAATAATATTTTAACCTGGTTAAATTGAATTATACATAACCCACAGAAGACCAATTTTAACTTCATACTTAAAACATGATTAAAGTGAAAACTCTATTAAAACAGTATTGCTCACATAACAATATGCTTGTATAAAGATAGAGCATGGTGGGAAACACTGGGTAACAGGCCAAAGAGCCTGGACCAGATCCTAGAAAAATGAGTAGCCATGGAGGGTAGTAGCTCGCAGCTGTGGCGCAGTGAAAGCAACATTGGTTTTGCATTACTGTCAGGTTAGTACAGGAGAGAGAAATAGCTGAGAGAAGAGGGCCATCAGAAAAGTGCTGAAAAAGCCCCAAATGCGAGCATGTCTAGGTGGCAGTGTCCAAAGCTGTCTTGGGATGGCCTCAAACTAACCTCATAAGACCTAGTTCAATTTTCTAAGGTATTACTGCTCAGTAATAAGATGTCTCAAAAAAAGAAGAAAGAAGAGATGAGCAGATTTCTTGTTATGGGAATTGCAAACTGAATATAATTATGGCAGCTCCAAAGCAGATGGACACTCATGTTGACTTTTTGTCCTTCATCTTATATCTAAGTTGAAAAGGTTGACATCAATTATTTGTCCCTGCACACTAGAAAACTTTTTAATTACATCTGACTGGAATAAGTAGTATTTCTTTCTTTCTTTTTTTTTTTTTTTTTTTTGAGGGCAGTGTCGCTGGCCCTCACATGTGGGACCCGAACCGGGGCCGCTGGCTTCCCAAGCCAGTGCTTAACCACCACGCCACTTGGCCGGCCCAGTAATATTTCTTTCTGAAACCTCTTCAAGGAAAGACTTATGTGGATAGCAGCTCTGATTATAATGGCGGTTGGCAGCTGAGGCCCAAATTAATCCAATTCTGAATGATAATTAATAAATCAGCTAAAAAAAAAGGCAGACTGGACTCCTTGGGATCCCCCTGACCTCATAAGTTGAATTTCTCAAGGTTAGTTTTTTCCTTTAACTAAAGAGTTAACATAGTATTAAAACCTATCTTAAACCAAAGGAGACATTTTTTAAAAGCATATTTTAGTTAAACTTGGCACCACTTTCAGATATAAAAGCCAGGTGCATTGCTTTTCAAATGACTTCAGCTCATTGCAAAGTGTCTGAGCATATAGAGAATCATGAGAATTTACTATGCAAATAATGATCACTTAAAATTACCTTTGAAATGTCAAACTTGTTACACACTGAGGACTGGAAATTTGAAAAAAAAAATTCTCGGGTTTTATATTCATAGGAAGGCTCTGGAAATAAATATGATTCTATTTTATTTGATTGCTATCTATAAAATATCCCAGTGAAATATGAAAATCACATACAATGACCTACATGATAACATATAAATACTCAAAAACTGCTATCTCAGCAGACTGACTTAACATTATTTTGGGTTAGGTTTAGGAAGAAATTAGCACCTTCTTGTTATATTAGAAGGGCAGCCTGAAGGCTAATGATTATAAAGGTAGATAACTGGATCTTCCCTCCCGCTAGCCTTGTCTCATCCATGTATGAAAGGACCTGAAACAACCAAGGACACCACAGCCAGGCTCACTGTGAAGGCCCAACTCCCTCAAGGTTGTCAACTAGCAGATTTTGCAAAGCTTCCCATCAAATTGGTTTTTCCAGTTTAATGGGTCTTCTAATAAAGGGTCACCCACTAGGTCTGTAAAAATTAAGAATGAAAAATTCTCCCAGGAGTAGCTTTCTAGTGGCCAAATTGGCATCAAGAAATGAAAACATGGAAACGAGATTGATTTTATACTCAGGAAGACACCATTTTTGTCCTAAGGTTTATAATGGGAATATTCAGGAGATGAATTCATATGTTATGATTTACCAGCAATAGTTGATTTGTCAGCAATAAGTCTCATCTCAAGGTTGGTAAGAGGGATGGATGAAGGAAGGTTATTGTCCTTTACTACCTGGGGTGGTACTGCGGGGCTGATCGTACATCACTCTTACCACTGTGTTAGCATCCCAAAATATTATAGATTGACAGTGCAAGACACAAGTGAGTTTTGTTTGTTTGTTTGTTTGTTTGTTTGTTTTAAATCTTGCCAAGTAAAAGCCAGAATACAACTAGAGGGAAAGAAGTGATATTCTTAAGCACTCTTCTATTTCCTGTGACTAATAGAATTAATGGCAAGTGCTTTTGTTTGTTGGTTTGTTTTGTTTTTTTAGTAACAGACTCTGGGTATTGTACATTACCATTTTGAAACAGTCTGTGTTAAATCACTTATAGTGAGAAAGTTGTAAAATTGTCTTGACATTTTAAAATGTAACACCTTATTTCTACTCTAGATTAATCTAGTGAAACAATTTTAAAATCAACTAAAGCAAAATGAGGAGGAAAAATTACTGTATGAACAAATCTAAGAAATATAATTTAGCAAAATGCTTATTTATGCAAAAAAACAATTATATCATAGCAGCCTTTTCTCCCTTTTTAGAATTAATCTTCTCTGGAGATATGCTTTCTACTTTTCATTTGGAAACACATAATGTTGTTTAAATTGATTTATCCAAATCAAATGAAATAACTAATAATAATGTTGCTCAGTTAATTTTAACATAATTACAAATTTTAAAATTGCCTCAATCTTTTTAGTGGCATATTTACTCTTTGGGAATAAACTCAGTAATAAACTGCATGAATGCAGAAAACATAAAAGGCTTGGCAAGTACAATAATTCTTCTTACTATTACATAAGAGTTCCAATTTTGTATTAGAATAATAACTTACTAAATTGGAAGATGATAGCTGAAAAATCATTTACATCCTCTCCAAATAACTTTTAGCCTGTCATAAGACCAGGCTTCCAAAAATAAATTATTTTCAGTGAATTGAATAAATGCTTTTTATTCAAAGTAATGTAGTAAACTGTATTGAGGAACAGAAAATAAATTTTAAAAAATAACTTGATTTATTTTTCCTTTAAATTGTGAAAGTGACATATCAAAACTAATAATAATCAAGAAAGGAAGAGAAACAAAGCATATAATTCCATTGTCCCAGTACAATGAATTTATTATTGCTTATTTAGTTTCAAGCTATGCCTATATGTATATTTTGATGTAAAATACATAATCATAGTAATAGTATATATACAATTTAGAGTTTTGTATTTTTTTCACTTAGCATTTATTTCATATGCTTTTCCATGTTCTAATATTATTAGTAATAGCTGCATGCTAACTCTCAAATACTAGTCTATTCGTTTATTTTCTCTCTTACTTCTCTTGTCCAAGTGAGACTTTACTTCCTATATTTTTTTCTAGGAGCTTTATGGTTTCAGGTCTTACATTTAAGTCTTTACTCCATTTTGAGTTTATTCTTGTATATGGTGTAAGAAGGTGGTCCAGCTTCATATTTTTGCATGTATCTGTCCAGTTTTCTCAGCATCATTTATTGAATAGACTGTATTTACCCCAATGTAAATTCTTGCTTCCTTTATCATACATTAAACAGCTATATTAGCATGGATCACTTCATAAGTTATATGGATGCCTAGCCACTGTGAGATATATATATATATATATATCATATGTACATGATATATGTGTGTGTGTATAGTCACAGGATGTAAAGTACAGCATAGGGAATATAATCAGTGGTATTGTAATACTATCTACAGTGTCAGATGGGTAGTAGACATATTGGGGTTGTCATTTTGTAAGGGGTGTAAATGTCTACTCATTACGTTGTTCCGTACACCTGAAACTAAAACATATATATATATATATATATTCTATAACTTTTTTTTTCATTTTTATTTTATTTTATTAGTTTTCGGTGTACAACACAATACAATAATTATACTCTTTACCCCCCAAAGTGAAAACCCCCCTCCCACAGTTCGCCACCCCACTGCCCCCATATCATACATATCCATCACAACTCCCCTGACTCCCCTCCACAGCATACTCCACATCCCGTGACCACCCACATATTCAGTTGCAGTTGGAATACAATACTATACAACATCAGCTTCAGGTGTACAATACAGTGATCAAGCCTCTACTCCATCCATGAAGTGGTCTCCCTAACAAGACCTGTGACTATCTGACATGCCACAAAATTTTTACAACATTATTATATTCCCCGAACTGTGTTTCATATCCCTGTGGCAATATTGTAGTTGTCTATTTATGCTGTCTAATCCCTTCCCCTTCCCCCCCATCCCCACCCCCCTCCCAACTAGCAACCCTCAGTTTTTCCTCTACATCTATGAGTCTGTTTACTTTGATCGTTCACTCAGTTCTTCAGACTCCACACACAAGTGAGATCACATGGTACCTGTCCTTCTCCGACTGACTTATTTCTCACAACATAATAGTCTCTTCACAACATTATCACATTATCAATTACATTCCCAGAACTGCCCCCATATCCCTGCGGCAACATTGTAGTCCAACATATACTGTCCAAAACCTTCCCCCTCTCCCTCTTCCCCACTCCCTCCCAACCAGCAACCATCAGTTTTTCCTTTATATCTGCTTGATATGACGTCAATCTTCTTAAATTGTCTCTCTGGGTTAGCTTGTTGACCCCCTTTTGTTTAAAAAAGTCCTTTTAACATTTCTTGCAATGCTGGCTTGGTGGTAATGAATTCCTTAAGCTTATTCTTTTCTGAGAAGCTCTTTATTTCTCCTTCAATTTTAAGTGATAGCCGTGCTGGGTAGAGCAATCTCGGTTGTAGGCCGTTATTTTGTGTCACTTTGAGTATCTCCCGCCACTCCCTTCTGGCCCGCAGAGTTTCTGTAGATAAGTCAGCTGTTAGTCTAACAGGAGTTCCTTTGTATGTAACCTGCTGTCTTTCTCTTGCAGCCTCTAGGATTCTGTCTCTGTCTTTAACCTTTGCCATTTTAACTATGATGTGTCTTGGTGTGGACCTGTTTGGGTTCAGCTTGTTTGGAACCCTCTGCACTTCCTGGGCATGTATGTTGATTTCCTTTACCAGGGTAGGGAAGTTTTCAGTCATTATTTTTTCAAATACCTTTTCAACCCCTTGCCTCTTCTCTTCTCCTTCTGGTATTCCTATGATTCGAAGGTGGTTGCAGTTCACCTTGTCCCATAGGGCTCTTAAACTATTTTCATTGTTTTTTATTCTTTGGTCTTTTTGCTGTGCCAACTGGGTGAGTTCTGCTATTTTATCTTCCAAATCGCTGATCCGCTCCTCTGCTTCATCTACTCTACTGGTGATTCCTTCAAGTGTGTTCTTCATTTCAGTTATTGTATTCTTTAGTTCTAACAGGTTGTTTTTTATGGTTTCCCTATCTTTCTTTATGTCCTCGCTAAGTTCCTTAGACATTCTTATCATCAGTGTTCTAAACTCTGTCTCTGAAAGGTTGGATCCCTCTGTTTCATTTGGTTCCATTTCTGGAGGTTTCTTTTGATCTTTTACTTGTGACATGTTTCTTTGTTTCCCCATTCTGGCTGTCGCTCTGGGATTGCTTTGATGTATTAGATAGATTACCAGGAGAGCCCTGGCTGGATCACGCAGGCACACAGCTCACGGCCCAACACTCCCAGGAGAACTCCCAGTCTCAGCCTGTCCCAATCAGCCGCTCGCAGATCCGGCCAAGCAGCCCGACAACCAATCACCAGCCTCGCAACTCTACAAGCGGAGTGTGGAAAGCAGAGACCCAAGGCGGCTTTCATGCTCCTGCGTCTCAGTGAGCAGCCTGTTGGAGTCGGATCACTCCCACTAGGCGTTTCCCTGGCAACACAGCACAAGCTGAGCGGAGGGTGGGGATCCGAGGTGGCTCGCGCACTCCCGGGTCTCAGTGAGCAGCCGTAGGAGCCAGAGGGCACCGCCCTGTCTTTCCCTGGCAACGCAGTATAAGCCGGGTGGAGGGTGGGGATCCAAGGCCGCAGGTGCACGCACGCACTTCACCAATTCCACCAGACCAATTAGGTCTCGGACCTGATCCTTTGTGGGAGGGCCCAAGCCCGACAAAATGGCGCCCTCCTTACACCACTTGCGTGCAAGCTCCGCACCACGGGAACAACAATCCAAAAACCTCCAGCCTTTGCACCAAAGGTGCTCAGCTCAGTCCGTCCCTGCAGGCTCCCGGCTTACACAGCCACTCCCTCCATCAGGAACCAGGTAAGTGCTCACCGGCGAGCAAGCCCGGGCGCCGGCCCCACTGATTCTCCAGCCGCTCTTAGCCTCACCGAGCAGACCCAACATGGCCTCCTCTTTAAGTTCTTCGTTTAGTGGTTCTGTTCCTCCAGTGTTCTGGGGACCTCCAGGGTTGAATGCTGTGTAATTTGCTTGTAACTTTGGTGTGATCCTGGGAGGCAGTTAGCACAGCGTCTGTCTATTGTGCCATTTTACCGGAATTCTCTCTATAACTTTTTAACTGTAGTATCTATGATTTTTTTTATAAGCGGAATGATGACATATAACAGTATTTATGCAATTGTGGCTCCCATGATAATTTGTAACTATAAATCACAATATGGTATTATTCACATTTTTGTGGTTGTCAGTTCCTCAAATTGTCATCCTTATTTCTTGATGCATATATCATGCCCACTTAATTTTAGGGATAATAAAATTCCAGAGCTTAAACTATTTCTTATGTCTTCCAAGAGATAAAAGGTAGAGCTAAATTTCAGAACATAGAATGCTTAATTCTAATCATTGTATATGTCTCATTTCTGTCATACTGTTATGAAGTGCTCACTTTGTGAGACTTACTTGGTGTGCTACTCCCTGAATGACAAAAGACTTTGTAAGAGAAAACTCTTCTCAATACATATAAATAATTTATTCCACAAAAGTAAGGGAGTGGACCCGTAGTTCTGCAGCCATGATGAGGCAAGCTAGATTCCGGTTAAGGATGTGATGGTTAGAGTGGATTTAGTACATTGGCAGACCATGGCCTAGAAATGGTGTCAGCAAAGGGTTCAGGGAACTCGATCATCATGGAAGAGTATAAAGAAAGGGGATGAGGATGTTCTGGCCAATAAGCTGGGGAGAGAGAGGGCGCCTTATCTCACCAGCTAGACACTGAAAAGCCCGAGTCTCCAATTCCTCAGCGGGAAATAAATTAATAATAGCTTCTTCATTGAATGATTATGAGATTCAATGAGTTTATACATGAAGAGTGCTCACTGGAGTCTTTGACACATTAAAAAAAAAAGAAAAACTGAAAAATGTTCATTGCTATTGTTGTTGACACTATTCTTCAGCTGCTTTAAGAGCCAAGTTTGGGGTTATAATTTGAACATCAGAAGCCAGGCGTTTCATTTAAGGAAATAAGAGAAGAACCAAATAAGAACCAAATAAGGGGCGAGCCCCAAGGAAGAAAAGGCCACTCATAATACAGGACCTTGGAAGCAAGGTGCAATGACCAAGTAGTTGCAAATAGGAAGAGTCACTGATCACAGGAAGGACAGGTCACAAGGGGCAAACACCCAATCAGTTCTGCCAGTTGGTATCCCTGCTCTGTGCTTCCAGTTCAGCTCGCTTTGAGTTAAGGCTCCAGAGGTCTCTCTCTGTGTCATGGTGAAGGAGAGTTCTAACAATATGCCATGTATGTAACAGCTCTCATTTTGTAAACAATAATTTTTTTAAAAAAAATCGTTGGATTTACAATAACCTTACTGGAACCTAAAGGAAATATACACATACTCTCTAACAATTTTTGAGAGCAAGGTCTTTCATATTTTAACAAAACTCTTTAAAACCAAGGACAGAAGTCAAAAAGAAAAGCACCAAAAGACTTGACTACATTAACGTCTTTTAAATGTGAAAAAACATCATGAAGAAAATTAAAAGTCAAAGGACAAACTGGGGGAGGGCTGCAATACAAAGGGTCAAAGGTTTAATACATAGGTAAAAAGGCTTACAAAGCAATTTTTTTAAATGAATACTCCATTAAAAAAACGGACAAGCTTTAAGAACAAAATGATAATTTTTTCAAATCATAGTGGTTAAAATACATAGACAAATAATTTTCAACCTGAAAAATAGCAAAAGATCTATTAATATTAAAACATGCAAATCATGAAAAGTATAAAGGCATGCACATGTATATGTAATCTAGTATTGGACATAGGGAAAGTAGTAGTCATACTTACTAGGAGAATAACATTTTTAAAAATGTTCTGGGGACCGGCTGAGTGGCTCAGTTGGTTAAGAGCACGAGCTCTGAGCAACAGCATCGCAGTTTCGATTCCCACATGGGCCAGTGAGCTGTGCCCAAATCGAGCGGCTGCTGAGCTGCCAACAGGTGGCAGTATTTCTCACTGGTTAGAGCATGTGCTCTTAGCAACAAGTTTTCTGGTTTGACTCCTACATGGGATGGTAGGCTACACCCACCCTCAACTAAGATTGAACACGGCACCTTGAACTGTGCGGCCACGAGCTACCGATGGGCTGCCAGATGGTGACTGGACTTGGAGCTGAGCTAACTGCACCCTCCAAAGTTAAGACTGAAGAACAACAATTTGGCTGTTCCCCTTCCCCAATTCCCCAACACTGTTCCCCTTCCCCGATTCTCCAATAAAATCTTAAAAAAAAAAAAAAGTATTCTGGAGCACAATTTGACAAAATGTAACAAAGCTCTTAAAAATATCTGTTAAACTTAACCTAGAATAAATAAGTAAGGATGTTCTCAAAGATTTAAGTACAAAGGTAATTTACTTAGGATGTTTTGCACTACAAACATTTAAACATCTTATAAATGCTTGGGATTAATTAATAAAATAGCATATGCAGTCATTGAATTTGATCTTATAAGCACTTATTGACATATAAATATATGAAGATATTCTCAAGTGAACAAAAAAAATACGAAAACCCAACACAATAGGACTTGTTTTTATGGGTAAATTCTACATAAATGTGTGCCTAGAAAAAAATCTAAAAGAAATATTATAACATGAAATTATATATTTTCAAGTTAAACTTCTTTTTCTTAATTCATGTTTTGTACATTCTCAATAAAAAGTGTGTGTGTGTGTGTGTGTGTGTGTGTGTGTGTGAGTTTGTAATGGGGAAAATATAATTGGAGGTATAACAGCATGACCTTAGAACACAGTCAAATCAGGCATTCAGAGCCTGTTCTACCATTACGAATATTATTTTTCTTTTCTTTTTTTTTTTTTTTTTGAGGGCAGTGTCACTGGTCCTCACAATTGGGACCTGAACCGGGGCCGCTGGCTTCCCAAGCCAGCGCTTAACCACCGCGCCACTTGGCCAGCCCAAGAATATTCTTAATCTCTTTAATTCTCAGTATTCTAAACTCTAATATAAAAATAGCATCCACATTATAGAGTCATAGACACTAGATGAGATAATGCATTTAAAGTGCTTGAGATAATGATTGGCACATGGTGGGTATTCAATAAATATCTGATCGTTCACTTTGTAGACATTTGATTTGTAAGAGCTTCAAACTTCTGGATGTTTGAAAACATGTTTTTAATCTTAATATGCCTGGAATATAAAGTAGTATCAACAAAGTAAATGATTGTGAAATGGAAGGAAGAATGAATGTATAACATGGAAAGTATGTCCCTGTTACATTTAATATCTTCACCAGAGTCCATACCGAGATCCTATTGATTTTGCAAATCCTTACCCAAGTTTTCATTTATGACTCTAACTCTGACTTTGTGCTCCATGCTTTTTTCTTTATCTTACTGTCTCTCCACTTTGATTTCTACCTTGGACTTTGTTTTTCTATGTCAAATTACATGCAACATTTGACTAATGTCCCTCCATCACAACAACTTTTGTTCTTTGTGTACTAATCCTGTCTCAGATATGAGAATGATACTCATTCATTCATAAGAGAGAGAAATCCTAATAGATTATATGTGTTAGAAGGATCTTACCTAGCACTAATCAAGAAAAAAAAAACAAACCATGACATTCCATAGATATTCACATATACACGTAGTACCAAGAACCCTGACAGGTCACCCAGTACAACCTCTTTCTTTTATAGAGGAAGAAACATTTACCCCTGAAGGTTAAGGCATCTGTCCTTGGTTAAACAGTTAATTAGTAAGAGAACTGAACTCAGGTCTTCTTATCCCCAGGCCACTGCCCTTCCCACAATATCTTCCTGCTTTCAAGGTACTTAAAAATAGACTCAACGATGCTGACACATATTGCTTTTGTTTTTAAAATGGTCAAACTTTCTGGTATTCTAGTTCATGATACCTAAGGCAAAATTCAACCCTACATATTTTTTCTGAAGGATATAAAACAGTCTACCTTTCAAAAGTTGCAATTGACTGGGTAAAAGTTTTGTCTTCTATATGCTTCATCGACCAAACCTCAGTGCTGAAATTCTTGTGGGAAGCATGTCTTTCAAAACACAGAAAAATTGTGCGTATTTTCGATGAATACATTGATGGCCAAAACAAAGATAATTAAGTAACATCAAATATTGTATTCAGTGAATACTGAAATCCAATTATATTTACAAATATTATTTTATATATGTGTTCGTATCCAAAAGCAGTACGTCTGCAGCAACAATGAACTCAAATGACCCTTCTCTGATCGAGGAGAATATATTGGAAAAAAATCTCTTGCAAGTTAGAAATTCAGTGGAGAATATTTCTCTAGTGGGTGACAGATCATACTAAATAGATGAGGAAAACACATGGCTTTGAAGTGTTGTTGATCTTTTGACATCGTGAAGGCTTTGAAATGTCAGCTAATTTCTAGGGAGCTTCACCTTTGGCTCTTTATAGGCAAGTTGGATTGGGCAGTTGTTTGCTGTACTCTGCTCCATCAAAAGAAAACATCCACAATGCTCACTTTAAAACAATTATTTCTGAAAGAAGACAGAACAGCCTCTTTATGGTAGCAATCTATATACATGATAATTTTTTGTCTCAATTAAACTGAATTTGCAGGGTGCATATATTCGTAATAATTGTCTATCTTAACTACAAGTCAAATAGATGAATACTGGCTCTTGGTATAAACTCAGAAATAGCATGAAATCAATAACATCTTTTCTTTTGATATATAGAGTGGAATGACAATGATTCAAATGATAATCTGAAATGCTAAACATTATTCTTTAATTTTCAAATGATGCTTGAATCAATTCAGAAGTTAGGTCTTACAGTAATTATGGAACACACTGACAACACTTCTAATGTTACAGTCTATAAACCCAAAGCTGCAAACTGTGCACTCTATTGAATAATCTCCTGCCTCCTCTTGGCATCTAATTTTAATTACAGGCATATTTCCTAGAAGCTATCATTGTCCTCAACATAGGACATAACAATTTAATGAAGTAAACATTACCTTTGGTGAAATGTTCTTCTAAATAGCCACTGGTAAACATTCACTATCTCACAAGTAAGGAAAAAAATTCACACAGTATAAGAAACAAGTTATTCCGGCATGTAATTATTTATAACATGTCCTATATTCCTTACCACCTCAGTGATGGACTCACACCCCCAGCTCACCACAAAAATAAAAAAAACAACAACAAAAAAATCTGAGTCATCCTTCCACTACCAGTTTATCACTTCCAATTTATACAGTATTTCTTAAATCACGTCCTCTTCATTTCTACTGCCCTTGCTAACAGTCGGGTTCACATTTTATCTTCCAAAGGTTACACAATAACACCCTTTCCATTCTCTGTCCCTCCAGGATCCTCCCTTTCAAATTGCTTATGCTAAACTAGGCATAAAAAATTGTAAATAATGTGGTTTCTTTACAGAAAAAGGGGTTTAAGTTTTTTACGTATTTAGAAATCATTTCATATCTAATGCATTTCCCTCCTTAATATTTATTTTAAAACTTCTAATAAACAGCTTTTTACAACCTAGCCAAACTTCAGCACAAGTATAATTCATTCATAAACACACACACAAAATCAAACATTTCCAGAGAGAAGAACTTAACCTACTAGGGTTTACAGTTAAGAGCTGCATGAATTCAACTAAAATAATTTCTAGTGGCATTTAACTGAAGTGTTGGGTGATTACTTTAATATATCAAATAAATTGTTCCCAGAACATCTTTTCAGCCTAAGCATAGATAATTCTAATAAATAATACTTATAACTTATCTATAATAAAATGATTTTTGCCAACAGCAATAATATTTGAACCCTAATTTCTTTTATCACTGGGTAAAATTATTTTAAGAATTAACATGTCAAGCAGCAAGTACTAATAGTCCAATATATTTTATTAAAATGTTATTTTTACTGTTACATTTATATTATGGAAAAAAAAATATTGTTTTCCTACCTTTTTTTCAAAAGTGATGAAGATGCAGTTCATTTTTAACCATCACTTCCAGAACAGAGAGGAACAGATAAATTTAGTCCAAAGAAACTGGTCCCCAAATACCCACTGTGGCTTCCAAAGCCTAGTAAATATTAAAGAGGAACTAGGAAAGGGAAGATTTTTTTTTCCCTCAAATAGGAATCTTTAAGAAAAATGAGATAGTATAAATTCTCCTGTAGTAATTAGGACAATATGTTATTGTAAAAACTCTCAAACTATAGAATGATTATATGATTCATTTCTACACTGATAGGGAAAAGCACCCTAGAGAATTTTTTGATAGTAATAATTATCTTGCTATTATAATGGTAATCTCATATTGTATGAGAGTAGAAATGGATAAGGAGGAGAAGTCTTTATATAAGAACATCCTAACACTGAGAACTACTAATATCCTTAAAAGGTATATGGGTAATGGCATTGCCATTACAAATATGAGCTAAGGAGGTCTAATTCCTTGCCTGAGTTAATGTGATGCTAAGATCCTAGCCTTATTCCTCCTACTCTTTTTACTCCCTTTGTCACATATAAAGTGATAAGTGTAGGAGGGAATCTGACTTGGCAAAGAACCAGTACTATTTCCAGGATGCAGAAAACAGTTTCAACTTAGAAACTTAAAAAATAACATCTAACTGAGCAGACAATCAGAATTTTGTCTGACAATGTTTACATGATGCACCAGTTTACAGGAAATGAAATTTACTAATGACACGGCGGCCCATAATGCAAAACAAGATTTATAGATGGAAGGTATTTTGTCTAACATATTAATAACCAAAAGGAACGAGTTCTAACAGACACTGATATCCTGAGCCTCTTGTATAATATCTCCTCTGTTGAGTTGATACAGAGTGGATAATAGTTCTACTTTTAAAATATCCAGTATTATGGGCCGACTGAGAGGCGCAGTGGTTAAGAGCTGGCTTGAGATGTTAGCGGCCTGGGTTCGGATCCCACATATGAGGGCCAGTGACACTGCCCTCTCAAAAAAAAAAAAAAATACCCAGTATTGGGGCCGATAAGTGCATTGGTTAGGAGTTGGCTTGGGACGCCAGTTCTAAGCAGCAGGGCCCTGGTTTGGATCCCACATGAGAGCCAGTGGTGCAGCGCCCTCTATAGCTAAGACAGTGAACAACGGCTCAACCTGGAGCTGGGCTGCTGTGAGTTGCCCGCAATGGCGTAAGCTGCAGCCTCTACTGCAGTGGGCTGCCATACACTATAATGAGTGGCCGGCAGCCAGTGTTATCAGCCGGCAGTCGGCATGAGCTGCCAAGAGCCGCCATGAGTGACCGTTCAGGGGCCAGTGACCGATCTGCCTCACCCGGGAAGAGTGCAATGATAATACCAACATGGGCCAGTGAAGTGATATCCTCCACAACTAGACTGAAGAACCAAAGGACAGTAACTTGTCTGTTCCCCTTCCCCGATTCCCCAATGCTGTTCCCCTCCCCCAATTCCCCCCAAAAACTAAAAAAAACAAAAACAAAGAAAAAACAATATTTACCTATAGACAAAAGCAATTAAACTATCCCTAAGTCATATAATCACTTATTAGAGATCAAATGGCTCAAGTCCTTTTTATTTATAAGATAAATTAAAGCACATGAGAAAAATGAGGTTTTGTTTAGTATCGCCATCCGAGGTAGAAGGCCTTCAAAGAGAGGGAAACATTTATGGTTCAGAAATGAACTATATTTGACTTGGAAGTTTTCAGGTAAACACATCACATCAGGCTTATTTCTCCACTGATGAAAATTAAAATACAAACAAAATGCAGACCCTTTATTAGAAGTGCATAGATTATTTCTGAAAAAGAGACAATATCCAATGTGTATTCCATATGAGGGACAATTATTAAAGAGTTGAAAATCATAAAGCTATTACCCCCACACTTTCATAATGTTAAAGATATACAGGTTGTGTAACATAGAAGTAGGCTGTATATTACATAATTTTAGTAATATACTGTAATTAATTAACAAATTCTGCAGGTTGAACCTAGATTTTCTACCTATAATTCATCATGGGTTTACAATAGTGAGTGTGGTTCCACAGTTAGTTCTTAAAGGCATTAAAAATTCTAAGTGAAAAGCAAAAATAAAAAAAACCTTCAGCTTTGGAAGCCCTGACTCCCTGGTATGTAAGAAAATTATATGGTCTCAGGAACGACAGAGGTTTAAAGAGAGGGGAAAAGAGGGAAGTTTCACTAAGTAAAAAGGCTATGAAGGGGCCGGCCGAGTGGCTCAGTTGGTTAAGAGTGCAAGCTCTGATCAACAGGGTCTCTGGTTTGATTCCCACATGGGCCTGTGAGCTGCGCTCGAGTTGAGCTGCCACTGAGCTGCCAACAGGTGGCAGGATGGCTCAGCTAGTGAGAGTACATGCTCCTAACAACAAGGTTGCTGGTTTGGCTCCTGCATGGGATAGTGGGCTTCACCCACTATAACTACCATGTTTCCTGGAAAATAAGACCTAGACAGAGAAGGAGCCTTAGCATGATTCCTCGAGGATATGGAGGGCACACACCCCTCACATGATGGTTTTATGACCTGTTTCAGGGAGAAGGGTGCCTTTTCCACAAACTCCTTCAGCTTAAAATATTCATTATGCCAAGGTGCCCTAGTTTGGTACCTAAAATCATGTGAGGGCTTATTTTCTGGCTAGGGCTTATTTTCGGGGAAACAGGGTAAGATTGAACATGGCACCTTGAGCTGAGCTGCCCTGAGCTGCCGACTGGCTGCCGGATGGCTCAGTGGTTGGAGCATGCACTCTTAGCAACAAGGTTTCCAGTTCGACTCCCTCATAGTATGGTGTGCTACACCCACCTGCAATTAAAATTGAACACGGCACCTTGAGATGAGCGGCCAGGAGCTGCCAAAGGGGCGGCTGTATGGCGACTGGACTTGGAGCTGAGCTAGCTGTGCCCTCCACAACCAAGACTGAAGGACAACAGCTTGGCTGTTCCCCTTCCCCAATTCCCCAATAAAATCTGTAGGAAAAAAAAAAAGGCTATGAAGACCTACAAAGTTTTTGCTATAGGGCAGTTTAGAAAACAGCATTTTGCATGATACAAGATACCAATCAATTTCTTACCAACAGTTTCCATTTTGACATTGGGAGTGGTATGGTATATTGGAAGGAACACTGGACTGGAAATTAGTGCCAGATCTAAATAAAACGATGACGTAAAACATATTACTGATATCTTTCACTGGGCTTCAGCTTCCTCGCTTGGCACAGAGAGCATTAGACCACAGTTCATCCAACTTGGAAAAATCTAGGTAACTCTGTTTTAACTGTAAAGGAAGGCTCATTTGTTTCACAAACTTTAACTTGAATCTAAGTTTCTAGATTTTGAAACAAAAGAAGCATACCATATCATATCTTTCTCTTCATTCTCCTTTAATTTACTCATTGATTTGTTCAGTGTTATTGACACTTCATCATGATCATTCTAACTTCTGTGTTGACAAATTAGGAAGCAGGGTGGGATCGGGGAGCCCTATAAGGAGGCTATAGCTATACCCTGGGCTTGTACCAGGATGTTGGTACCAGAGCAGGTGAGAAAGTGGTCAGTTACTAAGTATATTCTGAAGGTATGGCCAGGAAGACTTTCTGAAGGATTGAATGTGGGGGGAAGGGAGGGAGGGAAGGAAGGAAGGAAGAAGATATCAGTGTAATTTCCCTTTTTAAAATTCCCAACCCTTCCCCTTCTCAAGATATTTTTCTTTTTCAAGTTTACAGGATAACAACAGTTTTTTGTTGTTTTTTTTTAGTTTTGGGTAATATTGAACTGACACTTCAAGGCATATTTTCAAGTTGTAAAGGGTAAAAAAAATAACATTTTAAAAAGCCTTTCCCTTATATACATTATATATAGTTTAGATCACGGCAATCATAACTATGAGAGCATCATTTTGAGGGCTTTTATTGACTCCATCTTTCCCTCTCCACAATTAGAAAACACTTTGCAAGTCTTTTTTTAAGCTTGGTAATTGTATTACCGCTACTCCATATTATATTTATGTTCAGTTACCACACGCTCCATATGTGGTTCTCCCTCCTTCCATTATACTGACTATCCTGTCAAACTGCCAATCAGAAACTTTGATGAACAGGAGCCTGTCTTCCACAGACACACACAATCACCTCTTTTCAATTTTTTCACTCTTTCTGCCACATCATTCTCAGGTTCCAAGCTGACCTTCCGTTTTGAGATGCTTCAGTTTTCAGAATTATTCTAATTATCCGAGACCCCACATTTCAAACATCCGCCACAAAAAGCCACTCTAAATCTTGTCTCACAGAGCATGGAGGCCCAGCACGTCTATCCAGAGAAGGACAGATGGCAACAGACAAAGCTGAAAGCTCGTGAGTACATCACAGAAGTCAAAATAACAGTGGCTTTCCATCTGTTAACATATTCATATTTACCTCATTTGCCCACAAGTACTCCTCTTTACTTTCCACTCACACTGGCGAATCTCAGCAGGCAGTGCGTGGTTGGCATCTATTTTCATCTTGTAGTAGTTCTTGAATCTCCATTTTCTAAACAGCGTGATATGATAAAGACAAGTGCCAAGGACATATTCGAGCCCCCAAAAAGCTTTTGAGTATTCCCAGTCCTCAGCAATTTTTAGTTCAACTGCTCAGTCTTGGAGACAAATGTACATGTCTGTTGGTGTCAAAACCCTTGAGATACAAATTTTCTCTAACTAGCAGCTCTATCATCCTTGTTTTCATAGTTTTAAAAATAATTTTTTCTAAGTATTTCACTAAAATAAATTCAAGAGTAAATGAGTAGAAAACTCAAAACGAAGAGTAAGCATATAGCTACATAGATTTATCACTCTATGATAGTTTTTGAATTAGCTATTGTTTTTAGGAAAGCTTCAGGTTTATCATATCAAGCCGTATCCTAATTATGATACAAACATTATGGGCCAGGAATTAAAAGTAAATATAAACATATATATTTCCAAAGAATTTACATTCAAAGACACAATTAGATATGAGATAATGTATATTGGATTTCTATTTTCATACAATTTAAGGGGATATTTGATATGGTTGCAAAATAAAGTATAATATTCTAGTCCACCCAGGAGAGCAACTTTTGATGACAATTAGTTAATGAAAAAGAATAATTCATAACTTAATGTTTTATGAGCAGAGGATAGATTCTACAAAAACTTGCAGAGATATTTATTCACTTGAAGGAGGGTTTGATAACAAAATTTTCTTCAAATTGCCAGTAGATGTAATATGGATGTAATATCATCTGTTAATTTTGCTTTCCTGCTTGGTGCTTAATTCATGGAGATTTCTGTAGACTAAATAGCTCTTCAAATCTGACATGGGGATTACCAAATTAACATGGAAGTTGATTTTTTTCCTTTATTACTCTTATGTGTAAATATGTTTGAGAAGGTTTATGCATTCATCATCAATTTACAACATCAGATGCACAAAACTCTCCACGTTTCCAATATGCCAAGAAATAGAACTGCTCAGTTTGAAGGATTGCTAATTTCATTTCAATCATCTCTTCCTACAGCAAACCTTGAAAGAACAAACAGTATCACAGTCTCCATTCCAAACAAAGAACATCAGTGCCTTATGTAACACTGCTTTATTCAAACCATCCTGACAGATGTCCAGGTATGGCAACATTACTATGGGTGATCCCAAGGGACATAGAGCAGGTGACATTCAATAACACACAAAGCTAGATAATCTTGGTCTACCTTTTAGGGAATTTAGTATTTTTCCATAACAAGAAATATGGGCAATACATTATGAAAACTTACACCTTGGGCGGATTACAAAATATTTCTGAGCCTTAGTTTCCTCATCCATGAAACAAAAATTATAAAACACAATCAATGGAGTCAAATGGGTTGAATGAACTAAGGTAAATAAAACATGTGGCACAGAGAAGACTCCCAGTAAATGAAAATTTTTATTATCATTCAATGAAATATTCATGGTTGTTAATATTCACATATAACTAGCACGTTGGCCCTGTTTTATGTCATCTAAACACCTTCACATACTGTAAGAATAGAGAAGAACATCAGATAATTATTTGAGCCTGATATTACTTAATGTTACTTTTAAAATTTTTGCTTATCTCTAAAGTTGGAAGTAACACCATAAATGGAAAGTGCATAGCCCATCATTTGCTCTTTCATAAATCTGGATTGATTGATAATTAACCTTTCTTCTTAGCTTTTCTAAGAATCATTTTACTTAGTTTTGGCAATACCTCAGAAATATCCATTTTAAAAGTCTAATTTGCACTGCTTTTTAGAAAATGAATTAGATTTTAAATTACCATTTATTTTCATATATCATACAAGGATTTTCTTATCCTAGGAGTGTTGCTACCGAAAGATAATACAGTTATTGGTAGGTAAGGAAAGTCTGTTTGAATGCAGTCTTTCTCTATCACACTGGAGGAATTATTTAATGCTCTAGGGCCCTGGGGGCTCTCCGGGCCTGTCTCCATGCTTCAGGCCGCTCATGCTCATTCCCTCCCCTGGTGAGAGCCTTGTGCATTCTAAGTATAAATGCAGGTTTTACTCAATCCAATAGGTCACCTGTGACTGTCTTGATATATATGAATTGACATGTGAGATTTCAAACCAAGACAGAGTGCACTTAGGCCAGCGAAGGAATACAGCTCCTTAAATTTCGAAACACCAGTAAGTAAAATCTCTTCACAAAGCCAAGTTTTGCAAAGTAAGTGACATAAGCTGAGTAGTTCCTTTGCCCAATGAAGCATTTGGCCTGTGTTTTTTGATCATCAATCAAATTCAAGGAAATCTTTATGCTCTTAGTATCCTGCCTCCTCCGCTTCTACTACTTTATATGTGTGCTTTGTGATGGGCTTAAAGGCTTCTTAACAATGCACCTGAAAATGCATGCTACTCCTTTAATAAAGTTAAAAACAATTTAGATAAAGAGACTTCTAAGGCATATCTAAAAATGAATCAAAACTATATGAAAAAGAATAAGAGAAAAATGAACAGAGAGAAGGAATGGGATGGGGGAGAACCACATAACTACAAGTATGTGAAGGTCAAGGTTCCAATTTTCAAGTACGGATAGTGAGTGCTTATTAGAGATTTAGAAGCAAATAAGAAAGTCAGTAAACAATAAATAAGTAAATGCAAGCTATGCATGGAACAATGTTGAAAGTATGTTATGAACCAAAGATGATAATTAATCCACTGCTATATAACACAAGTTGGTTAGGAAAAACTAAAGAAGATAGTGTGCCATGAGAAACACATATCGTAATCAGCTAAAACAGACAAATTACTATAGTGTTTCCTCTTAGCTAATAAGAGGTGCCCTTCATGTAAAGAATAGGACAAAATTATGATTTCATAATTGACCAAACAATATAATTAGAAAATAGGGTCCTTCTTCCGCAAAGTTCTGAAAACTCCCTCAGTTATGCCTACCAGCACTGGTAATTATTCTGATGTAGCTTTAGCTGAAATTACATCTGGAGATGTGGACAATTGAAGTACCTTGTTATGCTGTGATTTTGAGGACTGATGAAATTCAACTATCTAAATGGTTAATGAGAAACTAGCACTTCTGGGTTTCTAAAAAAATTTAGGACTACAACCTTAACAAGAACTAGTATTTAGAAAACTATCACATTTTAAACGTTTTACCTCCAAATTATAAATGGAGTTCATTAAATTATTTTATATTCAATTCATGATAAATTTTTGTTAACATATGGATTTACTTATTTACTAAATTGAACAAGCCTTTTAATTTTTGCATCATCCCTTAACACCTTACACAAAGAACTGACAGTGGACTAAATTAGTTGACAAGAATAGACAAGATATTTCCTAAATGCTACTTTTTTGGTTACTATTTTTATTCTCTGTTCTTCATCTATTTGGTGGAGGTCACAATGGTCTGTGAAATGCCTAAACCATCAGAAGAACAAAGGCAAACAATACTGGTAATCCCAACAGTACTGTCCATACATAATACTTGCATAATATAATTTTTAGTTTTTTAATGCTATTTCTCCAATAACAATTCTGTAAGCATTCAGTCATCATCTCCATCTCATAAAGGGAAAACTAAGGCAGTAAATGAAATGCTGTGAAATGCTGTCAAAGTCATCAATATGTTCAGTGAGACAGCTGGGTAGCGCTGCTTCTCTCCACATCCTATCAAGTTTCCATATGTCTTCAGCTCTAGTTTTCTTCATGAGATAGTTTTTTTTTTCTTTCTTTCTTACCTAGCTCAAGCTAATCATCAGCATTCCTTCACTTAGTGGGTTATGTTCTGAAAACTAGGTGACTTTCAAGCTAAGAAATTGCTCAGCCGTCTTCACACTCTTATACACTTTGGTGAAAGGTTCTTTTCTATAGGGGTTCTTTGAAAGAATGTACACCTACTTTTACTTTTCAAAGTGAAAATGAGATACTGATGGGTGCTTTAATGAGAGAGAAAAATCTATTCCCCAAATGAATGCCTACGACAATAAGACTAGTGCATCTCTTGGCTCACAAAGTGTGTAGAAATTGCATCTCTCGGGGTTAGCTTATAGGTTTTTGAGTTTCACTTTCCTGTGTTTGTTACTGTTATTTATACAAAATCACTTTCCTAGTAATTCTTCTCTAAAATCACTTTTATAGAAAACTTGAACTATACTGACTATTCTGACAATAGTGTGCAAATACAGAGGAATCATCTCCAGTAATTTGAAAACATTTTATTTAAAGCAAATACTATCAGGGAAGCTAAAGAAATGAATGAGCTGTGTAAAAGAGTATTGTTCTGAATACATTTCAAGGAAAAAAGCTGCTATTCAATAACTGATGATTGACAGCATCGTAGCATACCTCTTTGAGGACTAAAGCAAAGTTTTTTTGAAACCAAATCAGATGATGTAGTCTGTCTCTTCTACAAAGATCACATTAACTCAATAATTGCTAAATCTCACTTTCATAATGTTATATGTATTTGTGGAACTAAAAAAAGAGGTGCTAGAAAGCTATATAGAACCAACATTGGAAATGTTAAGTTGTAGAATTTTAAGTGAAAGGAAATAGGGAATAAGAATAAAGAAGGAAACTTCAAAAATCCAAAAATATGAGTTACATGGTAATGAAGAATATCAGAATATATATGATAAGCAAATATTGCCTTGTCACCAGGGACTCTGGAGAATCCCCTCCAAGGGCCTGATGAGTCATGGCTACTCTGATAGAATGTTTCCCCTTCTTATAGGAGTCAGATGGTTAGGTCTAGAGCAGGTGCCACTTCTGGAGACAAGCTATGTGTATGCAAAATGGGAGAAGAACCTTTCACAGGATCTGTGACAAGATTCCCGTGAAAAGTCCTCCTTGTTCACAAACTATTCACTACCTGGTTTTTATTTGTCTATTAAAGAACTGGGAAAATTGTCTCTTGATATTCTGAGAGCAGGTAGATATGGAGATAGGTGGTGAACAGGAGCATAATAGGCCACCCAAAAATATGCCACTTGGACATGTGGATTATTTCGAGCAGAAGGCAATCAGGCTGAGCAGACTCAGGAAAAACTTACTACCTAAAAGAATTCAGATAGGAAACCTGTACCAGAAAGAGAGCTATTACCAGAGATGATTTCTTATATGAAAGACCTATCTGCGTGGCAGGACAAACGTCTATTAAACAAACAGCTGCTCTTCTTATCCTCCTGTGAATTACACCCATCCCCTTTGTAGCCCCAGGCCCTTTTCATTAGCTCAGGATGGCATATAGACCTCAATTGCCCAACTTGCCCTCGAGTCTCATATCTTTGGGGTTCCTATACATACAAAATTAATTTGTTTTTCTCCTGTTAATCTGTCCTATGTCAATTTAATTAATAGACCAGCTAAAGAACCTAGAATGAAATCAGGAAATATTTTTTCTTCCCTATAATAGCTAGATAAACAAATCTAATCACTTTCTAAAGACAAATTAATAACTTTTAGGAAATAATTATAACAGGATAGTAAGTGGATTTTTTTTTCTGTTATCCTAAAATTATGACTAAGGTCCACAGCTGAAAATGAAATTAATATACCAGCCTACATTCTAAAGAGTTGTGCAAGAACTCAAAGTATCAGGCCCAAATGCCATGCGGAGTTCACTGCCTGAGACCCAGCCGGCCCTTCTACCACCAAATACCAATGCAGGCACCACTCTGCAGAATTTCTTTGAAGGTCTTCTGAGGAAGGCAGATGTCACAGTCAGAAGGACTCTCTTTTCTTCCTGGGAAGGAGAGAGGGGAACTTTTCCCTACACGAGGCCAAGTGAGAAAGGACACCAATATATCAATCATGAAGATTAAAGGTGTTTACAGGAAGGAGAGTCTAGCTGTTCACCACCCAGAATATCTCTTAAGCAAGATTTTCTCTGATTAGCCTCAATAAGCAGGCCTCAGAATGACCAGCATGGAGATCAAAATGGGGCCCTAAGAAGGTGGAATTATTTTGTGTTTGTTTTTCAAGTTCAACTGGTGACCTGGATGCAGAGCCATGGTTAAGAAACAATGTTTTCTCCCCAGGAATACTACCAGGTTGATAAATGTTCATTGTCAATAAATGCTAACTTTGGACAATTATTATCTTATGTTTATTGTTGCTATATAACAAGTCTGATTTTAAGAGAAAGATCTTAAAGCTATTATTAATTTTCAAAGTACACAGTACTCTCTAAAAAATTATCTAATAAAATGTTACCACCCTTGGCAACAGGATGACGATGGTATTTTCATGTATTCCTAGTAAATCCATTTTTCACTGAATATATAAATTGTTATTTTATCTATGGCAATAACAATTATTACAAGCTGAGCTAGACTTGCAAGCATGTTTGTCTACAGAAACTCCAGCAATCTGTCACCATTCAAGAACATTTGTCTCTTTGAACAAAGCACCAAAATATAAAATTTCTCATTGCTTCCAACATTTCCTCATGCCAAGAACCCCCAAATGAATCTGAGTAACTGCACGCTTGTTTCTGATTTTCATTTACTCTTTCCTTTTCCAATATTAATATATTAATAATATTGATTCTCTTGTAATGAACCCAACATGTCAATAAAGTTTGTTATGGTTTCTGGCCTCAACGCTAGCACAATAGAGATGAACAGAAGGTGAAGATCACTTATTCATTCATCCATCTATTTTAATGTTTTTAATATATCTCTATCTCTGTAATATTGTGATTTATAAGAACTATATATTAGGTCATTGATGACCAATTTATGACAAATATATTTATCAGATATATACATATACATACATATACATACAGTCCACTTCAGACCATGTCACCTGAGCTTATTTTTAATAAGCATTAGACACAACTCTTTCTATAAGCAACATAATTAATACCACATGGGAAACTTTAAAAAAAGAAAAATGTTCTGGAACCCCATCCAAGACCCTACTGAATTATATGAGCAAAAATAAAATCACTGTTTTTATGATACAAGACATTAATTATATATATAGTATATTATCTTTTTGTTCATAATTCAAGGTGAAGCAGCTATATCTTAAAAGAATCAAAGCAAAAACTTGAATACTACTGACTTCACATAAAACTAGGAGAACTGTTGTGCTTTCTCATTTTCTCCAAAACTGAAGACATTTAGGAACATTTTAATAGTTTTTGTATACTCTTGAAGCAAATTTTGAAAACACTGTACCTCTTCTAATAATATTTTATTACCTGATCAAGATAACCTAGTGATAGCTCTCATAAATGAGGCTTACTAACACTTGTTAATTTGTACATTTTAAACTCTCCATGAGATATTTAATATAATCACTTCAATGTTTTTAGATAAGACCTCTAATGGGAAACCAAATATAGACTACTTATGATTTATCCAATTATTTCTCCAACTCAGATAGGTTTAATAGGCATGTACAACATTATTAGTTTAAAATGTGTCTCAACTCTGATGTACTAAATTCATCTAAATAGATTTTAAGTATCTGTTTAATATTATATCTAAAAAGGAAACTCACAAATAATTTTAAAATTCCACCTTGGAATATTTTCCTATCCCATAAACAATTAATGATAACTCTTAAATTATTAGTTATTTTTGTCATTACTAATGTATATGGCATATCCAATGGAACTTACGATTTAAAAGCTTTCTTTAAATTAATCTTCAAGGCTCTGGTAAAACAGGCATCAAACAGCCATATGTGTAACATATGTAATTACAGTCATATGTGTAACGTATGTAACATGTGTAACATATGTAATTGAATGCTAACAATGTCTATCTCACCATAGTAGATACAAGAGAAATAGTTCTTCATAAGGGGAATATAAGAAAACTCCCCTTCAAGAATTCACCAACAAAGTTGCATCTGTTTAAGATACACTCTTAAAAAGTTTGGAAAAATAATGGCATTAATTAATTATTATTAAATGCACTAGAACTTGTGCATAGAAGTAATTGCACAGCAGCAATGCATGTGAAATAAAGGTGCCCAATGCTTAGCAAAATAAAAATATTAACAAACAAGCATGTCAAAACTTTCATTGTTATGGGAAGTCTTGGAGTTATGGAAAGGATTTCAGCATAGCAGTTTTCAGTATATAAATATCTTATGTGTCATTACATATTTTGGTCTGAACAATTCAAAGAAAAAAAAGAAAAAAGTTCCCTTCTTCATTGTCAGACATCACCACTCACAGTTTATGAAACCACAGTTTATGAATCATGTAAGTAATCATGCAGGATTTTAATACTTCACAATTTGGCACTTTTGCTCTTTTGTAGGATTTTTTTTTTTTTGTATCATGTGCTAATATGTTTACCTTTCTCTAGGATAGCTAATCTTAGTCCATTTTTAAAGCCAACGGTGTATGTTCATTAATTAGGCATATTTCTTCCTAACCATTCCAGCTGGAGCTGATCCATATAAGGGAACAAAGTTACATAAAATGTGCCTGGCTGTCTTCCCACTGATTGGTCTTTGATAGATTGAGAATCTTAGGTCTAGAGCAAATCCGCGAGTATTGGAGATATCAAGGGGAGCTCTGTACTTAGCTATTTTTTTTTTTGAGGGCAGTGACACTGGCCCTCATATGTGGGACCTGAACCGGGCCACTGGCTTCCCAAGCCAGCACTTAACCAGCACTTAACCACCGCACCACTCGGCTGGCTCGGGGAGCTCTGTCCTTAATATCTACATCTCACATATTTATTTATATTCTTGGAAAAATACTAAAACTTACAGTTCTTGTTCAATATGCAAATATAGTTTTTGTCTTCTCCTATTTATACAGATTTGTAAACATTCAATCAGCCCATCTACCTATAGGCACAATATACATAAACCTTATATATATAGCTTCCAGCAACAAAGATGAGCAAGAACTGGCTAATTCCAAAGATAATGAGAGGAGTAAAAGGTACGACAGGAGCAGAGTCCACACTTACATCTACCTATAGTCACAATATACATAAACCTTATATATATATAGCTTCCAGCAACAAAGATGAGCAAGATTTGGCTAATTCCAAAGATATTGAGAGGAATAAAAGGTACGACAGGAGCAGAGTCCACACTTACGTTTTTATGAGGTTTTGTGCTTACTAAATCAGAACGGCCAGGATCTGCCTTCTGAGAAAAGCCCGTTCATGGGCACTGCAGTTACATGCTTGAGAATTTACAAATAGATTTTCTTTTTCAATCAGATTGAATTTAATCCACCAAAACTGTGCATTCTCTGGTTTTGTGTCCTGGCATTTATCTTTTCCCCGGATACCCATAGGGACATATATACCTATATTTAACTTGAAGATGAAAGAAAATGTGAAATTTATTGATAGACATTGTTGAAAAAGATACCCACACTTAAAGTATTTAAAGCTTTTTCTTTTCTTCTTCTTCTTTTTTTTAATCTGCAAGTCTACTTCCACTGAAAAAGCATTTGCAGGTGTTCACAAAACAGCATGAGAAAATATACATAAAAAATTGAACGATAACACATAAATCTGAGGCTCATACCATTTTCAATTTAGCACAAAACTATACTGCACAAATTTCCTCATATCTTTTTAGTGACTTAACGTACTGGTTATTTTTAAAGTTTTTCCAAAAGTTAAATTAGGTGTACAATTCTGTAATACATCATCTATATATTGTGTGTTCACCGCCTAGAGTCAGCTCTCTTTCCATCACCTTATATTTCGCCCTCTTTATCCTCTCCTACCACTCCCTTCCCAAATTTCCCTCTGGAAACCACTAAACTATTTTCTGTGTCTTTGAGTTTTTGTTTATTTATTTGTCTTGTTTTTTGTTGTTGTTGCTTTCAGTTTTGTATCCCACACTTGAAACCTATGTAATTTTACTAACCATTGTCACCGCAATAAATTTTAGTAAAAAAGTTAAATTAATCCCAAGGCTGAAGGACCACTTAAAGGTCCAAATCAGTAAAAGTAATTCCTTACCTATTATAGATTATTTTGGACATCGCAATTTTAAGTAGGGGTGTTTTCTGTTTGTTGAGATAAGAAAATTAAGACTGTAAGAGAAAATAGATCAAAACTGGTAGCTGGTTTAGATCTTTCAACTAAAAAGTCTGAAATAAGACTGCGCTAAAATCAAAATTCAACACATACTACCAAGGCTGTGTTATCCAAATACGAATTCCATTAAAGGAACTAGAGCTTTCTGGAGAAATAGCTGATTTCTGGACTAGGAGAGGAAACATAAAAGATGAGCCTAGGACATGTGCTGGCAAGATGGAAGTTGCCAGAACCAAGCAAAAGGGATGCTACTAGTCCAAGATGGGATCATTTTAGCATCAAAAGGAATCATGACTGCAATTGATCAAAATACATCAAATATTTTAAAATAAATATATTCACAAAATCCATATATTAACAAAAATACTAGAACCAACTCACTATAACTCAAGTTAGTTGACACCAAATTAATGATATTGAAAAATGATAAATAAAGGAAATATATCATGTTTTTCTGGATAAGAAAGTTGTTTATTAAAGATTCCAGCTGAAAATATAAAACTGTTTTGCAACCCTTATATAATAATAGATCTAGGTAATGATTATCAGTGAATTTTACTATATTAAATATTGATGGGGAATAATGCAGAAAGAAGGGTGAATTTTAGCATCACTCATTAAATGTGGGCTTCCTAGCATGATACAGAATCAAAAAATCTGAACTTGAATATGATGGATCCTCTGGATGTAACTCTGTTTATAGGTCATAGGTAGTAGTAAGTTACATGGCACCATGAGAAATGACTCAGTCTAACACAAAATGTGGAACATTCTACAGGACAAATGAATCACTGGATAAATCAATGCCATTTATGAAAAAAGAGGATGGATCTGGTCCATTACAGACTAAAAAAGACATCACAGATAAGAGTAATGTGTGGACATTGTTTGGCTCCTGATTAGAACAAATCAACTCTACAAAGATATTTTAGAGTTCAAAAGAGAAACCTGCAAAGGCACTGGCTATTAAACAGTATTAAGGATTTTTCTAGTGCAATGATGGTGTTAAATGGATTACTGCTTACTGTGGTTGAATTGCATTCCCAAAATGATGAATTGAAGTCCTAATCCACAATACTTCATAATATGATCTTATTTGGAGTCTTTACAGAGCTAATCAAGTGGAAATGAAGTCATTAGGTGAGCCCTAATCCAATAAGACTGATGCCATAAATAAAGGGGAAAATTTGGCAGAGACTGATACACATAGTGAGAATATGATGCAAAAACACCCTGGAAGGAGAAGGCAATTCACAAGCCAGGAGAGAGGCATGGGACAGTTCCTTCCCCAGTGCCTTCTGATGGAGCCTGGCCCTGCTGCAACCTGGATCTCAGACTTCCAGCTTCTGGGATACTTGGTTATGGCAGCTCTAGTAAACTAATAAAACACTTACATTTCTTTATAAATTGAATATCCATTATGGAGTATTTACACATGAGATGGCATGATGTGTGAGATTTTCATTAGAATTTCCTGAAAAATGTATGTTGAAAGAAAAAATGAAATAAGATAAAAAAACTCTTCTTAATTATTGAAACTGAGTTATGGGTACATAGGGTTAATTATACTGTGCTGCTTAATTTGGTGTGATTTTAAAAGTTCCTAAGAAAGATTTTAAAATGAAAAAAATCATAAAATCGATGTTTGGGATTAAACATGATTAGACAGCTGAAAATAAGGCTGTATTCCAGAAGTCCATTTGGACTCATGTACCTATCATCAAAGAGTAAAACCAAAGAACCTAGCAGGACAAATGCCAGGCAAATAACGACAATTTATATCCAAATCTATACCTTTTATAACATTGGTAAGCTTACTCTAATAACTCACCTTCTGAAAGTTTGTACAAATACTATGTAAAAAATTTTAATATTTTATGAATCCATTATAAAATATTAAATATTTTATTAAATATGAAAGGCACTTTTCTATATAAATGTTATTTTATTAAGAACATTCCTGGGTGCTTCAGGGAAAGAAAAAAACCCACATATGCCCTTTTAAAATATAAATTCAAATTCATCCTCCAAAGTGACAGACTCAGCTACTTCCCATCTCTCCACATTGTGGCATAGGCTACACTGAGAAGGGGTAGGCTAGTCCCTCTTTCTTTTCTTTTCTTAAGATTTTATTGGGGAATTGGGGGAGGGGAATAATGTTGGGGAATCAGGGAAGGGGAACAGTCAAGTTGTCCTTTTGTTCTTCAGTCTAGTTGTGAAGGACATTGCTTCACTGGCCCATGTTGGTATAAACATTGCGCTCTTCCCGGGTGAGACAGATCAGTCGCCGGCCATTGGATGCCAGCATGGCAGCTCATGGCAACCCAGCTCCAGGTGGAGCTGTTGTTCACCATCTTCGCCATAGAGGGAGCAGAGACACTGGCCCTCATGTGGAATCTGAACCCCGGTCCTGCTGCTCAGAGCTGGTGTCCCAAGACAACTCTTAACCAACATGCCACTTGGCCAGCCCTAGTCCCTCTTTCTTTACCAATGAAATGTGAAGCTGTTTTATAATTTATTGATAAGCAACACAGCAGATAGGTTGGGTTCCATGTTCAAAATTAGTTTCAAGAAAAACCAACATGACAAGGAGAAAAATGGTACCTTATGTACCATTTTTTAAAAACCACTTTTAGGTGGCTTAGTAAAAATAGTAGTATGTAAGGAATACCATTAGCAGAATCAATTGAGTCATCACTTCCCAGTACAATATCCATTACTGTCTCAAGCCTACACTAAATTTTTATCCCTTTATTTTGTCTCTCTCTGGCTCCCCAATGTATTGATACATGTTCTCTGAGACATGCCTGAGTAGTACTGACTTTTATTGCTCTATTTCCCTTCTTTGTCACACTTACCTGGCACCCTCTTTTCGAATGTGGTTAGCCTGTATTCAGTTTATGAATACTTAGTTATAGGTTTTGTTTTCAAATAAGGGTTTTCATCCTCTTCTAGAGCCTAGCACTAAAAAGAGATGTGTAAAATGTATAACCCTAAGATCTTCTTAATAACTTAATATACACAACAAATTTATGATGCTCTTTCATACAGCCAAGTGGCACAATGTTCAGTGATCATTCTATTATGAAATTAAATCTGAGGTTAAAAGTTAAAGGAGGCTAAGGACCAAATTACTCTGAAAAAAAATCTAAAGAAACTCTTTTAAGTGTTTTAACTGGTTAGCAATTCTTTCTTTTTCTTTCACAATTTCAGTCTGAAAATTCTGTTTTTAAATAAGTAGTCCCTAAATCATTATTTGGACATGGAAACTGTTGTTTGTTTGTTCTTTTAAGTCCTGAATTATGGATTAGGAAACTGCTACTGCTCACTGGTTCTGATAACATTTAAAACAGAAAGTGGGGAAATATACATACACAGTAATACCTTTGTTTGTGAGCATAATTCATCCCAGAAAGAAACTACTTTTATTGCAAGACATTGCTCATTTACCACGTTAAAATGTATTAGAAATGTTTTGTCATCTTGCAGAACACTCACAAACCAAGTTACTCGCAATCCAAGGTTTTACTGTATTTCTCCATCCTTTATCAATATCATATAATACCATATATACATTCATATGACATATATATGCAGTATCATATTATAATACAGTGGAGTGCAAGGATGGTATTTGCTTTGTTCATGCTATATCTGAAAACCTAGAGTAATGCCTGTTGCATCATTAAGCTCTCAGTAAGTGTTTGTTAGATGAATAAATTAATATGCAAGTTAATTACATAGGTTATTATAACCCACTCTAGTGACAAAAAGTGCTATTTATTTAAGGAACTATTTATGCCATTATTTTCAAAGTACAGAATAAGTCTTCCCTTATTTTCAATTAAACTCCGAATTTCAACCTACATTATAGTCTTTTGTGACAATCCAAAATTAATGGAGGAATGTAATTTGAATTCAATTCCAGAGTCATTTATTTATGGAATAATTCCTAATCACTCTCAAGGCCCTCATTTATTCTGTGTATTTCAACTATGTGTCTTGTTTACTGATTTTTCATTCTGTTGAACCTAAATTTAGAAAAATAATAATCACTTTACTCATGTAATCATTGAATGAATACTGAGCAGAAATGATACACAAAGCACACTCTTTTCAGTGGAGTGGAAGAAAATTATTAATAGCACAAAGATTCTGTTATCTCTGAACAAATAGTTTGAAGGAGAAATAAGACATATACATAAATAACGAAAAAATATAGAAGATTGTAGTGATGAGAGAGTACAGGCAAAGAACCATGGAAGTTCAGTAGATTATTGGCTGGAATAATCAGCATATTCTCTGTAAAATAGCATTTCAATATGAAGTATTTGAGCAAATGGAGTTTGGATGTCAGGAGACCTGCAAATAGACTGAGATGAATAAAGGCGTAAAACTAGGGCTGATGTATAAGTAATAAGATGTATAAGTAATAAGATGTATAAGATGAGTAAAAGGCGTAAAACTAGGGCTGATGTATAAGATATAGATAGAAAAGAAATACGGAAAAAATAGACTGATGAAGGACACAGCTAACTGTCCTCTTAAAATCGGATTTTCTTTTGGCTACCCATGTAGGAACTATATTTCCCAACCTGGCTTTCAGCTCAATATGGCCTTGTGACCAGCTTCTTTTCATGGCGCATGAATACAAAATGCTATGCACAAATCCCTTTTTGATACTTTATGAGAAATTCATGCCAGTTGGCTTTCTTTGTTTCTCTCACTTGCCCTTTCTCATAGGCTGGAAGTTTCTGGCATTTGAAAAGGCTTCAAGAACGCAGGTGAGCAAAATGCTCTAAAATATGGAGACATGAGAAGGATGGAACCACGGTCCCTGGATGATTTCCTAGCAAACGAAGTCTAGACTTACTTGGTCTTGGATGTCAGGCTGAACTGAGACTTGTTTGTTTGTTTTTACACTCTTTAGTAAGTGGAGGATGAAGAGATAACAAAGTTGTGGGGTTTTGGGGGGGGGTAGTACACTTACCATGTGCACTCACTGTGCTCTTCCAAGTTATTTCACTATAATTTGATGAGAAGAATTTGGTGGTGGTTGTGCATGTAATGGATTGATGTAAGGATAGATAACAAGATCAAATCAGTTAACATCATAAATGAGAAAGTAAAAGAGAGAACAGAGAGGGAAATTGTAAAGAAGGCAGAATTATGGTTATAATAGAAGATTATGTAGCTACAATATTAGCCTAGGAGAAAATGGAGACCAGGCTACTTTCAAATTAGATAACACAGAATAAGAAAAGGAATTAGAGGAGGGAATTAGGAAAACAGTTTATGAACAGAATATTCAATGGTGAGTTAAAATTTTAGAAGAGGAACTAGCAAGAAAGATGAAATGAAACTTCAGTTTAGAAACTACTTACAGTAAAATAAATTGAGAAAATTAAGTGAAAATAATACCAATCGTAAAGAGTACAAAACTGGCCAGATCTGAAAAGGGAAGAGGATAGGATTTCATATATTCATGTGTGATCCTAAATAAAAAAGAGCTGATAAACCTCTCACTTTAAATTCCTTTCAAGCAGCTATAACATGTTAGCTATAGATTATCACAGTAGAAGGAAGGTTTTGAATAGTGATTTCAACTTTTCCCTAGTGATAGATAAAAGCAACACATTATTCTCTTAGTTTTTTCGGTATACCTGAAGGCTTTTTTTTTCCCCAGATAATACTCACATGAGTCTTATCTTCATTGTTAGAACTGCCTGAATAATTCATAGAAAAATTTTGTTGCTGTTGAGATCATGTCAATAACTGAGGAAAATTAAATTTGGCTTAAGGTCCCTCCATGTTGTTGCCTAGGTTATTCTTTACTCCATTCCAACACCGAATCTGAGAACTGAAGCTGCGATGGAAACAGTGATCGTAAGTCTAATGCAGTCCAACTCATCTTCATGCTTGAATCCCTCTAAACCCCTCTTGACAAGTTTTGCCTCTATCTAAATATCACACACTACTTCCTGACATCAGTGAGAATACTATATTTGAATGTCTCTATTAAGACATTCCTAATATAATAGTGTAATCATTTCAATCCTCTATAGAAGGCTCGCAATATAAAGATAATTCTTTTTCAACATGACTACAAATATTCAGACAGTTATGTCTCCTATAAGTCTTCTTTTCAGGCTAAACATTTCCATTCTTAAGCCATCTCTGCTATAGCTGTTTGCCCTATTTTTACCATACCAGTCATTTATTATGAAGCATGCATCTGTATGCCCATAATCCGCAAACATGTAACAGGAATTCAAAGCTAAAAGAAAGTTTTATCAATGCAGAACAGTCAGGAACTGTCATCTTATCTATTATGATCAAACCACTATGCTAAAACCAGTTCAGTATTTTGCTGTCCTCAAAATTTACTGAGCCCTTCCTTTGTCACAAGAAACAATAACAACACAAGTCATTTAAAATTATCAGGCCTTTAAAAAAATATGCTTTTGTTAGTTGGTACGTGTGCAGTTAAATTTTTATCTAAGGAAATAATTTTATATAAATTCTTATTCGATTTTAGCTTGATTGAGTCATTTTACTATTCCAACCTATTGAGATAATAAGTACAACCAAATCCTCTATCTAGGTTAATCATCACTGCTTTATCTATGGATTTTATCATTAAGCTATCAAACTACCTTCAAAATAATAAAAAAGAAGCTTTTAAAAAGACAAAACTGAAAATTAAAACCAGTAGAATTAAACCTCCCTCTCGGTGATGCTCATTCATTAATAAGACTTCTTGTACAGTCATTCAACCAATTTATAAGATGAACTTATGTATTTTATCTAGACATTATGTCTCCATTAGTCAAAATTATTTCAAGTCATTTTGTTATATCATGTGCTTAAATAGAAATATGCCATATATATGTCATCATTGGGGGAAAAAATAGTTTTTCAAGTCTAGTTAAAACAAAATACAAAAACAGCTTTTCAAGTCTCGTTAAAACAAAATACAAAGAAACAAACAAAAACAATACAATAATGTAAGAAATTATGATATTGTTGCATGATTTATTCTTAGTGCATATAAACTGCAGTAGGTGTTCAATCTCTTTTTAGGTACTATTAATATTCCAAATAATAAGTAAAATAATAATGACTCATACCAATGAAGGTATCTAACATGAGATAAGTATTATTGTTGACTATAATTTTTTAAATATAAATACAAATTTGTGTGCATCTGCAGTGGTTTAGTAACTCCCCTAAAAATACTTGAGTAATGTAAATTAGTGCCAGCCAAGTATTTCCTAATTTGTCTATTGCCTCAATTCTCTTTTTCACCAGTATTTTTTCTGTTTTTCCTTTTTTAACATGAATGAGAAATAGAATGAAAAAAATGAATTACATTATTTTCTTTATTTCTGTTCATTGTTAGTATAAAAACCATCTATAAGCATGAGTGGGGTAAGGAAGGTTATTTTATTGTTTCATTGTTTGTTTTTGGTGGTAATTTTTATATGGATTTGAGTTTTGGTGGATATCTTGGATATTGTGACCATACAACATAGTTGGAAATAAGATAAACACACATACATACAAATAATGGTATTGGGCAGAAAGGGACACGACTTCCTACAAGACTATAGGGAAAGAGTCAAGATTGTCGCCAGACTTGTTAAGTTTCTATAAGAAAACTTAAGTTATTGTGGGCAAGACAAAAAAAAAAAGAAGAAGAAGCAAGAGAGCAGTTGCTATCTATAGAAAAAAGAAGAGAAAAAGAGAAATGTCTAGATGAGACTGCCATACAGAAAAAACAGAACCCTAGAGGAGGTTCTGAGGGCATGGGTGGGGTAGGGTGGGGATACATCCAGTAAATCCCTTGGGATATTTATTCTACAACTAAGGAGAATGAGTTAGATACCCATTTGGGGATCATAAAGATAGTCATGATCCATGAGAGTAGATCAGATCATTCAAGAATACTGTTTCTCCAAGAAGAGGGGAGTTTAGGGAGCCCCGTAGTTCAAGTGCTGGGAGGCTATGAAATACGGGAGCAACGTATACATGAAAAAGACAGAAGAGGCAGAGTTCTCCTTGCTTAACTTGCTGTTCTAAATAAGATCCTCCAAAAGCCTTTTTTGTTAGCCATTTTAAAAACCTAGCCTTATTTTGGTTTGTAGCCTTTCTGATGTTAGCTTGACAGTTTTGTGCAATTTTATTTATGTTAATTTTCTAACTCAATGTCTCTTTTACAGATCTGACATAATCTACACAGCTTCACATAGTCATGTTTCCTTTTGTTATTCCTCCCTGTCCCCTTCTTTTTCTTTTGAAACAAAGTGTGATGTCACCTAAGTTACGTAAGGACAAATGGGAAGCCCTCCAATGACTACCCACTGTTACCGCAATAAAATCCAAACTCCTCTTGGTTGTCCCTAAGTCCTTCCTTACCAGAGCTGCTCCTACCTCTCTGACATCACCACATTTCACTTTCCATCCAGTGCACTTTCCTCTGTCCCTGGCACACGCCAACACATTCCTGCCAGGGAGGCGTTGCACTTGTCATCTACTCAGTCAGGAAAGTGAGTGCTTTGTTCCCATGTTCGGATCTCAGCTTAAATGCTCTTTTCTTGGCACACACTTCCCTAACTATCTTTAGCGAAAGCAGACATTCTCCTACAGTTATCACTCACTATTCTAGTGCCCAGTCTTAATTTCTGTATGGTATATATTGTTACCTACAGTTTTCTTACTACTATTGGTTTGATTTATGTCTACCAACCCAGCTACACATGTTAACTCCATGAAGACAAGGGCCGTGTTTCATTCATTAGGGCATCTTCCGATCTTGACCAAGCAGGAGGAAGGCCCTTGGTAAACAAATCTCATCAAAATGAATTAATGAGTGAATGAAGAAAACTTATACTGTGGCCCAAAGTAAACCTCATTGCTGGTGAAAACGATAGAATTTTGGAAGACTGTACTATAAAGTGAGTATTAAATATGTTTACAGAAAAAAAATGTAACCACTTACAATACAGAAATTATCTATTACATATCTTTTAAAATGTATTTTATGTGCAAACAGTTAACACGGAAGAGGTTTTTGGTGTTTCTTTCCTGCCCTTTTTTATTGTTTCAATTTTAATAGACATGACATATTTTCCTGAGAATAAAAATGTTTCCACCAACGTATTATTTAAAATTATTGGATATTACAGACTTCAAAGAGAGGAAATAAACAGAGCACAGCACACAAACACACTTTTAACCTAGACATATCAGAGTAACCGATGAAGCAGCCAGTTGAAGTAGGAAGTCTGTCTGTATTGTATTGCATATGCAGAAAGAGCCTGAAGGCAGGGGAAAAAAGGAATGATGACCCAGTCTGCAGCTACACAAGTTTTGGTATACATAAATAGGTTTACTTCTCAAAGAAAGTTGTTTTTCTGTTTGTTTGTTTTTTATGATGAATATTTGCAGTCCCACATACCCCAAATTGTTCTAGCCATCTTGAATACAGAAGCACGACAACTCACAAAAGAAAACTTTGGCTCAGAACAGTGAAGTTTTTGCCAAGGTTTGTCGAGCTGCTGTGCACTGCTATTTCATGGAACATTATCAGAGCTACAGAAAATTACCCAGTGAATGAACACAGGCATGTCAATTTGTATAATAATTGGTTTCCTTTATAAGTTCAGGTAACATACTTGAACACTAAAAATATTAAAGCATAAACTATTTTCTCTTTATATCTGACTTTGACCTCCAACAATGAATCAAAATTAAATGTCAGATGAAAAATAAATAAATAAGTTGGACCTGTAAATTTAGCCACTATAAATTGTTCATTAGAAAATTTACTAAATTTTTCTGCATTAGAAAAGTTACTAATTTTTTTGCTATATATAGTAATTCACTGGCTATAAACATTTAATATGATCTCAATCCAACTATAGTTCAAAATCGCTAATAGAGATTCAAGGAGTATTCCAAATTAGAGGACTATAAAATCATAAATCAAATTCTCCATTTTACTTACTGAAATAGTATCAACCTTTCAAGTGCCAAAGATTTGAATGACTTATGAAGAGATGCCTTGTTCTATAGACATCATAAATCTGTCGCAGTCTATGCCAAGGTCCATACTTAACAGTACTTCAACTGTGAAATGCTCATTTAAATCCACAGTTCAATGATTTTCTTAAGAGATGACAGCATAATGTTGAAATTATTGATGTCAGTCTCTTATCCAGCATATTCCCTGTAGAGTCACTCAAAACCCATGGCTATCATCTCACTGTGAGGGTGTCAGCCATCTTGGAGTTGGAGGAAAACATGGGAAGAAAATATGATCCGTGCTATCATACTCATTTAACATCTCTTCTTTTCTAAATCTCACCACAATTCAGAGCTGAACTTTGAAATTCTGCTATGTTTCTACATAATGTCTTTTAAGAAAATTTTGACTAAATGGCATTTGAGGAAATTTTTTATAATATTATATATTCCCAAAGTTAATTATTATACAGTTTCATGTACAATTTGGTAAGAATTGTGTTATCTTGTCCTATTGTGTCCAGTCACTCAAAGTTTATAGTAGATACATTTCTTTCAATCAAACTTAATACACTGCAAGGAATTTTATGAAAACAACATTACTTAGATAGCTGTGCTACTGAAGTAAAGCTTGTGATGAGAGAAATGGTAGCTAATTGAAAACAGAAAATTTAGGGCTGGCTGAGTGGCTCAGTTGGTTAAGAACTCGCTCAAGAGTGCGAGCTCTGAGCAACAGGGTTGCTGGTTGGATTCCTGGCCCAAGCTGAGGTGCCAACAGGTGGCAGGATGGCTTGGCTAAAACAAAAAAAACAAAAAAAACAAAAAAAAACAGAAAATTTAACAAATTATATGAGAGGTGGTCACTCAAATTCTTGAAATATCTACTGAGACCTTTCGATGTGCCCCATACAGCAGCAGACAGAACAGTAATAGTATAGTTTATATCCCAGTGTAAATCACAATGAAGGAAAAATTTTAGAACAATTATTACAATAAACTCAAAGGATAATTTAATATTTTTGTGATAGGACTCCTGATATAAAAAAATATTGACTCATTAAACCCTTTCCTACTTAGTATTTTTAGTGATCCTGTTTCTATGCACATGGGAAAATAGAGTGATCATTTGAGGCCTAAAAGTATGAATGGGTAAGTGAGCATTTCATGAGTAATACAGAATTGAATCAATTACAACATAAACATTTCCTGGCATGTAAATTATGATACATATTGTCCCTAAGGCCAATTACCATATGTAAGTGATAGCTGCAGAAAGTTTGAAATTCAAAGAGCTGAAAAGCACATTAGGTTAGCATTCCTTATATCCTGAGTTACAAATTGACTGACCTGCTTCTAGTGTTGTAAAAATTAATATTAAATGGTTTGTCCAACTTAAGATAGTCAGTTAACTTATATATGAATTCAACATGCATTTGTTATGTACGTGCCCCTTTTTTTAAAGCATTCTTAGGTGTTATTGGGATATACTGAAATAATGTGTAATATCTGAAATATAGTAAATGCTCAGCAAATCTTGTTGATTTCTAAGAATAGTCTACTAGGCTAAAACACCATGTAGAATGTAGTGACACTGAAGTGGAGAATTCAACTCAGAAGCTTACAGCAAAGCAACCAACAGCACAAATAAGGAGTTTTGATTTTAGCTAGGACACCTTAACAGAATTTACTAAGTTTTCATTTTGTTTGTTCAGTTTTTCAGAAAGATGGAAGGGTACTTGTTACAATTACTAGCCTTGGGTTTCCTTTTAAAAAAGTGCCCTCTTGTTCAAAGTCTAAAAGAGAGATGGGGAATGTCCCCAGATTCCTGAGAAATGTAATATGTACAAACCATCCTTCATTTGTGAGCTACTAGTGGCCTTAGGAAGCAAGTACAGTTAGATGAAAAAGCCCTCCCAGGCTAAAATTAACTTCTGGAATCTTGTCTTCTTTCCAGGATGATTGGAAAAGAAGGGCTCTCTGGATACCGTAATCTTCTATGAAGGAGAACATTTAAAACTCTTGAGATGTTTCCATAAGATCACTAACCTATTAACACCAGTCCTGGATCTTAAACAGTATCTTGTAATTTGATCATCAGTGTGATTCCATTATACCCCATGCCCTGCAAGACATTTTACACAAGCAGTGCTTAACTGATGCTTGTATAAGGTGAATTCTACCTTATAATTGAAGGACCACCTTTGGCTAACAGTCCCAGCTAAGGGACCTTTCTCTCCCTCCCCTTATTTCATCTCACCTCTCCATTTCTTTCTCAGCTACTCTCAGATGCCCTTCCTCAGTCAAAACTCTTGATTACAGGGATCACAACAATGTGAAAAATTCTCTCCAAGGTCTTTCTTTTTGCTCACCGCTCTAGTTATTCTGAGGTCCGCGAGGGACCAGTGGTGCTATCCCATCTCCTGTGACGTAACTCTCCACATGTTCTCTGAAATACACATTACCTCTACTTTATTTATCTCTTTACATATGAGAAAAATCTATCTTCTTATCTGTGCTCATTTTGTATTTTCTTATAAAGTTTATTGAATAAACAGTTTAGTTGAAGAGAGAACAGGAAGCACAAAAAGTGGTTCTGCCAGTCAGTTAGAAAGTAATGGTGATGAGCTTAAGAAGAAAGGGAATTTAGGGTTTACGATGGCTCATAGACTTGCATACAAGACTAAAGAATTTGGCCTAAATGAGGGACTAGGTAGCTGATTATACAGAAAGGTGATGCTGTAAGAATGGATATTTACGATGCTGCCTCTGGTATCATCACAGTAATTTTCAGTAGTGCTGCCAGCCTGTCAGTTGAGTTACCACGATAGTGGATAACCTGTGAATATCCTGCACACATCAAGATATAACGTTCCCATCTGATGGGCCAAGTCTGCATCACACAGACACCTCTGCACACAGAGAGAAGGGAAATGAATTATCTTCTGGCTTCGTTTGCATGGGGGTCAGAGGGTTGCTGCCTCCTGGCTCCTTTGGCATCCCCCATGCACTGATAAGAGACAGAATGCATATTCAGTGGCTGGACCCCACACACACTGATAACAAAATGAATATTCAGTGGTTGGGTGTCAAACATCAACAAAGACTTAACACAGATACAGGAATCTCCAATTTTAAGGGGTTCATGTCAAATTTTAGAATATTATGCTTCCACAGATGAAGAAGTAAGCAAGCCATGGTGGGCTAGTCTGGAAACATTACTCATCAAATGACACATAGGTTTCAGGACAAAAGTGCGCAAGTTTGAAGGGCAGTATCTGCAGTGATTAAGGGCTCGGCCCGCACAGGTGCAAATGCCATTCCTGCCACCTATCTGTGTGGCCCTGAACAAATTCACTGTTTCCTGAACCTCACGTTTGTCATCTGAAAATAGTACAGAATCAATATCCACATGTTCGTTCCAAGTTCTAAACCATCAAATACATTTTGGAATCACAACCGGCTACTAAGTTGAAAACTGAATGAATTTCTCTGTTACAAACAGAAATCAGTGGGAAATCTCTGAAATGCTGATAGAGACCCTCCATACCTAGAGTTACGGAAAATACGCCTAGCTCAATCATTAACCCCAATTCAAAAGACTCAGTACATTTTCTTAGACACTGACTGCATTTCTGCAGTTTTCTGGAAATGAACCTTGTCCTATAGGTGATGCTTATGTTTGTAGTAGACCCCCATTTGCATATTTGCCAAGTCTTCATAATAACACCTCTACCGAAATTGTATTCTCTCTCTGCATTACACTTTAGCAAGTAAAACTATTAGGGCATCAGAAATGGAAAACAAATCAGGGATAATTTTTCACAAGGAGTGATGTAAAATGTCATGCATAGACTTGTAGCAGACATTCGTTGGCTGTCTCCTCGATATCTAATCCCTACGTCATCCACCAACAACACTCAGGCTTATCTTTCACAAATCCCCTTAATTTTCAAAAGCCCCCGCCTGTTGTGCCTCAGGTTCAGGAGGCCACTTGCTTAACCCCGATCATAAATTCCACTCTCTGAGCTGAGACTTCAGTTCAGAGATGAGTAGACAGCCCACAGCAAGCTCAGGAACCATAAAGGGGTACTTTCTGGGGCTTCCAGGGAGCGATTTCCCTCTCTTTTTTAGGGGAACTACCAGAATAGATTGATTTAATTTTTTTTTTTTCAATTACAGTTGACATTCAATATCGTATTAGTTTCAGGTGTGCAGCATAGTAGTTAGACAGTATATAACTTACGAAGTGATCCCCCAGGCTAAGTCTAATAACCACCTGACACCATGCATAGTTATTACCATATTGTTGTCTATATTCTCTATGCTGTACTTTACATCTCCATTACTATTTTGTAATTGTCAATTTGTATTTTTTAATCCCTTCATGTTTCTCACCCAACCCCATAACCCCCCTCCTATCTGGCAACCCTTAGTTTGTTTTCTGTGTCTATAAAATTGATTTTTTTTTTCCACAAGCACATGCAGAAAAACATAATGCCTGCCTAAAATGTTTACACTTGACTTTTATAGTTTAACTCTAACTGCAAGTGGAAGTCTTTCAATGACTAAAATGGAGATAGTCAAGCTTAAAACACCTCAGAGCTCTGAAGGGAAATTATGATGTGAAAATACATCCTTCAGCGAAAGTTAATGCAGAGATATTAGTGTGTCATCACAAGTACATTTACCCTAAGAGTACAAAAAGGGAAAAGAAAACAGGATATTTAGAGCAAAATAATTAGAAAGTGGATTATAACTTTCAAAAATGTTAACTATTCTTTTCATTTTTAAAATGCAATACGCAAATCAGAGAGAATTTTAAAAAATCACATCTATGTTAAATTTATATTATATGCAAAACATTATGTTAGATGACTCATATAAAATTAGGCCATTCCAGGAAGATAGAAGTAATGAACTCTAATTTACATTCTGCCATGCAATCAGCTCAATGAACTCAGCAGCATGCAGACACCTCTGACCTTCAGTTGCCTCAGATATTTGTACATAAGGCTACTGAATGACAGCCTATCACTCTCTCATCATGAAAAATAACATACTTGGATGCGTGAAAATTTGAAAATGCCGAATGACCTAATTATATGAGTTTATCGATCCTTGTTTACTAAACTATTACTTCTCAGCCAAAACACTGAAAAACTTTAGTATAAAGAAAAGATGTCCTCAACATATCATGTCTTAAATTTCTTCACTTTTTTCTTTTTTCTATCAGTTATTATTATATTTTAAATCCAACAGTATACAAAATTAAAGTGACGAATGCACATGGTGAGGAGAGGAAATACGTGTGTATGCATGTGTGTGTGTTTGTGTGTGTGTGTGTGTGTGTGTGTGTGTAGGGAAGGAGGGATTATGTAACTGAACTAAGGAGCTATTATACTGCAGGCAGCTGGATGTGTAAAGAATGGGGAGATTTTGGTGTGCTAATATAATTTAGCATACATATGCATATTATCAAAGTGGGAAAAGAAATAATTCTTCCTCAGCAATTGACTAATGGTCCTCCCAAATTTGAGAAGCAGAATATTCCACCCACAAAAATGTACTAATTTGTGGGAGTGGGAGATGGGCAGGTGGTAGCAAGGTCATCAGACTTCACTGATACAGAGGTAGAAAAGATTTGCTAAATTTCCTTTGAACAAGAAAAAAACAATACACTTTTTAACATATGCACACACATAACATGATTTCTGGAGGAAATATATGCTAAAAGTATACATATACACACACATATACACATAGCTATACATTTATATAGGTATAAAAACTTGTAAAATGGGACTTCCAGTAATGGCAGAATAGACAGACACTACGACAACTGCCTCCCAGGATCACACCAAAATTACAAATAATTTACACAACATTCAACCTCGGAAGTCCCTGGAACACTAGATGAACAGAACGTCTAAACGAAGAACTTAAAAAGAGGAGGCCACATCAAGTCTGGTAGGAGGGGCGGAGATGAGAAGACGAACCTCGTGAGGGCCACCTCAGTGGTGGGGAGGGTTCTCCTATTGGGGGAGAGACCCTCTGGCCCCACACTAAGCTCACCAGCCCAGAGTTACTTTGCCAGGAAGAGGAGGTCCATGATAGCTGGCAGTAGAAATTAGTAAGGACTCTTTTTGGCCAGCTCGGAGAGGCTAAGGGCAGCTAGAGAATCAGTGGAGCCGGCGCAAGAGCTGGCTCGCTGATGAGCACTCACCTGGTTCCTGGTGGAGGGAGTAGCTGTGTGAGCCGGGCCCGGGAGCCTGCGGGGACAGACTGAACTGAACACCTTTGGTGTGGGAGCTGGAGGTTTTGGGACCATGGTTCCCCTGGTGTGGAGCTTGCACGAGTAGTGTACAGGAGGGCGCCATTTTGTCAGGGTTGGGCCCTCCCACAGAGGGTCAGGTCCCGGACCCCATTGGTCTGGTAGAATTGGCACAGGAGTGTGTGTGTGCTTGTGTGCACATGCGGCATTGGAGCCCCACCCTCCACCCTGCTTGTGCTGCATAACCAGGGAAACACCTGGCAGACGCACTCCAGCCAGGCCCCAACAGGCTGTTCATTGAGACTCAGGAGTGTGCGAGCCGCCTTGGGTCCCCACTCTCTGTGATGCATGTGCAGAGTTGCCAGGCTGGTGATTGGTTGTCAGACTGCTTGGCCTGATCTGTGAGTGGCTGATTGGGACAGGTTGAGACTGGGAGTTTTCCTGGGAGTGTTGGGCATTGAGCTGTGCACCTGCGTGATCCAGCAGGGGCTTTCTTGGCAATCTATCTAATACATAGAAGCAATCCCAGAGCGACAGCCAGAATGAAGAAACAAAGAAACATGTCCCAAGTAAAAGATCAGAAGAAACCTCTAGAAATGGAACAAAATGAAACAGAGGGATACAACCTTTTAGAGACAAAGTTTAGAACACTGATGATAAGAATGTTTAATGAACTTAGTGAGGACATAAGGAAGGATAGAGAAATCATGAAAAACAACCAGTTAGAACTAAAGAACACAATAACTGAAATGAAGAACACACTCAAAGGAATCACCAGTAGATTAGATGAAGCAGAGGATCAGATCAGCGATTTAGAAGACAAAATAGGAGAAATCACCCAGATGGAGTAACAAAAGACAAAATAATAAAAAACAATGAAAATAGTTGAAGAGACCTGTGGGAGAGCATGATGCGCAAGCAAAACAACGATCACATCATAGGAATACCAGAAGGAGGAGAGAAGAAGCAAGGGATCGAGAATGTATTTGAAAAAATAATGACTGAAAACTTCCCTACCCTGGTGAAGGAAATTGACATACAAGCCCAGGAAGTGCAGAGAGTTCCAAACAAGCTGAACCCAAACAGGTCCACACCAAGACACATCATAGTTAAAATGGCAAAGGTTAAACAAAGACAGAATCCTAAAAGCAGCAAAAGAAAGATAGCAGATTACGTACAAAGGAACTCCTATTAGACTAACAGCTGACTTGTCTACAGAAACTCTGCAGGCCAGAAGGGAGTGGCAGGAGATATTCAAAGTGATGCAAAATAAAGGCCTACAACCAAGATTGCTCTTCCCAAAACCTTATCCCTTAAAACTGAAGGCAAGATAAAGAGCTCAGAAAGGAAAAAGCTTAAGGAATTCATTACCACCATGCCAGCATTGCAGGAAATGTTAAAAGGGCTTTTTAAAACAGAACAAAGGGGAAAACAAGCTAACCCAGGAACACAAGAAATACAAATAACAAAATGGCAATACATATGCACCTATCAATAATCACTTTAAATGTGAATGGGCTAAATGCTCCAATCAAAAGACAGAGAGTGGCTGAGTGGATAAGAAAACAGGACTCATGTATATCCTGTTTACAAGAGATTCATCTCAGAGCAAAAGGCACACACAGACTGAAAGTAAAGGGATGGAATAAGATATTTCATGCAAATGGAAATTAGAAAAAAAGCTAGAGTAGCAATACTTATTTCAGACAAAATAGACTTTAAAATGAAGACTACAATAAAAGACAAAGAAGGGCACTACGTAATAATAAAGGGATTGATTCAACAAGAAGACATAACCCTAATAAACATCTATGCACCCAACATAGGAGCTCCTAAATATATAAAACAGATTTGACAGACATAAAGACAGAGATTGACAGTAACACTAGCGTAGTAGGGGATTTCAACACCACATTGTCACCAATCAGCAGATCCTCTAGACAGGAAATCAACCTGGAAAGAGTGGCCTTAAATGACACTTTAGACCAGCTGGATTTAATCGATATTTTTAGAGCATTTCACCCTGAAGCAACGGAATATATATTCCTCTCAGGTGCACATGGAACATTTTCCAAGATAGACTGCATGTTAGGCCACAAAACAAGTCTTAGTAAATTTAAGAAGATTGAAATCATATCAAGCAGATATAGAGGAAAACTGATGGTTGCTAGCTGGGAGGGGGTGGGGATGAGGGAAAAGGGGAAGTGATTAGACAGCATAAATAGGTAACTACAATATTGCCACAGGGATATGAAAGGCAGTTCCGAGAATATAATTAATAATGTTGTGAATATTTTGTAGGGTGTCAGATGGTTGCACGTCTTGTTGGGGAGACCACTTCATGGATGGGGTACAGGCTTGATCGCTATGCTGTACACTTGAAGCTGATGTTGTATAATATTGAATATTAACTGTGATTGAATGTATACATATATAGTCAAGGGATGTGGAGTACAGTGTGGGAGTGGAGTCAGGGGAGTTTTAATAGATATTATGATATGGGGGGAGTGTGGCGGTGGGTTGGGGGAGAGGAGTTGTCACTTTGAGGGGTAAAAAAATATAACAATTGTGCTGTGTTGTAAAAAATAAATATTAATTAATTTTAAAAAAATGAAAAAAGTAAAAATAAAAATAAAAATTTTAAAAATTTTTAAAAAACTTGTAAAAAAACTGTGGTATGATACTAATTATTTATTACAAAACAAAACACTATTTAGGCTTTCTATTATTGATATACACATTGCACATTAAATGGACAGGAATGTGTGCATAATTTGCAATGGTTCACTTGCCAAGAAAACATAATTTAACACCTGACTTTATGCTTTATTTTTCTATCTGATATTCTGTAACATTAGATATCCTTATAGAGAAGCTTTTTTTTTTTAAAGAAAGAGGACTAACCTTAAAAACAGTTCAACAGATTTGACAAATAGCTATTATACTTAAGACCCTTAAGCCATCTACAGCCCAAGTCTGCTTTCCATAAGGTCTGGTGACACTGGGAGCTATGAAACCCACATTCCGGAGGAGACACACAGGACCACACAAGTGCCAGCCCATCATTTTCACTGTTTGCACTTTCTAACTGTTGCATGTTTTGGAGGCCACATTCTCTTTTTTTATTAAAAAACAACCTATTAAACTCAAATGTTTTAGTACTATTTTGCTTTATATTTTAGCAAGTACTGGTGAAGATTTTTATGGAATATTCATTTTTATTTTATGTAGTGTTGAAAAACAGAAAATGAATAAGAATTACTATAGTAGTTTTTAAGACCCTATTAATTAAAAATATTTAGTTTTATTTTTAGTTCTTAAACTATTTTATATTTCATACATGGCTGCATTCTAATTAAGAAGCTGATTTAATTTTTTGATTCAGTCTTCACAGGTTCTCACAGGATGAAAAGTGGACATGTCTCAAGCCATCTGTTTGTGCGTGTGTGTGTGCATGTGTGTTTTCTCATTCAATTCTTTTAAACTGCAACTTAATGTAAGTAAGCATATGATTTAAAAATATTCTCATGTGGGTAATTAAATTGCAGCTCCATTTTAAGGGAAAGAATTTGAATTTACTTGTAATGCTTAATTGAAATGGTTGCATTCTTTGAAAAATGAGGGGTAAAAGAAATGGCAAAGGTTAAGTTCTCCTAAGATTTCATTTGATTTTTTTGTTGTTGTTGTTGTCAGAAGAGCAGTAGAAGTATTCTATCCCTCATTACTCTGCCTGATTACTTTCCAAGTCCCTTTGTCTCAATCTTCTTGAGCCATCCTGTCAGCTGGAAACAATTCATGTCTTTCTACCATATATTGACATTCTTACCTTCAGTTATCTAATCAGCTACAGTTTCTGAGATAATGAATGATTTCCAACTCAGTAAGAACTATTTTTTCCTCTTCTTTGGAGTAAAAGGAGAAACAACAGTACAATTCCCCCCAAGTCTCTGATATTTATTTCAGGTAAATCAGTGCCCCAAGTTGGAAGGTCATTCTTCTTCCTGATAACAAACCCTCTCTCTCCATGAAGTCAGTAACTGAAATCGGGTGATCTCACTGCTTGAGAACAAGGAGAACTATATAATATAATGGAACTAACTCATGTTTTAAAAAAAAATCATTTCTGATTTGGCCAAGGCTTTCTCCGTGGCTCTGCACTTGGCCTGGTAGATTGGCCAATTCAGGATCTCAGATACGATGAAGTGTAGACTTCTAAGCCATGTGCCCTGAGAGGCACCACACCACAAAATCACCATTTCACTTATTCTCAGTAGTAACTAAGAGCTTCCTAAGGACTTGCATTCACTCTGGACTATTCTCTCTTTAATGATGTTTTCATTTGTTGTTGTTGTTTTAAGTCACCGTATGTTTTGGACTCAATGAGTTTGCCCTTTCAGAAACCAGTGCAACACAAAGCACTCAAGGGTATGCGCCAAAAAAACATTGACTAAAACCTTAATACACTGAAAATGATTGTCCAAAAGCACAGTGGCTGCTATTAGCACACTAGAAGCAACTCATGGGATTAATTTCCTAGAAGGGGCTGATGTCAACGATAAGTAAAGTTGCATATTATAAACCCATGTGAACTTTGTAATGTAAAAATCTATAAGACGGACATTAAAGTGTAAGTTGTTTGAAAGACCTGAGAAATTATATTACTCTTTTTTTCTATGACAGATCATAAGTAAGTGTGGTCAGAAAATAGATACAGAACACAGAACAGGAGAAAGTTGACATTTTATTAACAACTCCATTAAAATAAATGAGCTCACAGCCAAGAAAAATCACGAATCAATAAGGTTTTTAAATTAAGCACTTGACACGTTCAAAATGAATGCACACTTCAGAACACTGAAGGAATCAGTGACCATTCCTTGAAATATGATTCCAAATTATTGGATTCATTACATAAAAAGCTCAAATAAATTTCTCTCAAGTTAAAGATGAATCCAAATTAAAACTAATATTGACCACTCCAGAAGTATAGGAGTGGTGTCATCCAAAATTAAAGGAAAATAATTTGTCAAGCAATTTTAATACAGGATGAATTTCAACATCGGAATTTTATTTCTTTTCCAGTGCTTATTGAAGAGCGTTGATACTTTGTCACTGATTTAAATTCAAGGATATTACACCCTGTCATGAATACAATAATAACAAAAATAACTTCCACCTTGTAGGCACAAACATACACAGAAACTAAAATTGATTTCCCACCTCCCTCAAATCTAGTCTCAACCCTTTCATTAAAACACTTACTTCCTCCTTTCTGAGCCTCTTAATCATTGGTTCAATGACTAGTTTTTAATATTCAACTATTAAATAAGGCAATAGAAACTGGATTTGGAGAATTATTTCTTGGATGCTCTCACATGTTCTCTTTTCAGCCTTGCTCAGTGTACTTTGCAAAGTTCTCTGACTCATCAATGATGCATTATGGGCAGGCATCACGACATTTATCAGGCACTGAACTAAGTTCTTTAAAGATATTATAGTAAATCCTGATCTTGTCACTACACTCTCCCTTAAAAAAGGAAAACCATGAAACAAAACATAAAGACTATACAGCAGCTATAATTTCTCTCATTTTGTAGATGAAAAAAATGAGACTCTAATCAGACTTTAATAATCTGGACTAAAGCAACGAATAACAGTCATGAGGGGAGCTCACGTTGGCAAGTGGATCTGACAACCTCCCACATGCTATACCCACGCTTCAGAGTACCTTTATATTTTAAAAAATTGGTGCTTTATCTCCCTAGACATGTTTGGATTCCCTTATTGGATAAACAAACCTCTCCTTCCACTTCTTAATATGTTCGCATATGAATGAATCCTTAGTGGCAACACATACATGTTCTCTTGCCACTTTCCTCTTCTTTTAAATACTCCACTAAATTAAAATAAACATGTGCACTAATATAAACCCATAGCCAGAGCTTTAGCATCACTTTCTTTCTATAAGCAAGCCAATGAGTTTCTCTCTCAGTATGCGTTTGCCTTAGTGTTAAATAGGTTAATTAAAACAATGTAATATAGTGGTCCCAAATTTGAATATGCAAAACATGTTAATATATTTGTTAGATAGATAGGTAGATAGATAGATAGATAGATAGATAGATAGACAATTAAATATAACTAGAAATGCTATATTCATTTCAGTATCTTCTTTAAAGAATTTGTCCTCTCTTTCTGCTTTAAATAATTTTACATTTGCAGCATTGAGTTATGTCAATGCCATTTGATAGGGGAAAATATTTAAAATTGTAAAGTTTGAACAGTCCAGAACAAGTGAATGAGGTAACAAACAACTAGTGAGATGGTATTCCTCAATTTCAAATTTTATCAATTAGAAGGCATAAGATCTATAAAAATATCACAGGTATTTCCTCCAAATGGAACAAAATTGATACAACAGTTATAGCGCTAAATTAGCTTAAAAGTAACTGTTATGTTCATAGATTTTTCCAGAGCTTATAGTAGTTCCAAAATCCATTATTCTTAAAAAGTACTTTTATAAGGAGGATGTATTAATTTAAATGCCAGAATTTCAATTTCCCAAAGAGATTGACACTTTTGGGTCCTCTTCACAATTTCAGTGGCAATTCAATCTATTTTGATTTACAATTGATTAGCATCTTTGGAAATAATGTGTAGTGAATCGCTGAGCTAATCAAGGTAAATGGAGGCATGCATTAAACATTCAGGAATGTTATTCAATCACAAAATAACCCACATTTTTAAGCTCCAAATCAACAAATTAGAGCTGCCCTTTGAAAAGCTTGATTTCATTGGCTCATCAGTATTGTTGTGTACATTTATACAGTTATCAAACACTAACGACATGATCTGAAATAGGAAAGGCCTATCCTCCCTATCTGGCCATGCCAATTAAACAAAGGCTAAGGAGGCCAAAAAGAAATAAATAATGAAAAAACAATCAAGTCCATTTATCTTGCTCATTTAGTTTTGTAAGGACAAAGCACTCCACAGTACAGTATTTTATTAACTTAAATCTTCCATTAATCAGAATCAACAAGAGAGTCTGGGGTATACAGTAGTATGGTTTAATACAAAAACAGTAGGAGTTGAATATAATTTCATGATATGGACCCTAAATTATTGGCTATCATTTTTATTTAAATTTTTTTACGAAATTTAAAGCAGGGGCCCGGCCAGGTGGCTCAGTTGGTTAGAGAATGAGCTCTGAGCAGCAGGGTTGCGGGTTAAATTCCCACAGGGGTCAGTGAGCTGCGGCCTGAGCTGAGCTGCTGCTGATGTGCCAACAGGCAGCCGGATGGCTCAGCTGGTGAGAGCATGTGCTCTTAACAACAAGGTTGCCTGTTCGACTCCCACATGGGATGTTAGGCTGTGTCCCCTTCTCCCCCCCCTCACCCCTGCAACCAGACTGAAAGCAAGCAATTGAACTTGGAGCTGAGTTTGCACCCTCAACAACTATTTTGAAGGACAAACATTGAAGGACAACAACTTGACTTGGAGCTGATGGGTCCTGGAAAAACACAATGTTCCCCTTCCCCAATTCCCCAACACTGTTCCCTTCCCCAATTCCCCAATAAATTCTTTAAAAAAAATTAATTAAAGTAATTTAAAGAAGATCAGTATACTTTTAACATAATTTCTTGTTTGAAGTGAGAAAAAAAAGAAAGACAAAGACTGGAACGTGGAAGAACACAGAGGTTCCATCTGTAACTGGTCCATTCAGGGAGACGCGGGAGGCAGGGGCTCCTGAGCTCTACTCTGCGCTCCAGTCACCCAGTCAGAGGGGCTGCCCCACAGTGATTCCTGCCCTGAGTGTCAGCCTGCGTATGGGTCATAGCTTGACTATGCATGGGTTCCTTAAGCCTTCAGCATATGATCCCAACAATGGGGCATCTCCATTTTTATTTTGCCATCCATCATATCACAAGCTGCTTTGCCTTAGTTTGTCACTGGAACAAAATATCCCTATTTCTTTCTTCAGCATCTTACAAGTCGAAAGGTGTATCAAATGGGAACACAAGTCACAGCTGAAACATTTATTTTCCCCAGAAAACAATCTCCAAGCAGTGGAACTGACAATATTTTTCAGTAATGCTTGAGGGCAAATCAAGGACATATAAAAAAGACCTGCGATATGCAGTATTTCTTTCTTTTTTTCCCTCCAGTGAAAAAGGTGCTTTTAAAATGTAAAACATTTTTTCTACTATGAAGATAGTTTTTAAAACTAGAATTTGGAATGAAAAGTATGTTTTTGAAGATATGTGTCATTATCATTTCAGACTAGAGTATAAGTCAACCCCTTAGCCAAGGTTATTAAAATGATGGGATCAAAGATTCTCAATCCCATTAGACTTAGTAGGAGAAAATGTTTGGGGCAGAAAATAATTGCAGAGGAATTTGATTTAATGGTACAGAAAATGCATTTTAAAAATTACCATTAATAAAACCTTGTTTCTGCCATTACATAAAGACTCATTTGATCACTTCAGGACAGAGAATTAGAATCATTGCCTGAAAAACCAATACAGAAAGTAGGAATTGTTGAAGAAACACAAGATTGTTTAAGCTAACAACACTGATGTTCCAAGCACACTCTCTGGAGCATGGAAGCAGCAGCATGCTAAAATCATCTGGTTTTCCTGGAAAGGGTTATATTTATAGCAGTTGTGTTTAATTTGACAAACAGCATGTAATCTCCTCTGTAAAAAGGAATAAAATACCCATTTGGGTGAAATGAATTATTCTTTTATACTATTCAGCTCCATTTTAATAATATATGTCCTGTCTTCCCTTGTACTAAGTTACACTATATTGACCTGAATAAGTTATACATGCTCCAAAATAGGCTGTTCTCATGTGCACAATCGAGATGATGTCAGGGACGGTGTCTTATGTCTCCTGGTGGCTCTTGGCCTGTGATGGGGCCTTCCGTGAAGTGGGTACTGGATAACATTTTCTGAGTTAACGATCAAATGAACGGCTTCTTAAATCAGTTGTGGTCATGGAAAGACAACATTCATTCACCCGAATGCACATTATAAAATTATTTAACCTTGGAGTTACAAGGAGTCTTACAGGAGAGCTTGTTAAACTCACATTCAATTTAACAATACCTTCTACCTAGCTGAAGCGTGGTCATCTCAATCTCAGTTTAAAAATTTCAATGATTGGGAGTTCACTACTCCAATTTCATTCAGGTTCATTTATTCAGCTTTCCCAGGTTGGGTTACAAATTGCTTCTTTTCCATTTGCATCCTGGCTCTGTCTCCTGCCTAACAAGAACAAGTAAATTGCCTTTTCATCCTGACAACACTTGAAATTTTTTTTAAGACTACCATAATTGTTTCACTCTTTTCTGGCTTGACATTCCCACTTCTGTCACCTTTTTACTATTTTTTGGTCTCTAGGTCTTTTAGGGTCTCTGGATACTTGCCACTGAGTATGCTCTAGATTGTCAATTACCTTCCATAAATGGGGGACTCAAAAAAAAAAATTAAAAGTTTCACTGCTTCCAAGAATTTCTCTTCTTCTTTTGTTTGCAGCATTTGTTGTTGTTGTTGTTGTTGTTGTTGTTTGCAGCATTTTTATGATGATATATCCAGGTGTGGTTTTCCATTGTATTTACCAGTCTCGAGATTTTTGAATCTGTGGCTTAATTGTCAGTTAAAAAAAAAAAAAATTCATTGAGAGGGCCGGCTGAGTGGCTCAGTTGATTAAGAGTTGGCTTAGAGCTTGAGCTCTTAGCAACAGAGCCCCTGGTTCGATTCCCACAAGTTTCAGTGGTACTGCGCCAGAGCTGAGCTGTTGCTGAGCTGCCAACAGGTGGCAGGATGGCTCAGCTGGTGTAACAACAAGATTGCCTGTTCGATGGTGGGCTACGCCCACCCACAACTGAGACTGAACTCAGCACCTTGAGCTGAGCAGCCATCTATGGCTCAATGGATAGAGTGTGCACTCTTAACAAGGCTGCTGGTTTGACTCCCATATGGGATGACGGCTATGCCCACCTGCAAATAAGACTGAACTCAGCACCTTGAGATTAGAGGCCACGAGCTGCCGACGGGAAGCCAGATGGCGACTGGCGCCCTCCACAACTAAGATTGAAGAACAACAACTTGGCCAGTCTCCTTCTCAATTCCCCAACACTGTTCCCCTCCCCCAATTCCCCAATAAAATCTTTTTTAAAAATTCATTGATTCTGTCCTATTCTCTTGGTCCTCACTTTCTAGAACTCTAAATTAAAACTGGTAGGCACATATGATATTGTATATCTGATATATAATATCAGATATATATATTTATCATATATATATATACAAATTTTGTTTTACCCTTTTTTTTTTTTTTTTTTTAGCTCAGCCATCCTGCCACCTGTTAGCAGCTCAACAGCAGCTCAGCTCGGGCTGGGCATCGAACTGCTGTTGCTTAGAGCTCAGCTCGCACCCTTGAGTGAGCTCTTAACCAACTGAGCCACTCGGCCGGCCCTTAACCCTTACTTTTTTAGACTTTTCCCTTCTTAAACTTTAATCTAGATATTTCTAGTGATTTATCTTCCATTTCACTAATCCTCTCTTCTCACATGTCCAGGCTGTTATTAACCTATCCCTTGAATCTTTAATTTTCAGTCACTTGCTTTGATCAGATTCCATTTCTCTGGAAAACTTCTCCATTTTTCCCTCTATTTTTTTAACAATATTAATCGCAGTTATGTAAAAGTTTCTATCTGAAAACTCCAATATCTATGTCATCGCTTTGGTGTCTATTTATAAATTTTAATTTTTAGTCATCTGAATTGTTTTTGCACATACCAGGTCATCTTAAATGACTATTAAATATATATAAAATATTGAAAAGGCTCTGGTTTATCTTTCCAAAACAAATTATATTTTATTCTGGAAGGCAGGTTGAGTGCTGGCATATTTGGTTAAGTGTCGGTTTGTGGTTTGTGTAGAGCAGGTCTTTTTTTCAAGCTTACCCTAATTCCTAGGTCATAGTACTTCTGGGATCAAGACAGAAACCCTGTGGAATTTACATGGGGCACTCCACTTTCATGATCCCTAAACTCTCATGTGTCTCTCCCTTTAACCACCAGACTGTTTATATCTTTGCCAAGCTCTTTGTTCTCCTGAAAACAACTTTCTCCTTGATTTCTAGGAGTTTCACCCTGTACGTGTGTAGCTTAATAACTGGCAGATGCTTTCAAAAGAAATCACATGTATCATTTCTGGTTCAGTTCTAGAAGATTTCTTCCTCACCCTCATATCCTGATATACTCGGTAGCCCAGAATGACTAATTCTCCCTCCCCAGCCCAGCAAATCTGTTTCAAGCCTCTGGCTGATATTTTCTCTCTTCCCTTTAGTGAAAATTGACAGATTTTCTGAGGGAAAAGCAGAACAACTCTTGGGATCACCATGATCTCTCTTTTCTTCTGGATGTTGGCCCCAGACCTATCTGTTTGGGGTTTTACCCAACTCTTCAAGATTTTAATATATGACTTTAATTGTGAAGAGTGTAGTGAAGTTTTCACAGTTCAAAAATGTTCACTGAATCTTAAGCACTGTAGTAAACAACCTACAAATATGATTAAGACATGGTCCCCACCCTTCACTTCACCTAACACAGAGAGTAAGCTTAAGTATGTGACGTGATAGTGGGTATGTCAAGAAAGCATTTATTCTTGAACAGATTCACTGTTTTGTTTGTTACAAGTTAGAAATCTTTTCTTTTTACTTCTGATTAAAATATTATTCACATCATAATACACAAGAAAATGAATATAACTGTGAAGAAGAAACTCGAAACTACCACTTGATTCCCACCAAGAGATAGCCACTGCTTTATTTTCTACCCATCAAGATGTTTACAGATGAATTCATGGAAGGAGCCAAGAAGGAGGGATGGAAGGAAGAAAGCTGGAGTTAGGCAAGAAAGAAAAGGGCAGCCATCAGCATATAAGACGCGTTAAAAATACCAACATTGAAAGGGATTATCTGTGTAGTGTGTGTGCATGAGGAAAGCAGTGGACTGAAAATTGAGGGGAAACCTTGGAGAAGGCTGAAGTGTAAAGCTGGTATGAAGTGGGGTTGCGGTAGTTAGAAAAGTAGGAATTGTGAGGCATCTCCATGAGCCAGAAAGAGAACATAATTCCAAGGAAAATGTGAACAAAAGACTAAAGTATAGCAAAAATTTCTTACAAACACTGACTGCATTTGATCCTAAAAATACAAGCATATGTGGCATAAATGGAAATACTTTGAGCAGAATAGTGGTGGCAAATCCAGATTGCAGAGAGGTAAGAGGAAATGAGACAAGAGAAATGGCAGACATCAACGATCAATTTCTCTCCTTAATAATCTAGACATAAAGAAAAGGAAGAAAGAAACCTGTGGGTAAAAGCCAAAGCAGCACTTCAGTTTTAACTCTAGAGAAGCTGAGAATGTTTAGAGACTAAAGGCAAGGAACAATCAGGGGACAGGAAGTGAAAATGCAGGAGAGGGGCCAGCTGAGTGGCTCAGCTGGTTAAGTTAGCTTAAGATCGCGAACTCTGAGCAACAGGGTCATTGGTTCGATTCCCACATGGGCCAGTGAGCTGCACCCAAGCTGAGCTGCTGCTGAGCTGCCAACAGGTGGCAGGATGGCTCAGCTGGTGAGAGCATGTGCTCCTAACAACAAGGTTGTCTGTTTGATGGTGGGTTATGCCAGCCCCCAACTAAGACAACTCAACACCTTGAGCTGAGCTGCCGCCTAGATGGCTCAGTGGATAGGGAGCGCTCTTAACAACAAGGCTGCCAGATTCAACTCCTTCATGGGATGGTGGCTATGCCCACCCACAACTAAAGCTGAACACGGCACCTTGATCTTAGACACCATGAGCTGCTGCCGGGCAGCCAGATGGTGACTGGCGCCTTCCACAACTAAGATTGAAGAACAACAACTTGGCTGGTCCCCTCCCCCAATTCCCCAATTAAAAACGAAAGAAAGAAAGAAAGAAAGAAAGAAAGAAAGAAAGAAAGAAAGAAAGAAAGAAAGAAAGAAGAAAGAAAGAAAAAAGAAAGAAAGAAAATGCAGGTGAGAAAACATGAAACTAACAAAACAAGATTTTGTCCTTGGATGCCATAATAGAGGATATGAATATTTCTAACCTTCTTCTTTTCTTTTCTTTTCTTTACCTCTCCTCTTCTTTTCCCTCCCCTCCCCTTTTCTCCATCCCTCTCCTTTTTCTCTTCTCTATTTCTTTCCCTCCCTCCTTCCCTCTCTCTCTCTCACTCTTTCTCCTCCTCCTCCTATTTTTTTTTTGTTTGTATCCACATTTCAGAGCAGGTGCACATTAAACTTAAGTCCAAATAAAACTACCATATCGTCTCACAAAAGCTGCTGCTAAGTCAGGCCTTTTCTTATGTTTGTACCCAAGTTCGCTAGTACTCCTTTTCCTGTACCCAGACACAGCACTGCTAAATTCCATCTCTGCCCTCCAATGCTTTCATTCAATGAACTAATCATTGCTTACTGTAGGCAAAGCATGATGCTTAGCATGCAGAATATCATAGTGAACAGCGAGACACCATTCCTGCACTCCTAGAGCTTATACTTCAGCTGTTTACTGAATAATATATACTCCCATCAAACAACCATATTGATAAGGTCCAAAATATGGCAGTTCTTTGGTCAGTGGTTATGGAAACTTGTGGCATTTTCCAATTAAAGACATAAGTCATGGTCTCTTCTGTCACTGCTTGAGAGTAGGTTTCCAGCAGATTTTCAGATAATAAGACTAGAAAATAACATTTATTAAAATTATAGATTATGCCAAAAATTCAGTATAACAAATATTTTAAATGTTATATTTAACCAAATTTTTAAATGATATGTGTAATAGAAATTATGGATTAGGTTAATATTTATTTTCTCTCAAATGTATTAAGATTTTTAGAATGAATTGTCCCAGTCAAATAATTCACTTATAATTGTACCTAGCCTAATATAACATTCTTTTTGCATCTAATTGGGCAGCTCATGAGTAAGGATTATCAATACATTTTATTTTGTAAAACAAACCATTTAGTACACAGAAAATAATCTACCTAAACATCCATTAGGGAACAAACTATATATATTCCATGAAATAGTTTAAGAAAGTTTTCTGGACAAAGAGCAGATATCATTACCTCCTATACTATCAATGATAAATATTTTAAGGACTTTTTCATAACAAACTACATCAGCAGTACAGTTCATTACTACACAGCTTTGGTGAGTACCTTTTTGGATAACCATCCGGGAAAAATTTCTACAAATCAGATAAATATATTGACTCTATCCTTTCTTAGAAAATCTACTATCATCATTAATTATTTGCATTTTTATAGAGATTTCATTAATAAAAAAGTAATATTTTTGTAAAGGTAAAATGGAAAATTCTTTTTTGTTTTTTTTCCATTATTTCCACACTCTTAGCAACCTTTAACAGAGAGTTCTATTCCAGCATTCTGAACCCCTGACCTGAATTTCGGAATTCTATTCTTTCATGAAAAATGTTGAGAATGGTCAACTAGAACTATGCTTGGAAGGGCAGTCTTCTTTGGTGGGTAATAAGTCTACATGTTTGACTAAATGTTATTGTGCATGTCACAGCTGGATACTTTTCTATTTTTGGAAATCTTGTCATTAAAAGCAATTGTACAGTTGCACAAAAGACGTCATTGGGTATATATGGCTGACATTTATACAATTCCAAGCATTTTCCATAGACATTACATGAATCATATTCTCATTGTTTTATTTTTTATTTTATTTTTTTTTTGCTACTTGGAAACACGAGGGAGAAGCAGTCAAAATGATAGGTAAAATAAAACAAAAGAATAATTTCCTTCTAGCATTCACCTTAAAGATTTCCTTATTCAAAATATAAGTTAATTAAGGCCATGCAACCCACATTCCATTACGTTTCCAAGCTAAAATGAATTTTCCAAAGGAGGTGAAAAACTGCCCAGGAAATTAACATTGCATTCAAGGCTAGAAGATGCAACACTTAGGGGTCTGATACCTGTCTTTCAGCAAAGCTTAAAATAGAATCACTCTCAAACTGAGGATACAGATGTTGGGTCACAAAATGTGCAGCTGTTGCTTTGTCCTCCAAAAGCCAGTACTATAATAATAAAGACCCATATTAAAAGGGAAAGCAATGTATTTGAACTATTTTTGGCAGCCATTGGATAGATACAATATTATTCAGTGCCTTAACCTATCTGAGCTTCAGACTTTTGCTTAGAAACTGTAAATAATAATACCACCTCACAGCACTGTTATGAAGATTAAATGAATTAATTCACAGAAAGCATTCACAACAGTGCTGAGAATACAGTATAACTATTCTTATTCTAAAGCACAAAACTAAGCAATATTACTTTATATTATTGGGTTGGTGAGTGAGTGCTTCCTTAAATTAAAGACATGTTGCTAAAGGCTTGTCAAATGTTGATGAAAACATTTAGTATATTTACCCTTTGAAAGGAAGGAAATAATGGCTTCCTATTTGTGGTACTTACCTCTTTCTAGGTAAAGGACATTTAAGTTTGAAATGAAATACCGTAGGTGGTTCAGGGAACTGTGTGCATATACATAGGGTGCCAAAAAAATGTATACAGATTTTAAGAAACGAAAAACTATTAAAATTGTAATACTCAATACATACCAATAACAAAAACTGAATACAAGTCACATTTGACTTTTGCAATTACAAGAAATGCTCAGAGTGGTTACCATCAGCGTCCAGACACTTCTGATTACAGTGAACTACTGCTTGAGCAACATTGACCAAAGTGTCCATTTGTATACATTTTTTTGGCACCCCTGGAATATTCAGAAGTCTGCAAAATCAAGCAAGATAGATCCCAAAAATTACTTAAGGAAGAAAAAGTCAACAAATATATTTCTGTGATGAAAATAAATGTAACAATTGACCATCTTTAAGGGTCATTTGATACAAATCACCATTTCTGGAGGAGTCTCTAGCAAATGGGAGTTAGAGGGGGATGGGGCTGGTGGTACCAAGGCTGCTGAGTCTTTCATGTAATTTGAGGCTAACAGTGCAGTGACCAGAGGAGAGCTATAGAAGCATAACTCTGCATCAAACAATAATCTTTGATCTCTGTGCACTTACGATTGATTACCAGGCCCTTTGCATTAATTTGAAGCCAGAGAAAAATCTCCAGTTTTTAATCTACACATAATATACTATTATAGTAGTTATTATTAAAGAAATGCATTACGTCTATTCCTTTTAACTGGCATTATAAGTATTGGGTTTTACTAGGAAATGACAACTTCTTCCTTGGATTTTATAACCTTGACAGTTGCTGACCTTGTCTTCTTTCCCTCTGTCTTATTGCCTTCATGGTCTTCTCACCCTCCAGTTTTGCCTTAGAAATAGAGTTTCCTCTTTGAGTCCACCGTGTATTACTATTTTTATTTTCTATGAAATCATCTCTAATGAATTTAGCAATCATCTTAATTGTTACCCACAAATCCTTATTTCTAGCCATGCCATAACCCCATTCCAGTTCCATATTTCCAGGGACTTGACAGAGCAAATATACTTCAGTATGTTTCCATTACATCCTATTTATCTCCATGTACCTCCCCATTAACATTAACTTATGCTACCATCATCTATTGCCCCTGATGAAAGGAGAACTGACTCTGGGTGGGGAGCACACAATGTTATATATAGATGATGTATTACACAATTGTAGACCTGAAACCTATGTAACTTTACTAACCATTGTCATCCCAATAAACTTTAGTTTCAAAAAATTAACTTATGCTTTTCAGTGATACTACCTTTAAATGTTATTAAAAGGAAACAGGAGGCTGGGGAGCAGAGCTACACACACACACTTATAGGAACTTTAAAACGTGTAACTGAGAAAACTTCTGGCAGAAAAAAATCTTATGGATAAGCCCCTGTGAGGCTCAACAGAGTTGTCAAGGGCAGCAAGCTGGTGCTGAAGAGGTAAGAGTGCTTTAAAGTGGGGAAAATAACACTGATTGATGTATAGTTCAATCCTCATGAATTCATACATAAATCCCAGAGTGAAGGTGCGGGTGAGTCCAAGGCTGGTGGCTTCAATAAAACAGCAAGTAACAATGAAAAGTGCTGGCTTTGAACCGGACAGCTTTGGTACCAACAAATAGAGCAGCTTCATGGGCACAGGTTGTCTTGGTGAGAACACTGACTCTCTGAACCAGGACAGGGGACTTCTGGAGAATGTATCAGCACCATGAGCAGAAAAGGTAGAAAATGTCAGATCACAGTAACGGATTAGAGGACTGCACTGAAACATATAACGCAGAGCCTGTCCAGGAACTCCCAGACTATCTGGACAGAGAGTGAAGGGCCCGACTATCTCACACATCAGCTTGGACAGAGCTCCGGGAACCCACTAGCGCTGCTGTTGTCGCGGCTGTTGGGCCACTCAGGTAAAGCCTAGGGAAACAGATTGCATCTCTGAGAAATGGAGCTGTAAGAAGTTATGTGCCAGATAACCACATTAATAGGATAACATGTTTTTCATTTGTGTTTCTTCAGAATCTATTTGTCATCATTAGGACTGCCAGGTGTTGAGTATTGACTCAGGCTGTATTTTAGTTCCTGTCTAGCAAAATGGGAAAATTAAAAAGCACTCACATAAACTCCATTTATATAACCTTTACAATTTCTTTCATGTGATAGGATGCACTAAATCCGGATCTTCTTATTCCTTAAGACTTGACAACTAGTGCATTATGTGTGTGTGTGTGCGTGTGCGTGTGTGTGTGTGTGTGTGTGTGTGTGTGTGTTTTAATTTTCTGTATATCATGACATTTTGTCATCTTGCAAAAGCTTTCCCTCCCTGGGATAGCCAATTAAAAGACAACAAAGGACCCCCACCAGGGGCATGCCTTTGATATGCAAGCTACCCAATCCAGGACCCTATCTCCTACAGCTAGCCTTTAAGACAATATTCCTCAGCCTGAATCATCTCAGGACTGGGGAAAAATCAGCTAGAGATCACTCTTATAGCCCCAAACCCACCAAAATTATTCAAACTAGCCAATCCCAAACTATTCCCCTTGCCCTGCCTTTCCTGCAGAAACCCCAGTAAAGGCTGCGGCTGAAGCATTTCCGTTCCTGTCTTCTCACTCTGACCCCCTGATGTTTTTCCACACATGGCAAGCCATTCCTCCTGTCAGTAAGGCCTGTGTGTAAAACAAAGTTTGCTCTTTCCTGGGCCTTTCCTCTTCCAGCCACATGTGATTGATCAACTCACAAAAGAATACACAATGACCAGAAATAATGACAAACTTTCTGTATCTAAAACTGATAGTTATTTGCTTTCAGTGATCCTAATAGCAGAAACAGAATTTTCTTTTTAGGGCAGATTCTTTGTTCTGGAAGGAGCCATTTTTTTTTCCTTCCCTGGGTATGCAGATGTAAGTCTACTACTTATTAGTTTCTATAGGTTAACTCCTAATTTTGGAGAATTCAGTCAAACGCAAACAGCTTACCTGCAATGGAAATGATGTCATGTTTTCCATTAGCAGGCAGGGGAAAAGACTGCTCTTCTGAAAGGCTTTGTGAGGGAATCGGCGGTCATTGGGAGAAGTTTGCAGCAATCCTGAGACCACAGGACAGGGTTTAGTCAGCCTGTCTTGGAAAAGATGGGAAAGAAATCGCTCTGACTTGAGGAGGAGAGGATTTCCCTAAAATAGTGACAGGCTGAATAATAGAGACAAAAATAAAATAAAATAAACATGAAATAGACACAGTAAAATTTTTTCATCTTTAACTTCCAGTACATTAGTTTTAAAGACAATGTATAGACATATAAAAGCTAGTAAATCTGTCAAAATTTTAGAGACAAAAATAACGCATAATAACATGGCCCCCAACTTAATGGTTAAAAACAACAATCATTTATTCTCACTCCCTGTCTGAAGGTTGGCAGAGGGGTGGGCTGGTCTGCATTGCTCTCAGCTGGGCTGCCCTTATAAGGTGGCCCCATATGTCTATCCTCCTTTGAGCAGCAGGCTCACAAGGCAATGGCAGAAGCACAGGAAGGCAAGCCGAACCATACTCTGCAAGCTACTGCCTGTCCACATCTGTTAACATCCCAATTATCCGAGCAAGTAACATGCCTAAACCCAAATCAAGAAATGGATTGTTACCTGGAGCTGGGTTGCTGTGAGTTCCTGGGATGGCATAGCTGCAGCCCCTGCTGCAGTGGGCTGCCATAGGCTACAGTGAGTGGCTGGCAACCAGCGTGAGCAGCTGGCAGCCGGTGTGAGCTGCCAAGAGCCACTGTGAGGGGCCGTCCAGAGGCCGGTGACCGATCTGCCTCACCCAAGAAGAGTGCAGTGACAATACCAACATGGGCCACTGAAGCAACATCTTCCACAACTAGACTGAACAACTAAAGGATAGCAACTTGTCTGTTCCTCTTCCCTAGTTCCCCAATGCTGTTCCCCTCTCTTAAATTCCCAATAAAATCTTTAAAAAAAATAAAAAATGGATTTTTACCTCTCTAATCGAAAGAACTAAAAAGACATGATACAAAGGGCATGGACATAGGCCAGGGCAAAGAATTAGGGAGATAATTTACTCTACCACAAAGACACTGTCAAGGAAAGGAAAATCACCAAATGAAATATGTACAAATACATTATTCAAAAAAAAAAAAGTAAATGTTGCTGTAGACTGAAATTTTGTGTCCCCCAGACTTCCTATGTGAAAGCCTAACCACCAATGTGATGCGTTTGGAGGTGGGATTAGGTCATGAGCGTAGACGCCCCATGAATGGGATTAGTGCTCTTTTAAAAGACCCCAGAGAACAACCTTGCCTGTTCTGCCATCTGAGGACACAGCAAAAAGTGGTTGTCTATGAATCAGGAGGTGGGCCCTTACCAGAGACCAAATCTGCCAGTGTATTGATGTTAGACTTCCCAACCTCCAGAACTGTGAGAAATAAATTCCTGTTGTTTATAATTCACCCAATCTATGGTATTTTGTTATAGCAGCTCGAATGGACTAAAACATGTATGTTTCCCCTTCAACTGGTGGTTACATATTTATAGACCACATCTGTAACCTTGGCGTTTTGTGTACAAATTTGAGATAAACATTAGCCCACACAAAAAAGTAGTAACTGTCTTACATTATGTGTATTGTGAAGTATGAAGTATGAAGGTTTTTGTGAGTCTTAATTGCTAGAGCAGATGGGAGTTTCCAAGTGCTCTATTATTCAGAGCAAGAGTTTACAAGTATCCCATTTACTAATTAATCATACTAGTCAATAATCATGCCAGTTGAAACAGTAAAAAATGAATACCAGAATACTTCCATACCATTATGAGATGTAATTGAGTTTATAATAAAGTGAATGTTTTCCAGCAAGACAATACAGAACCACCAACTTCTCTGTAAGAAGTAAAAGGCTTTTCTTTAAATCACCAATGTCAACAGTTTAGCATGAATATTCCAGATAGTTTGGTCTTCAAGATACTTCAGTGGTCTAATTTCCTTAAATATATGATCTTGCCCAAAAGTTTGTTACATAACAAAATAACTACACACCTTCTCACTGTCTATTCAAAAGTGGAATATGAGACTAACTCTAAGCTTGTAATTACAGTTTACAGACCACTGCATAAAAAAAATGGCAGACTTAATTGGTTAATCCATAAAGAAAAAAAATTATAAAAGAGGTTGAGTGACTGTGGAAGATTTTAAGGACTGTGGAATCTAGAAATGGAAGTCCCTCCAAATGTGTAACTGCAGCAGATTGCACGAGCTGTTGACAGGGATGAGGGATGCTACGATGCAATTCAAGAATTAAGCTGAAGAGGAAGGCTGGGACCTGCTATTATCCACTGGTATGTCCTGTCTGTAAAAATCTTAAAAATAAGCAAAAGCTTATTACAGTACTAAAACGTGTCCCATCACTGTTGAAATCCATCAGAGACAGATGGCTAATTTGACTAAAGCAACCTTTGTATACAATGGAACAGATCCATTGGTCCTGCACCAAAGAATTGTAGTTTAAACTTCCCCTGCTTCAGCTATTACATTAATTCCAAGGTTTGCTGAGTCTCAAAAGAACAAGATTAAGATTTCAACATATTCTTCAAGGATTAAAACAACTCAAGGATTTGGTACTAATAAATAATGAGGACCCAGACTTCCCAAAGACAGCAAAATGAATAATAACCATATGTAGCACAGGTGGGCAGTTTTATATCCTAATGTATTATTTATATACAAGGGGGAAGTATTGTTAAATGAAAAGCACTGTTACCAAGACTGATGTTTTAAGACAATACAGATTCAGATAAATAGGTCCTCCGTGTTTTTCTATTTGAAATTTAAATTATGTTGATCTGTTTTTTAATTATTTCAAAAAGGCAGGGGTTAAATAAAGGTACAAAATGTTGAATCTATGCTAGCATATTTTTAACCAAGTGCAAATGTATGCCCTAGATATCTATGGTTTATTAATGAAATAAAATTATTAGGAGCTTTACCTAACTAATATTTTATTAAAGTTTGACTGACTGATTGGCATGGTATTTCAAATTTGTGAATTAATTTTTTTTCTCCAATTAGAATCTGGTCATTAAATTATTCCATGGGTACTGAGTAGCAGCTAAGAAGTTGACTTTATTATTCAACTACTAACTAATCCAATCTTCTTTTTTTTTTTCTAGAAAAGTAAGTGGTAGGTCAAAATATCTAGGTCTTGTAACATGACTAATTGGTCTTAGAAATTACCTTTCTTATTGAGGGTTAGTGTTATAAAGATAACAAAACATTATTTCTAGACTAGGGTATTTGATGGAAGGGGTTGCTCACACTCAAACCATTTCAAACTCTCCATGAAGATCTACTTGACCTATTACATTTCTAGGCTGTCAGCTTCGGTATAGATCTTACCACATCATGTGATTCTCTCTCTCTCTCTCTCTCTCTCTCTCTCTCTCTCTCTTCTTCCCCCTCTCCCCCCAGAACTCTAAGCTATTTATTTCAAAGTTTAAAAATTCCCTGTCTATCCTATGATTATCATAGTAATTACCCAGCATTTATCTGGTGCCAGCACTTAATTGGTACTCAATAAATATTATATACATTGAATAAATGGATCACTGTAAGTTTCAGAGTAAGTGACACAGTGGCTTTGCATGTAAAAATTGGTCAATATATATGCATGGCTCTGAATTAAATCATATCTTTCTATTCCTTATTAACACACTTTTGCTAGTCAAGAGTGCTTTGCATTTATTCAGTTGCCTCTCCTCCTCTACCTGCCATGCTAGTCTCACTCTTGAGTTCTCTGAAAACTGCAACTCAGTAAACGCTTTGGCTGAGTTCTTCCACTTGATGTGTCCTTGAGAATACTGAGAATTTTAATGTGGGTCTGTGGGGTTCAAAATTATTTTTTTGTTATTACCACCTGCATTATTCAGAGTCCAATCAGGAACCTGAAACTACACCATGATTTGAACAGGCAACATCTAATACCAAGAATTATTATATAGAGTAAAGAAAAATTAAATAATCTTTAAATTATTAAATAACCAAGAATTACAAAATATCAATTAACTATAAAGGTGTAGCAAGGACTCTAGAGAATATTCTAGAGCTGAGGGAGAGTATCCAAGGAAGGTACAACTTAGATAGGTGAGGAGGCCTCTCTAAGTCTAGAACTCAGGCCTCAGTGGAGAAGTCCAGTGAGTTGTCCAGACCAGGGCTGGTCTATCATTGCTGGGGGATGGGGATGGGGTGGGGGTGGGGGTGAGAGAGAGAGAGAGAGAGAGAGAGAGAGAGAGAGAGAGAGAGGAATGAGGAGAGGAGGGGGAAAACTAAGAAATAATTATTTTGCTACAAGATAGCCCTTGTTGGAGGCAAAATAATGGATTTGATAGTCTTAAAGTACCACTTGTGTTCTATGGTATTGTGAATAAATGGTAATAATAAGTAATTGAGAAGAAAGACTATTTTATAGAGCCAAAATATTTATTTTCAACAAAGTAGATGCTTTTCCTTAAGAGTTCATGAAAGGGATAGTCTCCTCACAATCTTTTTGATATGCCTTTAACACACATTTAAAAACTCATGTTTAGGGCCAGCCGAGTGGCGCTTTGGTTAAGAGTAGGCTTGGGACACCAGCAGCCCCAGTTCGTATCCCACATGTAGAAGCCAGTGACACTGCCCTCTACAAAAAAACCAAAAACAAAAAAAACTCATGTTTGCTTCTGAAAAGATGTATAGGTAACAAATTTTCCATGGGTTTTGTAAAAATCTCTGGGAAGGATTTTTGATTCATCTAGTAGCACACAACGGAAGTTAGAGGATGATTAAAACTAGTCTAGTTGATATTTCCTGAGTTTTCCTTTGACCATGATGATATTTCATGTTTTACTGCTAAATTCAGAGTCATCACTTACTTTAGCCCTTCAACAATAGTATAAAGAGGGACAGCATTTAAAATCATTCCTCCTGAGCAACAGCAGTTCAATGCCCAGCCCTAGCTGAGTTGCCACTGAGCTGCCAACAGGTGGCAAGATGGCTCAGCCAAAAAATAAAAATAAATAAAAAATAAATAAAAATCATTCCTAGGTGAAGGCATAACATTATTGAGGTTTTAGAACAGTAAATTTGTGTTGAGAAATAAAGTTTAAGAAAAACTGTTATCTGCCCACATCAACTGAAATAAAAATAAATCAGATTAGAATAAAAATAATTTTTGAGACAAAATTTCTGAAATGTTGTTATTAAAATGCTACTTTGTTTGTTTTATATGTTGTATTATCAACGAATGTCTGGATATTCATAACTGGTTAGTGCAAAGATGTGGCATGCTTTGTGTTATATTAGAAAATAGATGAGTGCAATTATTTTATTTTTCAGGTTATAAAAAATAATGCATGCACACTTTTTAAAAGCATGAGGAGTAGAAATATATAAAAAGATGCAGAAAATAATAAAGTCAATAATTTCAACTATGAAACTATGACAAATCACCTAGACACAAAGCTCACTATGTGACAGGTAACTATAATTAACCCTTAATGCCTTCAGATGGACACGTGGAGAGAAGCACTAACCCTGATACAAAAATAAAGTTGGTTAAAGCATTGATACGCTGACCTAGGAGAGTTAAGGACATAGAGAGTTAGGGCACATCCAAAACAGTGAATGGAATGTAACTGCTGAGCAGTTGATACCATCAATTTTCCAGGTTTCCCCATGGTTAATAAGTTAATGACCCTTATTCTTACCACTTCAAATGAATTTACTCAAATAATTTAAAAATATCTGGAGTTCACTCATGCATCCTGCTAGAGTTATAGTCATAAATCACCTGAGCTAGTCACCAGACTCCATAAAAATCTATAAATCATCAAAGGAGATGTGTTTGAAAGACGCTATGTAAGATATTAAGCACAAAAATATCATGTAGCAAAGTGAATACTCCACAGCACTAGTCCAGTAAGATTTTTTAAGAAAGAAAAGTGGGAAGGGCAGTTTACTAACCCTTTCTGCAAGTCTCAATGCACATAAAGTTTCTGAGAAATCTGCTTGTAAACAGACCTGATTAACTTTGTATATTCCAGAGTCTTTTCATTATATATTTACCATGAAACATTAAGCCAAACTTCTTCAATACTCCTCAGCAATATCTTGAAAGTTTGAGATCAATTCACATGAAATTCTATTACTAAATATACTCAAAAGAACGAAAAATAATGTCCACACATTTCAAATATAAAGATTATAGAAAGTATGGCTTGGACTAAATGCTGGTGTTAATATCACCAGTGAGAAAACCAGTTGTAAGACTGAGGGTTTAAGCACCTTTGATTTTCACAAAACCATTAGCAAGTTAGAGTGGCCTTTTTTAACTTGCTTTCTGGGTGAAAAATGTATGATTTGCATATTTCAAATGTGTACTCAGGGGCTAACAGCTATAATAAAAAATATGCTTCCTAAATGGCACATGTTTTCCTAATTGCCCAAAAGATCAATGTAAAAAACCACGGCCACTTCAAATTCAATTCTGAATCAATGGGGACACGGTATGTCGGTATGTCAATCACGTCTGCCAAGCCTATTATCTCCCACCAGTTAAGATGCCTCCTTGCACATCTAGTGCTAAGCGATTCGCTACTTTGTGTTTGCTTTGTTGTTCATGCTGTGGTTTGTTTGTTGTACAGAGGGATGGTCACTGATAGGTGCGGAGGTGTAGACAGAATTCTAAGTCAGCAGGCTAATAACCTCTGAAGTATAGAGCTTTTTCTTCCCACCAGAGGGGAAGATACTAATTAACAAAGCCAATCAAGCCAGTTCTCCCACCAAATCTGTACTGGAGAACACAAAGATTACCTAATGGGACAAACGTGTAGAGAGAAATAAAGATACCATGACAGTGATACCACAAGGCCAGGATGGAAGATACCTAGGACTACTTTAGATCACCAGAGAACTACAGATTCCGGCTGGATTTATTGGTAAAGGTAAACTAACCTTTCCTAAATGTAATCTAGTTTACCAACAGAATGGTACTAAGAGAGGTGGGTATAAAATAACGATCTATACGATCCGACAACTAAAATTGTTTTAATTGTTTTTCAGAAAAAAATCATTTTTATTATTGAACTACTCATTGCCACGTTCAATATTTAAATGAAAAATCCTAACGCTGTACTGGTATTGTAAAAATCTGTCAACGTCTGTGACAAATGAGTTTCATATCCATGAATTAATTCTAAGTCATCTGTTGGCGGTGTTTAATAATATTTGTGCAAATAAAAGAAAAATAGAAAGACTCATACCACTAAAAGCTGACAGCTAAGTTCTAAATGCATTGAAGTATCCATATTTAATAATTGGAAAGCAGTTTAAACTGCACACCATAAAATCCATCAACACACACTTTTATTTAAAGAGGAAATCTCCATTTTGTGGTAAGGTAGACTCAATATTTGGTTTGAAAACATCTCATGTTTTTATAGATCAGAAAAGATTAGAGAGAGGGGCAGGGATCGTGTGCTGGATACATTTTATTTTTCAAAAAGTAATATGTTCATGATTTGGTATACACTGTGAACAAGAATGAAAGCCACAGATTAAAGGTGCACACGCAGCAAAAGCCAAGGAAAACGACGCAGGGCACTTCTTATGTTGTATTATTTACACAGGTGACTTTCTGCCAACAAGGCTTTCTTCCCTCCAACACATTTGAAATCGGTGGTGTCAATCAATGACATTTAACAGTTCTGTCATGGTCAAAGGGAAACAGGAAACCTGCTTGGATCTTTACAGTGAATATTTAAAAGTGATAATAAGAAAAAACAAAAGCAGCCTTAAGTACAGCAAGTTACTACAAATGGAAAAAAACAAGAGTATAATGTGGGGGTGGGTGGGAGGTGGGGGGTGGGAATTAAAAGCCATGTCCATGAAGTAAACTTTGAATGATTTTTAAAAATGTATGAGTTTACTGATGGTTTTCTGGGATTAATGTAACCTACTTTAATGAAAAAGCTGTGTTTCAAGTGTTCACTTATGAGGTCTGACAATTAAGTTTGCGAACTTGTTGCTAACCTTTTTTAATGTCAGAGGGATTATTCATTATGAATTTGTACCAACTGGAAAAACAGTTAACCAAGTTTACTATTTGGAAGTGCTGGAAAAGCTGCATGAAAAAGCTAGACGACCTGACCTTTTCACCAACAATTCATAGTTCTTGCATCACGACAATGCACCAGCTCACACGATACTGTCTGAGGGAGTTTTTAGCCAAGAAACAGATAACTGTATTGGAACACCCTCCCTACTCACCTGATCTGGCCCCCAGCGACTACTTTCTTTACCCGAAGATAAAGGAAATATTGAAAGGAAGACATTTTGATGATATTCAGGACATCAAGGGTAATATGATTACAGCTCTGATGGCCATTCCAGAAAAGAATTCTAAAATTGCTTTGAAGGGTGGACTCGGCACTGGTATCAGTGCATAGCTTCCCAAGGGGAGTACTTTGAAGGTGACCATAGTGCTATTCAGCAATGAGGTATGTAGCACTTGTTTTCTAAGATGAGTTAGCAAACTTAATTGTCAAACCTCATATATATGCAGTGCTGTGCTAGGCACTTCAGGCGAATATTTAGGTGTTTAATACACAACTCCTGCTTTTTAGATGACCAGTATGATGGTGAAATGGAGAAAGTGATCCTGGGTTTAGAACAACAAAACTATTACTTTAAATGGTATATATTAGCACCCTGACATCAATACAGCAGAATTTTATAATTATTCCAAAGACAAGAGGTTACACATAATGGGAAAAAAAAACTTTACATAGAAAATTCCTGTTAATATGAACTTGGAAAACACAGTTTCCCAATACAAAATGGTAAGAGGAGTTGAACAATGAGGACACAAGATATGGAAACTATCAGTTTACTCACAGAATCTACTTAAGTCATAATATTATTGAAACAGGCTGCAATATTCATTGAATACTGAAGGAGAGAACCATCAGATTTCTAAGGGAAAACAAATTCAAGGCCCTTATTTACACCATCAAGAATTTATTGCACTCAAATGAAGAACTTTTCCTCTGCCTCCAATTCTACCTAAAGGATGTTAGAAATGGAAAAGAAAGCCACATAGTGAAACCCCTTTGGTTTTGATAAGGGATCTGGACATCCCAGAAAAGGAGTAAGAGGGGGGCTGCAGGACAGGGGCTGTATCTGGTTTTTGTATGACTTTAAAACCTCAAGAATGTTCCTTGGTCCCTCCAGTCCCATGCTTTCTGTTCTTCAGTGGGCCTCTAGAAAGTCAGGGCATTTCATCTTTTTAATTTTTTTAATTTTTCATTTACAGTTGACATACAACATTATATTAGTTTCAGGTGTGCCACAGTGATTAGATATTTATATACCTTATGAAGTGTCCATCCCAATAAGCCTAGTACCTATCCTTCTGATCCCACACATAGTTATTACAATATTATTGTGTTCCTTATGCTGTACTTCACATCTTGTTAGTTTTAAGGCCTAGTGCCTACAACAGTACCTGATTCATTTTAGGCACACAATGAATTAAATTAATTCATGTTCAAGTTCTCAGTTTTATTTCAAACTTTTATGTTAAACAAGATTTTTGATCCTCCATGACTCACAAATGATCCACACAAGTTATTTTTACAGACTGTCCCCAAGTTGTATTTTCCTGAAGCATATACTTAGGGCTTAAAGCTTGTAATGAGGGTTTCTCATACACAAATCATAAACAGGAAATCTAGTATATAAAAGAGCTTCAATTTAAACCTAATTTTTTCTTTATTGAAAAGACAGTGAAAGCTAAATAATACATAAATTCTTATAGTGTGCCTTGTACATTAGAGAATGAATTAAGACAGCTATATTTTAGAGAAAAGATGGGCTCAGTAATTTCCAGGCATTTCAGATCAGAAGAGGGGCAGGCTGTAATAAAAGCAGTAGGTGACATAGACAAAGCTGCAGTCAACTGCTGATGGTGTTAAGTACAGATTGTGAAGCTTTGGGACCCATGGTCTTCCCAGCCTTGTACCTCCACTTTGGAGCACTTTATCGGTGCTCAAAAGAATCAACAACTGTGCAACCGCAACAAAAAGAATAAAATACCTAGGAATAAACTTAACCAAGGATGCAAAAGGTCTATATGCTGAAAACTATAAGACATTTTTAAAAGAAATTGAAGAAGACACAAAGAAATGGAAAGACATTCTGTGTTAGTGGATTGGAAAAATCAACATAGTTAAAATGGCCATATTAGCCAAAGCAATATACAGATTTAATGCAATCAAACCCCAACAAAATCCCAATGGCATTTTTTAAATAGATAGAACAAAAAAATCATCAGATTTGTATGGAACTACAAAAGAGCCTGAACAGCTAAAGCATCCTAAGAAAAAAGAACAATGCTAGAGGTATCACACTCCCTGACTTTAGCTTGTACTACAGACCAACAATAATCAAAACAGCATAGTATTGGCAGAAAAAGAGACACACAGACCAATGGAATAGAATCAAGAATCCAGAAATAAACCCACATAAATATGAACACATAATTTTCAACAAAGAAGCCAAAAAAATGGAGAAAAGAAAGCGTCTTGAGTAAATGGTGCTGGAAGAATAGGAAAGCCACCAAAAGAATGAAACTAGACTGTATCACCATACACCAAATTAACTCAAAATGGATCAATGACCTAAACATAAGACCTGCAACAATAAACTGCTTAGAAGGAAACACAGGTACTAAACTTATGGACCTTGGGTTCAAAGAGCATTTTACGAATTTGACCTCAAAGTCAAGGGAAGTAAAAGCTAAAATAAATGAATGGGACTATATCAAACTAAAAAGCTTCTGCACAGCAAAAAAAACCATTGATAAAACAAAAAGGAAACAAACAAAATGGGAGAAGATTTTTGCAAACAACACCTCCAATAGGGGGCAAATATCCAAAATATATAAAGAACTCAACTCAACAACAACAAAAAAACCAATCCAATTAAAAAACGGGCAGAGGAGGGCCGGCCGAGTGGCACGGTGGTTAAGAGCTGGCTTGGGATGCCAGTGGCCCCAATTCGGATCCCACATATGAGGGCCAGTGACACTGTCCTCTAAAAAAAACAAACAAAAAAAAACACAAATGGGCAAAGGACCTGAATAGACATTTCTCCAAAGAGGAAATACAAATAGCTAATAGACATATGAAAAAATGCGCAAAATCACTAATCATCAGAGAAACGCAAATAAAAAGCACAATGAGATATCACCTCACACCAGTTAGAATGGCTACCATCAACATGACAAATAATAACAAGTGTTGGAGAGGCTGTGGAGAAAAAGGAACCCTCATACACTGTTGGTGGGAATGCAGATTGGTGCAGCCGCTATGGAAGGCAGTGTGGAGGCTCCTCAAAAAATTAAGAATAAGAGCATGCCGAGTGGCACGGTGGTTAAGCGTTGGCTTGGGAAGCCAATGGCCCTGGTTCGGGTCCCACATATGAGGGCCAGTGACACTGCCCTCAAAAAAAAAAAAAATTAAGAATAGAATTACCGTATGACTCAGCAATCCCTTTCCCGGGTATACACCCAAAAAACTTGAAAACATTTATCCGTAAAGATATATGTACTCCGATGTTCATTGCAGCTTTATTTACAGTGGCCAAGACATGGAAACAACCGAAGTGTCCTTCGATAGATGATTGGATAAAGAAGATGTGGTGTATATACAATGGAATACTACTATTCTGCCATAAGAAAGATGAAATAGTGTCATTTGCAACAACATGGATGGATCTTGAGGTTATAATGCTAAGAGAAAAAAGTCAGACCGAAATCGTCGAGAACCATACGATTTCACTGATAGATGGGATATAAAACTGAAAACAACAAAAGAACAAGAAAAACAAATGAAGAAACAAAAACTCAGGCACAGACAATAGTTCAGTCGTTGCCAGAGGGTAAGGGGGGAGGGTGTGGTAGATGAGGGTAAAGAAGATCAAATACATGGTGATGGAAGGAGAACTGACTTTGGGTGGTGAACACATAATATGATATATAGATGATGTATTACAGAATTGTACACCTAAAACCTATGTAGTTTTGCTAACAATTGTCACCTCAATAAACTTCAATTAAAAAAAAAATCAACAACTGAATGAGGAGACTAAGAATTTTCTCTCTTCAACTTCCTCATCTTCCTCTTTCCTTTTTTGTTAGTTTTATGTGCACAAAACAATGTACTACTCATTTACACCCCTCACAAAGTGATAACCCTTCCCCCAATCTACTACCCCTCTGACATAGTACATAGCTGTTACAATTCCATTGACTCTATTCCCTATGCTGTACTTAACATCCCGTGACTATATATATATATATATATATATATATATATATATGCTCCATATATAACATTGTAGTTGACATTCAGCATTATTCAGCTTCAGCTTCAGGTGTTCAGCACAGTGGTCAGGCATCTACACTGTCCATGAAGTGGTCTCCCAAATAAGACAAGTGCCTATCTGATACCCTGTAAAAATCTTTACATTTTCCCAGGTGCTCTTATGAGTTTTCACCCAGGACCTGGCCTGAAGAGAAGATGAAGGAAAGTAGAAGTTAGAAAGGATGACAGTAGGAGATATACTGGCTATAGTTGAGTGAGAAAAAATATTGTCATAGCTAGCTGACCTTTCCAGGTTTATCCAGATAAAAAGAATAAAAGTCAGTCACTGCTGTATGAAATTCATTCAAAGTTCAAACCAGGCTAAACAGAGGTTCTGGCTTAAGAAGTCTCTGATTTAAGATGTGGCTTTATGCTTGCTCTGGTGTTACTTAAATTCTGTAAGCATCAGTTGAGTGTCTGTAAACAAATGTAAAGTATATCTCTAATTTACATGGGGTTGTTATTATTAAAATGTTTCACCTAAAATACTTAGCCCTGAAGAGAGAATGCACTAAGCCCTGCGTGTTACATATTGTTGCTATCACCCATGGACATGAACATAAAATCATTCTGTGGTTTAAAATGAAGAAACACACTAACTTAATCCTTTTTAAATGAAGATTCGTGTCTGAGAATAAAAGTTTAGCTTATATATTTTGACATCATATAAATGGCAGGCTCTTAATAAAAGTATATATTATATATATCCAGTAAAAATGATCATGAGAAAACAGTTCAAATAATTAGATGGATCAGTAATCTGTGTTCTATTATTGGTTACAACCACATCGCTAGTTCAAGTTCATGCAGCAAATATGATTAGCGCAAACACACTGGGGTGGAAAAACAGCGAACAAAAACTAAACTTCCATTCATTTATTTTATTTATGGTACATGTATAAGTTATGTCACTAGCTCTAAAGGTCTTAAAGAATGGTTATTCATTAAAAAAATAATTTAATCCCCATTCTCAATTTATAGAATAAAAACTGTATATATATATATATATATATATATATATATACTAAATCTAAATTTCATATTCATAAACTTGTAGCAATGTGAAAAGAATTTATCTTATTAATATGAACCATAATATTTAATTGCTAAATGATAAATATAATTGCTAACTAAACTTCTTTAGTAATTAATTTCTAAATAAATTAAGAACACACATTCAGTCCTTAAAATAGGATATTAATATAGTGTCGACAACGTGCCCTCATATCCTTGAATAACAATGCTTCAGTTTCAAAAGAGCAAAGCAATTTTTAAACAAGTTTTGAACGTGATTGTTTTATACTTTAAAACTGTGTTCTTTGCAGAAGCAAAATGTAAAGATACTGCTATAATCAGTGGCGTCCTCTAAAATCAACTATTGCTACAGCCATGCTAATAATGAGATTGATTTTCATGTGCAGAATGAGAAATCATAATTTTTATATTTGAGTCCCAGTTTCATATATTATTTCTAAAATATGCCTGAACTTGCTCATCTGAGTAATTTAAGCATTAGATATGTGCCTGTTCTGCACAACAAAGAAAACCAACAACAAAACAAAAAGACAACCTATTGAATGGGGAGAATATATTCACAAATGATATATCTGATAAGGGGTTGACATCCAAGATATACAAGAAACTCACACAACTCAATAACAATAAAGTAAACAATCCAATCAAAAAATGGGCTAAGGGAGCTGGCCAAGTGGCACGTTGGTTAGGAGCTGGCTTGGGACGCCAACTTTGAGCAGCAGGGCCCCGGTTCGGATTCCACATATGAGGGCCAGTGATGCTGCACCCTCTACAGCTAAGATGGTGAACAACAGCTCCACCTTGAACTGGGCTGCTGTGAGTCACCAACAACTGCGTAGGTTGCAGCCCCTGCTGCAGTGGGCTGCCATAGGCTACAGTGAGTGGCCGGCAGCCAGCATGAGTAGCCGGCAGCTGGAGTGAGCTGCTAAGAGCCGCCGTCCAGAGGCCGGCGACCGATCTGCCTCACCAAGAAGAGAGCAATGATAATACCAACATGGGCCAGTGAAGCAACGTCCTCCGCAACTAGACTGAAGAACAAAAGGACAGCAACTTGTCTGTTCCCTTTCCCCAATTCCCCAACGCTGTTGCCTTCCCCCAATTCCCCAATAAAATCTTTAAAAAAAAAAAATTGGCAGAGGACACAAAAATACATTTCCTCAAAGAAGACATACAAATAGATGGCCAACAGACATATGAAAGGATGCTCAAGGTCACTAATCACAGGGAAATGCTAATCAAAACCACAATGAGATACCGTCTCATGCCAGTAAGGATGGCTATTATCAAAAAGTCAACAAATAACATGTGTTGGTGAGAATGTGGAGAAAAGTGAACCTTTATGTGTGCTAATTGTTGGATTATAAGTTGGTGCAGCCACTATGGAAAACACTATGGAGATTCCTCAAAAAAACAAAAACAGATGTACCATAGATCCAGCAATTCCACTTCTAAGTAATTATCTGGAGAAAATGAAAACACTAAATAGAAAAGATATATGCACCCCTATGCTCACTGCAGCATTACTGTCAACAGCCAAGATATGAAAGCAATCTAGATGTCCATGTCCATTGATAGATGAATGGATAAGGACGAAGTGGGATATAAATATAGAATGGAATATTAATTATGCAGCAATAAAAACGAATGAAGTTTTGGGCCAGCTGAATGACGCAGTGGCTAAGAGCTGGCTTGGGATGCCAGCCGCCCGGGTTCAGATCCCAAATATGAGGGCCAGTGACACTGCCCTTTAAAAAAAAAGAATGAAATCTTGCATTTGTGACAACATGGATGGACCTAGAGGGTATTATGCTAAGTGACATAAGTCAGACAGAGAACAACAAATGCTGTATGGTTTCATTTATATGCAGAATCTAAAAAAAACAAACACATCAAACAAAACAAAACAAAAACAGACTGATAGAAACAGACACCATGGTTACCAGAAGGGAAGGGACAGGGCGATGGTTTTAAAAAGTGAAGGACAATATAGTTAATAATACTGTGAAAAGTTTACATGGTGACATGATTACTAGAATTTGTAGGGTGATCACATTGTAGGTATAAAAATGTTGAATCACTATATTCTACACCTGAATCTAATATAACAATATTGCATATCAACTATATTTAAATAAAATCAATAATATGTACATGCATGTTATACAGGACAGAAAAAACAGATGGAATCATGTGAATATTACAATATAACTGTCAACAATTGTAATGTCATAAATTCTAGGCAAACCTTTTCTAAAATAATAAAAAGCATACATAACCACATTTTTAACTTGCTTTTAATGCATTTCCTTTATGCATGTTGGTATGTTAGGGATGTTGGTAATGGTGAGAGGAAAGAGGATTGAGAAAAATATTTTATCTTAATGAAAGAAAAGAAAAAAATAGCAATGTATCATAGTAATTATGAATGAATGCATTGAAGAAGAGTTCTCTGGATTTAAATCTCAGTCTAGCCACTTTTTCATGCTCCTTTATCTCTCAGTCTGTCTTATTTGATAATGGGGCAACTGTAATTTTCTGAGTTAGCAAGAAAATAAGGACACTTAGAATACTGTCTGTCATGCATATATAAACTCCCAGTGCCTCTAATGCTTTTATTTCAAACTTTTATCATCTCTCTTGATTTGGGTGAAATGATTTTCTAATAATTATTCATTATCTTTAAACACAGGCACAAGAAAAACTACGCCATGACTGGAAATCTCCCTATGCATACCAAAGATATTAGTTGAGATGTATTACTTATAAATTTGCTATGACACTCTAGAAACATTTAATGAACTGATTATATTGAATATTTGTTAATTTCTAAAGTAGATACCAACCATCCTTTTAAAAATAAAATTTGATTTACATATTGATAAATTTGTCCACATTTTATCCATCCTAAGGAGGAAGGCACTGCAATGTCTGAAACCTTTCATTTATGACTTCTATATATCGCTTTTTAAATTGAGATTTTCTTTAAAGTCTTTTTTTAACCAACTTACTTGATTTTGAAATAACATATTAAATTCCCATTTTTAATATATAGATAAGTAGACAGACAGACATACAATCAAAGCTTCTATTCTGCAAGATCTAACCATAACAATGCATTTCCGCATTGTGTGGATATATTTTCAGTTTAAGCAAATGATCTTGATTCCCCTAGGTTTTCTCTGTAATCTTATGATATGAAAATATGGCTAAGAATTTCTCAAAAATATTTTATTGGATTTCAAGGAGTTTAAGGTTTCTGGATACCAGGGAACAGGGCATATAAAAGTCAAATTCTCTAAACTAATACATATTTGATACATTTTTGCCTAGAATGGAGGGGGAAAAAATAGGTTTGATATGAGTTTTAGAACCAACAATCAAGGTGTTGAAGCAAATGAATCAAATTTACATATTCACATATTTTCAACACTTTGATAATTGCTAACCATTCAGCAGAGGCTGAAAAACTAGTAGCAGCTGACAAATGAAAAAGCCATGAACACTTTAGCCAGGCAGATTCACTTCTCATAACAAAGGATTGTGGCTGAAAGTATTCAGTTCTGAAATCTTCTAATCACAGCATCAGCATAAACCTTACTCACAGATCTGACTCAGATTAGAACATCATGCAAACTTTGTGGGAGGAAAAGCACTGATATACATAAATTGGATAATTAGATTTAATTTGATAATATCAGCAATCAATCATAATTAGAAGTAACATCTGGATTAAAAGTTGCAAATTTTTTCACATGAAATAAAATTATGAAATTACAGCCCTTCACTTTTATTTTCTATTCTTCTCTTAGTTTCCTTTTTGCAAAAGGTCTAATAATGACATTTACAAATAATAGTTTTAATAGATATAATTTATTTTAACATAAAATTCACCCTTTTATAATACTTTTAATTTTTATAAAGTTGATAGCGATCTCTCTTAAATTCAGATAAGGCTGAGTCCAGATGCTCAAAATTTTTTTTTTTTTGAGGGCCATGTCAATGGCCCTCATATGTGGGATTGAACCGGGGCCGCTGGCTTCCCAGGCCAGCGCTTAACCACCGCACCACTCAGCAGGCTCGATAGAGATCTCTCTTTTTTCACTCCTTGATTTATTGATTTGAATCTCTTCTCTTTTTTTTGGTCAGTCTAGTTAAACATTTGCCAGTTTTGTTGATCTTTTCAAAGAAGTAACTTTTCGTTTTGCTGATGTTCTCTATTGTTTTTCCATTCTCTATTTAATTTATTTCCATTCTAGCCTTTATTTTTTTCTACTGTTCTTCATGCTTAGGGTTTGGTGTTCTTTTCCTGATTTCTTAAGGTAAAAGGGAATTGATTTCAGATTTTGAAAGAAAGTAAGTTTCCCTACAAATGCTATGTTAGCAGCATCCAATACATTTTGGTATGTTGTATCTTCATATGTCTCATAGTGCTTTATAATTTCCTTTGTGATTCATTTTTTTATTTGTATTTTTATTTTTTTTAAGATTTTATTGGGGAATTGGGGGAAGAGAACAGCGTTGGGGAATCAGGGAAGGGGAACAGACAAGTTGCTGTCCTTTTGTTCTTCAGTCTAGTTGTGGAGGACGTTGCTTCACTGGCTCATGTTATCATCATTGCGCTCTTCCTGGATGAGGCAGATTGGTCGCCAGCCTCTGGATGGTCGCTCACTGCGGCTATTGGCAGCTCATGCTGGCTGCTGGCCACTCACTGTAGCCTATGGCAGCAGCAGGGGCTGCAGCCTACACCGTCACAGGGACTCGCAGCCCAGCTCCAGGTGGAGCTGTTGTTAGCTGTACAGGGCAGTGTCACTGGCCCTCATATGTGGGATCCGAACTGGGGCTGCTGGCGTCCCAAACCAGCTCTACACCAATGCACCACTCAGCCAGACCTTGATTTTTCATTTTAAATGGATTAGTTTTAATCAATGTATATTTAATATAATTACCAATAAGACCAACTTACAGCTGTTATTTTGCTATTTATTTTTATATATCTTATATTTTTCCATTGTCAATTCTTCCATTATTTCCTTCTTTTGTATTATATATTATGTAGTCTACCATTTTAATTTCTTTAATGTTCTTTAACTATGTTTTCTAAATAATGTTCTCAGTAGTTACCTTGCAGTTTGGAATTGGCATCTTAACTTAAAACCACCAATTGATATCAACCCAATTTCACAGTATGCAAAAACTTTGTTCCAATACAGCTCTCTTTGCTTTGTGCTATTATTATATTACAAATTACACTATTATATATTATAAACACATCAATACATGTTTGAAACTATTGCTTTATGCATTTGTGTTTTAAATCATATGGGAGAAGAAAAGTTACAAACAAAAATGTATGCATGCTATCTTTTTATATGCGTATATGTACTTCCTTTTATTCTGTGCTCTTTATTTCTTCGTGCGGATTTGGGTTACTGTCTAGTGCCCTTTCATGTCAGCATAGAGGGCTCTATTTTGTATTTCTCAGAGGGAATGTCTACTATTGACAAAGGCTCTCAAACTGTTAATTTGGGAATTTCTTAATTTCTCCATATTTTTAAGGATGTTGGTCTGGATGTAGAATGCTTGATTGACTATATTTCCTTTCAGCATTTTGAATATGTAATTCCACTCTCTTCTGGCCAACATGATTCCTGTTAAGTCAGCTGTTAATTTATTGAGAATCCTTTATATGTTATATAGGGTGCTTTCAATTGGGATATGGATTTTATCAGTTTAACTATGATGTGTCTAGAAATTGATTTCTTTGAGTTTCTCCTAGTTGGCATTGGTGTGTAGACTAATGTTTTTCATCCAATTTGGGGGATTTGGGACCATAATTTCTTCAAATACTCTTTCTGCCCCTTTCTCCTCTGCTTATAGGACTCCCATTATATGTATCTGGGAACACTCAATGCTGTCTAAGAGGCTTCTGAGCCTCTGTTCATTTTTATTTCTTCTTTGTATTCCTCAGACTGAACAGTGTAAATTCACCTATCATTGAGTTTGCACATTATTTCTTCTACCAGCTCAAATCTGCTGTTGAGCCCCCATTGGGATTTTTCATTTTAATTATTATACTTGCACTTCAGAATTTCCAGTTGGTTATTTTTTTTAAGTTTTATCTCTTTCCTTATATTCCCTATTTAGTGACACATTATTTTCATTTCTTCCTTCAGTTTGATAGGCATGATTTCCTTTAGTTTGGTGAGTGTATTTATAATTGCTCATTTAATGTCTTTCTCTAGTGAGCTCATCATCTGAGCTTCCTGACGGACAGTTTCATTTGACTAGGTGTAAACCTGTGTATGACCCATACTTTCCTATTTCCCTCTGTATGTCATATTTTGTTAATTGAAACTGTACAATTTATGAAATCAGATCCTTCATCCTTACAGTTTGTTGTTGTCACTATTTGTTTAATGAATCTCTTGGACTAATTCTACAAAGTTGGTTATCTTTATTACATGTAGCCATTCAAGTTTCTACTTAGTTAGCTTAGTGAGCAGCCAATGATTGGTCAGAGACTTCATTTAAGTGCATTGAACCAATAAGTTTCTAAACCTTTAAAGGGGAGCTGTGTGTGTATGTGTTGGAGTCATGCCTTCAAAACTCCAGCATTTTGAAACTCTTAGTCTTCACTTTCTGTTGTGGAAAGCCTGGGGGTCAACTAGAGGTAAGAAATTAAAGCCTTTTGAATCACTTCCTAGATATGCACAGAGCCATACAAATAATTATGCCCTTCAGATCCCCAGGGATGTGGCAGAGATTTTCATATCCTCTATGGACTTCTCATTTCTCTTTTCTTTTTTTCTTTTTTACTTTTTAAGATTTTGGTCTGCTTCTTGTTTTGTACAAATGGTATCACCATCTGAATTGTTAACAACTGCAGCTGATTTTTTTTCTACAAATTCCTTAGTGATAGGGCTTTCCTCACTTGTGTGAGCTCTGAATCAAGTCAAATAAAGACAGGACCTATGAATAAGCTTTGCCAGGGATCAGTCAGGAAGGTCAAATAGTGACAATTCAGTGAGGATGAAGCTTTTTTTGTTTGTTTGTTTTTTTGAGGGCAGTGTCACTGGCCTTCACATGTGAGACCGAACTGGGGCCGCTGGCTTCCCAAGCCAGCGCTTAACCACCGCACCACTCGGCCGGCCCAAAGCTTTTTTTTAAAGACTATTTTTTTAGAGGATTTTTAGGCTCACAACAAAATTGAGAGGAAGGTACAGAGATTTCTTATATACCCCTTCTCCCCACACACGAATTCCCTCCCTATTATTAACATCCCTCATGAAAGTGGTATATTTGCTACAATTGATGATCCTACATTGACACATCATAATCACCTCAAATCCACAGTTTACCTTAGGAGTCACTTTTGGTCCTGTACATTCCATGGGTTTGCACAAAAATATAATGTCATGTGTCCATCATTACAGTTTCATTCGGAATGTTTTTACTTCCCTAAAATCCTCTGTGCTCTACCTCTCCTTTACGGCCCCTGGCAACCACTGGTCTTTATACCATTTCCATAGTTTTTCTTTTTCCTGAATGTCATACAGTTGGAATCATACAGTATACAGCCTTTTCAGTTTGGCTTCTTTCACAGTAATATGCATGTAAGGTTCTTCCATGTCTTTTCATAGCCTGATAGTTCATTTCCTTTTAGTGCTGAATAATATCCCATTGTCTGGATGTACCACAGCCTCTTTATCCATTCTCCTACTGAATGACATCGTGTTGCTTCCATCTTTTAGTAATTATGAATAAAGTTGCTATAAGCATCCATGTACAGGCTTTTGTGTGGACGTAAGTTTTCAACTCCTCTAGGTAAATACCAAGGAGTGCAATTGTTGGATCATAGCTACTGTGTCTGGGAAGCTGATGGTTTTCTTAACTACTATAAAGCTAGAGAGAGGGAGAGGATTATAGAGATGGGGGAGGGAGAATTCCACAAAGCTCTCTGTTCTTATGGAGATCCAATGTTTTTTCTCAAATAAATACTTCTTGGATTGTTGAAACTCTTTGATTAATTTCTAGAGTTCTGAAAAGTGTCATGTTGACAGTTTTTGCTAATATTCTCATTCTCTCTCTCTCTCTCTCTCTCTCTCTCTCTCTCTCTCTCTCTCCCCCCCCCTCTCATCTCTATCTCTATCTCTATCTCTGTCTCCATCTCTCTTTCTCTCTCTCTCTCTCTCTCTCTCTCTAAGGGAATAGATTTTTTGGAAGTCCTTATTTGTCATTCTAGAAGTGCTTCTCTCCTAATGACATTTTACTATCTAGCATCAATGGCTTTTCTGACTCCTCATTATTCTTGGCTATCAGACATTTCCTTTGGGTCTTATATTTTATGCTTAAAGTATCAGTAATTCCACCTACTCCTTGGCTTTGGCTATTGTTATGGATTGAATTATGCCCCCCTCCACCTCCCCAAATTCATATGTTGAAGCCCTAACTCCCAGGGTGACTGTCTTCGAAGACAGGGCTCATGAGGATGTAACTGAAGTGAAATGAGAACATATGGGTACAGCTCTGATTCAAGAAGGTATAAGTGTCCTTATAAGAAAGGACATCAGAGAGCTCTTTCGTACCACATATAAGCATTAAGGAAAGGTCATGTGAGCACACAGTGAGAAGGCAGCCATCTACAGAGCTAGGAAAAAAGCTCTCCCCAGAAACAGACCATTCTGGCACTCAGATCTCAGAATTGCGCACTCCAGAACCATGAGGAAATAAGCCACCCAGGCTGTGGTATTTTGTTATGGAAGTCCAACCTGATGAATATTAAGTACCATCTCCCAAATCTATTTCTTCACTCCTAAACTCACTTGTAAATAATCAGCACATACCTTTAACTTCTTGCTGGTATAACTTCTTTAATGTCCATCTGGCTTCATAATTTCAACAGGTTCCAACCAGAACTCATAATTTTAACTCAGCAACTATTCCTGACTTTCCTAATTTGACTAACGATTCCCACTCCCAGTTAGCTAGACTCATACTCTAGTAGACTTGATTTTGAGAAATGCTTTTCAAAGCTATTCAGGGACCATTTCTAAACAAGGAATTAAAGGCCACATGGCATTTTATATTCAGAAAATGATTATAATCCCCCCATGTTGGTAGCTATGGCTTTGTATTGGGCCAGCCATCTCAATATGTTAATATTCCCAGTACTTTATTCAGAATCAAGAGCATCAAGCATACAACAGCCATGTTCTATAAATAGAAACAGCCATTGATATTTCAGAGAATGTGGACTTGACATTATAGCTGTGTCTATAGCACCTCCAAAGAACTCACAAGTAAAACTGACAATTTGGTGAAGAAAAAACAAAATCACAGCAATTCTTAGATGTCACATTAAGTCAATATATGATTCATTCACTGATTTTTTTTTCATCTTTAACTCATTGTTCTGAAAACAAATAATATGACCACATTCCTGCCTCACTAGTCTTCATGAGACTGTGTCTTTGTAAATAGATACTGATCCTGCATTTAGAGCAAAGCAGAATTTACCAGAAGGGACAATGTTTTTTCTCTGTTAGAAGTTGATATCCAGTTTTGCCTAAGGCGATCTCATTTTTGATAACCAGAAAACATATGAAGAAAACCCTTGCTCAGTGAATTTAAATCTCACAGATTGGCCCAAGGTGCACACTGAGGAAGTGGTAGAGTCTCCCAGAATCCTTATCTTTCCCAAGCCAAGTCTTGGCCAGCCGGCTGAAAGGTTCCCTATGACACATCAAGGAGGCAAACTAACCCAGTCTTTTTAAAGCACAGATAGAGTCTCATTCATTTTTGCTCTTGGAGTGTTTTCATAATCATGGTGAAATGAGAAACATGTATGTTTAATATTAATTTATAAAAATATATAAATTTTTAAGTAAAGATACAAATCTAAACAAGCTTATAAAGAAATTAGGCACAATATGACATCTCCCGAACTACACTAAAATTATATAATTAATAATTATTTAATATAATTCAGAGGTGACGATTTGGTTTTGATTCAAAAAATATTTTGAAACATACACAGCTCAAAATTCCGCCTCCAGACTGCTGAGGTGGGTGGTTTTCCTTTTGCTTTTTATCACAGACCAGCCTTTAACTTATTAGGCTGATTTCTGATTGCTAGCTCAGAAATCACTGAGCCTGCTCTTTGCCTGAGGATAAATGTTTTTTGCTTTCTATGCTTTTCTGTTTCCATCAGAACAGCACACAGCTGCAGCTCGGGCTAAATGCTGTGATGTTCTCAGCTGGTCACACCACCTAAGTACATACGTCCTGCTCCTCTGAGTCTCCATGACATACTGTGATGGCATTTTATTTAAACAGAGAGCGTCCTTGCAAGCCTATTGTAATAATTCTAACTCTTCCCCAGTCTAATCACTTATTAATCTCTAATGAGGAGATTTCTGCATGTCAGACATTTTCTATATTTAACAAATCAGCATCTCCCAAGAATTGAGACACTAAACAAAAACCAATAGAAGTAATGCAAGGCCGAGTTTCCCAAGACCTAAACATTCCATATTTATATCAACTCCTTGACATACTGGAAAACAAAACGAACCAGCTCAAAAGAAGTTGTAAGCATATTTCTAAAAGTTTTTACTTTTTTTTTTTTTTTTTTTTTTTTTTAAGGGCAAAGTCACTGGCCCTCATATGTGGGACCAAACCGGGGCCTCTGCTTCCCAGGCCAGTGCTTAACCACCGCGGAACTCGGCCGGCCAAAGTTTTTACTTTTTTATGGAATGTTGACCCATCCGTTTCCATGGGTACTTTCCCAATATAGCCTATATTATAAGAAAGCATACTTTTTTTTCAAAAGATTAATGGTCATTTGGGTTTTACTTTTAAATTAAACTAAGACTAAGATTTCAAGACTTCAGCTCTCTGAGGTTTCTACCTTCCTCCCTGGCCATTCCTGCTGAGTCTTCTTCGCTTCTGTCTCATTTCAGGGACCCTATATACTGTGGTGCATCCAGAATCAGCCCTCCACCTCCTTGGTTGCTGGATAAGCACTCACTCTACTAAGATCCATAGTTAAATAGTATCTCTGACTGATTTCTCCCAAATGAATTTCTCCAGCCTGGACCTCTCCCTGGAATAACAGACGGACTATCCAACTATGTACTCAGCTACCTTACCTGGATACTAAGAGGAATTTCCAAATCAGTATTTCTAAAACTGGGTTCATGATACATCCCTCAAAAGTCTTTTTAAAAGCACTCTTCCATAGTCTTAACCACCTCATTAAATTGCAGCTATATCCTTTCTGCTCTTTAGACCATGTATATTGGGGTAATCCCTGATTCCTCTCTTTCTCTCATACCACAATATCCAATACTTCACCAACCCTATATGCTAAATTCAGAAATTGATCACATGTCATAATTTCCAACCCATACACACAGGTCCAAGCCACCATCATCCTCCCCCTTAAAAAAATGAAAAATAAAAAATTAAAAGGGGGGAAAAAAAGTTAGATCATGTCACTCCTTTGGTCAAAACACACCAATGGCTTCTTTTTTCACTCAGAAAAACAGTCAAATTCTTTGTAATGGCTTAGAAAGAACTATAGTATCTCTTACTACTCTCAACCTTGCCTTTTTCACTCTGCATTGGTCTTTTTTCTCTACCTCAAACACACTAAGCAAGCTCTTTGCACTTACTTTCCTTCCTTGGGGATTTCTCTTCCCTCAGGTATCTATTGGAGGCTCCCTTGCCCAATTCACATCTTTGCTCAAACACTACTCTCTCAGTGAGACCTTCCCTTATCACCTTATTTTAAAATGCAGTGCTAACTTCTTCCCTTGCTCTCTTTACCACTTCATTGCTTTATTTTGTCTATATACTTCTCATCTGACATACATTTTTTTTTTTTTTTTTAATGAGCCATCCTGCCACCTGTTAGCAGCTCAATGGCAACTCAGCTCGGGCTGGCATTGAACTGCCGTTGCTCAGAGCTTAGCTTGCACTCTTGAGCAAGCTCATAAACAACTGAGCCACTCAGCCAGCCTTGACATACTTTTTTATGTGTGGGTTTTTGTTTGTTTGTTTGTTTGTTTTATCATTACCTAACTCTTCCCATTAGAGCATGAATTCTCTGATGGTTACAGATCTTTTTCTATTTTGTTCCCTTGTAACATGAAAATTGGTTGACACACCTTATAAATATATTTTTTAACTTTGGTGATAAGGCACAGAGATGTCTGAGAGTTTACTAGTATATTATGGTCAGCTGGAACCCCTGCTAGACATTAATTTTTTAATTTGATAATTATAATGCAATAATCAATAGTATAATTATAGTCCATTGATTATATACAAATTAATTTCTTTTGGTAATCCCATATGACTGGAATTTAAGTTATGTGAAAGATCAGTTCAAGTGTAGTGTCTTCCACATAATTTTGCTAACTGTCTCATTCAACATTGACCTACACTCACCCAGAATTATTCACCAAAGACTTCCTAGAATTTTAATTTACCACTTCACGGCACATGAGGATATATGTTTTCTTCTACTGTATTGCACCTATGACACTTCCCAAGGTTTTCTACACATTAAGCTTTCAATAAGTATTTATTAATAATGCAGATAATATGCAAATACCCTATACTTCCCTAATAGCAAAGTCACAGAGGAAATGACGTCAAGCATTCTGTTCATTTTCAGGTGGGGATAGGGCAGCTCTAAGTACTTTAGTGTGGGACTTGCTGTTTTAACCCTTCCTCCTATTTTTCTTTTCTTTTTAGCTGTTATCATTTAAGAAATCCATTTACTTTCAATGAATGTTCAGTTGCTGAAATCACTCTCCATTACGGAAGAGCATTGGATTCCCTGATGCCTGCGTCCTGGTGGCAGCGTGGGCGTTCCATTACAGGAGATATTGATTCCGGCCGAGTTCCCGTCTCTGAGCTGCTCTCTACACTTGCCATCTGACTGATGATGAGTATATTGCACACCTAGTCGTTTCTATTTTATTTCACAGGAAAGCAGAGATATAAATGGAAATTTTGCTGCTAGGAAAAAAATAACTTTGAGGACTATTTGTTGAAATGTATGTTTGCTTATTTGTTTGTTTATGTTTGTGTACAACGACAGAAACATAAGCTCAAAGGAATGGAAAAAAAACTTGAAAAATCTCAGTTGTCTTCATGGACCACCCCAGCAACATTAGAACTAAGCTATCCCAGATGGATAAGGATGTACACATCTAGGTGTACTGAATGACTGAGAAGCTAATAATGATTCTTTGAAGAAGTTTCCAAGGCCAGATTAATTTTATTACCAGTACTTTAAAATAAATCTTTGTTTCCCTCACTTTATTCATGATGAAGACTTTTTTTTTTTTTAAAGTTGGGTGTTTTAATAATGACCTCACCCAATCTTCTAATTTTAAAGCTAAAGAAATTAGTTTTCCAATTCACCTGAAAGTCATTGGTTGAAACTGGACTCTTTTCTATCCTAATCCACTACATCAAGACACTTTCGTTATATGCAAACACAGAATCTTGGAAGTTTTCATATGGAAATGGACCTAGCAATCACTTATTTCAGTTCCTTTCTTTTATTGATGTGGAAACTTAGCTATGGCATTCTATTTTAACTCTTCCTTGTTGTCATATTTCTCTTTGCTAATTTCCTCCAGTGGAATTAAAAAATAAGGCCAAATCTACACAAGTAAATAAGTTCAACTCAGCCACAAACAACATTCTGAATGCTGAATAATGTCCTATAAATGTTATAGGAAAGAAACTGTTGCAACAGGACTGTTGTGTTTGTCCAAGCACAGAGTGGCAACAAGAGATAGCTTAATATTGTGGATGTATCGCAGGCTAAGAAAGGGGATTGCCAATGCTTTCTATGGATTAAATTAGCAAACTGAAGGCAAATGCTTTTGTAATATTTATAACCAGGGTCATACAATGAGCTAGCACTAGCACCAGAATTAGAACCCAGAAACCTTGATTCTCCATGGCTTTTCATTCATTAGCCCTGTAACTTTCTCGGTCACTGATGTCTCATGCTCAAGAAAATTGGAGGTGTGGGTTTGTGGGCGAGTTTGTGAGCTGTGTGTAAGAGAGACTGATGTAACCAGGCATGAATGGAGCTAAAACTATAGATGCCTAAGTCTGGTAAAGACATAACATCTTTATTCTGACCAAATATGCGTGCTAGGGACATTGGACACTTATCTGCAGAAGGAAGATTTGGAAGTAGGAGTGTGGGTAATAATCCATCAGGAATATTTGAAGAAGTTTGGGTTTTTTAAAATAATTATTTCTACATTGTAAGAGACATTTTTTTTTCTAGAAAAGAAAATAGAGCAATAGTGAGCCAACAAAAATCAGAATCACTATCTCTTCTCTACCTCCCATGATGAAATAACTCAGTTGGCAAAAACTTTGCCGGATTTCTTTTCAAATTGCTCCTTTTAACTCCAATATCTTCTATCCATCCCACAACCTATCTTCACATTTATTTTTCCACAAACACCACTCTATCATCTGCCCCCCTTTTCATGTGAGCCCCATCTGTAAGTCCCAGAACCCTCCGTTCACCTGCCCATCACTGAGAGCAAGGTACCTCTCCAGACAGGCTGCAAAGGCTGGAGGTTTGAGCTGGAAGTTTTCCTCTGCTTTGCATCTGGACACTTCTGAATTTAGAGCCTCTTTGGGGCTCAGGCTCTTTCAATTTTACTCTTGTTGGGCGACTTCCCTCCAGATACCTGCTTCCTGATTACCGGTCCCGCTTTCCCTTTGGCTGCATGGTGGTGGGTAGTCTCACTCATGTTTCCCAGTATTGGTCCTTCAGTTGTGCCCTATCTCTGGCTTTGAGTAGGCTCTGTCATTCCAAGTGACACATAGTACAGGATATAGGACTCTGTTGCTCACTAAATCAAACACAAGCTCCATTCACTGACATTTAAGACTCCACAATGTGACCTAACCTAACTAGCAGGACCTATAACTCATTCCCTGTCCACTTCGCTCCAGAACTGTGCCAGTCATTCCAAATCCTGCCCAATGTTTTCCCACCTCTGAATCTCTCCTCACACAATTCCCTGAGCCGGGACAACCCTTATCAGAATTCCATCTCCACTGCTAGAATTCTACACATTTCCCAAGGTTGGATTTTTAAAAGCCACTTTTTCAGAGTACAACCACAAGTAAGCTCTCCTTTTCCAAAATTCCATCACCTTAAGGAGAACAGCAGTGAAACTGGGCTACCTAGGTTTGAATCCCCACTTCTCCACTGGGACTCCATCTGGAACCCACTGGTCAATTATTTAAGTTTTTACAGCCTCTGATCCTAATCTTCAAAGTACAGTTAATAACAGTCCCAGCTTCATAGAGTTTTAGCCACACTATCTTATTGAAAATGACAAGTGTCTGGCATGTAATACCTGCCCAATGAATACTTGCTATTGCTAATGTTGGATCTCTAAGATACTTTTACAACAACAAAAAGTAAAGCATTTTATGGGTATGTAACACCTTCTTTCCCTTTTTAAGCTTTTCTGGGACATTTCATATCTTTATGCGGTGTTTTATCATTTGTAAAAATTTCCACATTTATAATACATTTTTCTCTATATAATAACTCTGTGATCTGAGAATTATCCTTATTACACCAATAAGGAAAACTGAGACTCTGAGAGAACCAGTGGCTGATGAAAGACACATATGCCTAGTAAGTGCCCCATGCTCTGACCCCCTCAACAAGCTCTGCACAATGGCACAGCTTCCTTGGGAATGGAAGACCCTGTCTTCCAAATCTTTCTATTCCCAGAGCAGAAAACATTATTTTGTCCAAAGTAGGTACATAATACACATTTAATGGATTATTATTCAATGGTAAGGTAGGAACAAAAAAGGATATAAGGAAGTAAGACTTACACATCAAATGTTAGTAATAATCACAAAAACTTGAGAATGGACATGTTTTAGTATTTAACTGACTATAAGCATCCCAGTATAATTAGAGACATTTCAGATAATGGTTGTCACCTTATCTCTGGAAAACAATCAGGGGAAGTGCATAATTTGTAACATGTCAACAGACTTGGTTTAGTGTCTGTCATTTGAAGTCTTAGGTCTATAAAACTTCCTGATAGTCCAGGCTCACAAATCAATTGTGAGAAAAGACCCTTCCATACAGCCCTTCAAGAACCTCAGAAGGAGAGATGACATTTACAGCACCTGGTAGTGGGGTGGGGAGGAAGAGACAGGGAGAGGGCAGCTACAATGCTAGGAAACTTGAGACATTGTGCAAAATTTCCAATCAGAGACAATTATTCACAAATGTTACATTGTGTCAAACTAAGTCCATTTATTAATCTATTCATTCATTCCACAAACATTTACTAGTACCTATTCTGTGCCAGGTTCTATGATGGTGAGCAAAAGATCTGTTAGGAAGCAGTATGCATAGCCCTGGATCCGCAAGTAGGGTGTGTGTGTGTGTGACAGAGATTAATTTGTGGAGGACCTTTAGCACATTTTGATTGGGCCTCCCTTTGTTAGCTTACACAGGCAGAACTCGCTTCTCCATATACATTATTGTATCAAAGAGTCACATATGGATCTGTAAGCCAAGTAGATTGACTTTTTGATTATCCACATTTTTCACTAAAATTCTTACACATAATTAAGATCATTGGCCTAAATGATCTAATTTCTCTTAAAAAGATGAGTCATCATGAATTGTTTTAAAAAATAGATCCTCTGGGATAGTTGACAATGAAAATGAAGGCAACTGTGGAGCACTTCATAAAGAAGGCTTGACTAATGATATATGAGTTCATGATTTCCCCACCCCTAGAAAACAAGATTTATAGTCCTGCGAGACTCTGACTATTGTCACCTAAGCCTGTGGATAAAAGTGTAATGCTTTCTAAAACTAACATTATTCTTCAAAAAACTTCCAATCCTGGTTTAAGAAGATCTGTGGTTGGGGTAGGCAGGGAGGGATAAGAAAACAGAAATCCACCTTGATTTCCTCAAATTTTAGGTCTAGACTGGTATAATGCCTTTTCATTTCGACCAAGCATGTGAAGGAAGTTGTATTTTCAATAGAAAAGTAATGTTTTCTGAAAATGACTGATTCACCAAACAGCTTCCTGGGGGAGGACATTATTTGTACCTAAACAAAATGAAGAACTGTCAAGATTCCAAAAATAGTGAGTAAACATTTCTGGATTTCAGGAATAAATTATGTGAATTGACAAAAGAAAGCAGACCCTTAAGTCATAAATTTCATAATTAGCCTCTGTCTTCAGGGAGAACATACATCTGCACACCTCCTTTGTCCATTGTGATGAATTTTCTGCCTCTTTTACAGCAAGTGTTGCCTGCCAGTCAATGATAATATGCTTGTACTTTTATAAAGGCATAAATTTAACTCCTTCCCTTTAGGCAGACAGAAAATGTATATTGTATAATAACAGTTATAATAAGACCTATGGGTGAATTTATGCTGAAAAATTATTATTGTTATTTATTTATTTTATTTTATTTTGAGGGTCAGTGTCACTGGCCCTCATATGTGAGACCGAACCAGGGCCGCTGGCTTCCCAAGCCAGCATTTAACCACTGCGCCACTCGGCCGGCCTGAAAAATTATTATTTTTAATAATACAACGTATCCAAGTACCCTAATTAGACAATTTCCTGCTTAGAGATAGTATTTTTTTAAGAGAGTAAAATAGGCAGCTATAATCTGTAACTTTTTCATCATCTTAATAAGAAAATGTATATTATATGTACATATGTGTGGCTTTCCCAAGAGCTTTGCATTAAATTGTTCAAGTTTTTATGTAGATGTCTCAAATAACAAGCACTTTAAAATGTCAGTAAGATAATAAAGGGTTAACATAAAATATAATTTTAATATAGTTACAAAGACACTTTAGACATCCATCACACATAAGTATTTGCAATATATTCCTATTATAGAACCTGCCCAACACAAGTGACTGTCACAGAATGAGATGGAGCTAGTAAACTTTACCATTCAGTTATGACTTGCTAAAACAGGGTCCATACATCAGGTAAAGGACAATTGCTTACTGTGCAATACTCCAGAGATGCCAAATGGTGAAATATAAACATTAGCAACCACTCAACATCTGCCTGCTCAAGCAGCAGTAATCTTCATCTAGAAGTTAAATCTTATCCCTTTCTGCACTCATTCCAACCCCTACAGGGAGCGCCGTTTTGGACAAAACACTGGTGGAAAAGGGGACATGAAGGGTCTTGCTTCATGAGATCCAGTGGTCAAAGCATTAGGGTTAGTGGGATGGTTGAGTGTCACCCACCCCTTTGACGCGGCTGCTACCATCTTCGTTTGCTTGACCCAGAGAACGCCTCGGCTTCTCATTCCACTTCCCGAGGGGCCAGGAAGGCTTGGTCCACAGTAGCCCATTTAGCGCTACGCCTGTTTTATATATAGAATAGATTATATAGGTAATATTTAGATAATACACACACACACACACACACACACACACACATCCTGTCTCTTTTGTTGGTGAAATACATTTTATTTGTTTTACTCCCAGGCCTGGCTGGAATTCTGCTATAAATTGCCAGATTCTGTCCAACTTTCTGTCCCTCTGCTTGCTAACATGTTCCTAACTTGGGACCACTATTTCCAGACTTTCCTGGTGACTGCCCTACGAGCTCTCCCCATAAAGAGCCAACCCCAGTTTCCCTCACTTATCTCCATGTTGCACGGTATCCCCCGTTCCTTGTTTTCTTCACTTGTGGGTACTGCTGGGGCCCTAATGGCATGGATTATGTTCCAGCCTGCCTGAGTTATAACACAAGGAAGGTCATTAAAGTTAAAAGTTTTAAAATCACATGTGGATTTTATGGACCTCATGCTGTCTCTATAGACTAAAGTCATCAACCAACTGCTGTTCCAGAAATTTTACTCCTGTACTGAGTGTTAAGGCTGTTCAGTTTTCTTTATTCCTGTCCACTTCAAGCAGTCACCACCAGTCACTTAAAAAAAAAAAGTTAATAAAATATAAACCTGAACAAACCACTACAATTTAACAATGTGAAATTATTTATGAATTCTTTGTTGTGGCAGCCACATCTAAATACCAAATATGATAGTATGGGTTATGGATTAATAACCAATTTTTAGCAAAAATAAGTCACCACTGAAAGAAAAAAAAAACATTCTCTTCATGGTAAAGAAAAACGTTAAAGAAAAATATGTCTTTGGAGAAGGTAGCAGAGATCATTCAGATCACTGAAAGTCTATTCATGTGGTCTTTTATTTCAGTTTCCTTCTTAGGGAAAACTGTTCAACTTTCTTTGGGAAGAATAACGATGAAGGTTTAGATAATTGCTGTTAAGAAGTCTTTGTAGACTGGTAAAACTATCTTTCCATCAATGGGTACAATATATAATAAGAGAAGCCTGGAATATTTGAAATTGTTGCCAAGTTAAATTTTTTTTTTTAATGTAGAATTTTCATGTGATCAATTTTAGATGGCATTTACTTTGCTGGTTATAAAACACACACTTTCATTTTTTTAAAGTATCATTGATGCTCATGAACAAAGTCTCTATTTTGAGATTATTCAATTTTGGTATATAAATTTCTTCTGTCACATGTAGCTAGAATATAAAACTACTGTTGTTCTTGATATAAATGTGGCTAACTGCTGAAATAAATCACAGCTAGGCCTGAGGCTTTCAACTGGTTTGTGTCTTTCCGCAAGAAAAAAATAATGAAATAAATAAAACCTAACCTTGTGTTGCTTTTATTATTGGTGCCTGTATTTTTGCTTTTTAAAATAATTCTCTCATAATCAAAGATCCTACAGAAAAACTTGGATTGATATCACAGTAACACTGATACTAGATTTTTTTTAAAAATTCATATCTATTGTAGTGTTTATAGTCAAAATCTAGTAATTGTTCTCCTCCTTTCAACCCACAGTTTTGTTCGTATATCCTTCCCATCACTTCTCCCAGGGGAAAGATCTTGATTACTCTGAGCTATCCAGTGTATGGCATTAGCATGGCAACTGCTGTTAATCTGGCGAAGTCCAAAAAATGACAGGATTTACATTTCATTGTGGGGAAATAGGCCTATCTCTCTATCATGGGATATGAACAAAAATATATAATCCTAGGTCATACCCTCAGCCATCTTGCAGCAATGATGGAAAACAGCCTGAAGAAAAAGCTAATACACCAAAGATATCAGAGCAAAGAGGTAGAAAGGTACCAGTGATATAATTCAGTCAACAATCAATTTTTTGAGCAATGACAAATTCTGAAGATAAGAAAAGCGTTTATTGCTTAGGCCATTTTTGTCAGAATTTCCATTACTTACAGTTCGTAGCATCCTAACTGATTCAACATACTTTAAAAATAATCCACTTGAGAATTTAAACTTAACTATATTTCAGATACTGATCTCTCTCTTGTGGTCTGCTAGTCCACTGATGTACAAGTAATAACTTCTAATGTCTTAATTTCAAAAAGACCACTTCTAAGAAAAGATTAACTTTAAGCAAGGTTGAAACTAAAGGTGATCTAAAAGATTTATGGTTATATTCACAAAGCAAGAACTTTAATGAAGTGTTGAATAAAATGTTTAGGGGAAACAAATCACATTATTGATAAAGATGGGGAAATATTTAAAATGGAATTAAGTTTAACTCTGTACACTGATGAAATTTAATAAAAAAGAAAAAATAACATATATACCGGGGGTGCCAAACAAATGTATACATACAAGTGAACACTTTAGTCAACATTGCTCAAGCAGTAGTTCACTGTAATCAGAAGTGTCTGGACGCTGATGGTAACCACTTTGAGCACCTCTTGTAATTGCAGAAGTCAAACGTGACTTGTATTCATCTTTTGTTATCAGTATATATTGAGCATTACAATTTTAATACAGTATTTTTCTTTCTTAAAATGTGTATACTTTTTTGCGGGCCATGTATATATATGTTATTAGAAAGGGTCCTATTGTTAAATTGCTTTAAAATATTAACCTTAAAAATTTTGTCCGCTTCCTCAAATTTGCCCCAGAATTAATAGAAAAATTAAAATTAAAAAGAGGAATTTGTTTTATGTTAAGGAAACAACAGATACTAGTACACACACAGTCTTCTGAATCATAATATCTCTTTTATGGAGTTGTTAGAAGACTAAATGATAAGTCACACAGTAAGGGACAAAATGTCTGCATTTCTATTTCAAACTTCCAACCGAAGGCATATCTTCTCTAAAAACTTTACAGCATGCAACAACACACACACATCTGCATATTACTTTCTTATGCACACACATACACTGTTTTCTCATGTGTCAGATTTTCAAAGTAAATGGAGCAATAATATAGGATCCAGTTTTTGGCCTCCACCATTTATTATCCTTATTCCCTCTGTATACCACATCTTCCACTTTCGTCCCACTTTAAAAAGAAGTTTCAAATAGAATCTTCAGCTAGCCAATCCCAACCCTTGCTCCCCCAAATTCTTGCACTGCCTCTGACATTTATGGCTTATTTCTTTGCTATTTCCTTCTCTACAAAATGCACCATATATGTATGGACATATGCCATGAACAATAGTTCTGACTTCTATATGCCACTTATTACTTTACAAAATCACTTACATGTTTCTAATATCCCATATAAACTTCAAGCTATATAAATCCTAAACCATATTTTAGGCATTGAAATCCTCATGGTTCCTAGCCATATAATATTGAATATATTGCTTGAATTAGAAATATGTGTCATCATGTTATCAGCTATAACAATCAGTTGAATATGAGTGAAGGTTTGGTTGGGCAATTTTTTAAAAGTGTGACTGATTAAAACTATAGACTCAATCACTGAAGATGTTCACCTGATTAACTGGTAATATTCCTTAGTTAATACTCAGCATTTTGCTGAGTTAGTTAAAAAGGGACCAAATGGGCCGGCCGAGTGGCGCATTGGTTAAGCGCTGGTTTGGGGATGCCAGCGGCCCCGGTTCGGATCCCACATGAGGGCCAGTGACACTGCCCTCTACAGCTAACAACAGCTCCACCGGGAGCTGGGCTGTGCGAGCCCCGGTGATGGTGTGGGCTGCAGCCCCTGCTGCAGTGGGCTGCCATAGGCTACAGTGAGTGGCCCGCAGCCAGCGTGAGCGGCTGGCAGCCAAGAGTGAGCTGCTAATAGCCGCGGTGAGCGACATCCAGAGGCCAGCGACTGATCTGCCTCATCCGGGAAGAGCGCAATGACGATACCAACAGTGAAGCAACATCCTCCGCAACTAAAAACTGAAGAACAAGAAGACGGCAACTTGTCTGTTCCCCTTCCCCGATTCCCCAATAAAATCTTAAAAAAAAAAAAAAAGAGACCAAATATTAAATCCTTCAGGTAGAGATTCTACCAACACCTATAAGAGGCAGCATATCATCTCTTTAAATTCTCTTGGTAGGGACCTTTCTCCCCTCCATACTCAAGACAGCCAGCCTACCTCCTGGGAAGATGACTAACTGGGGTTGGAGATACAGACTACAGAAGCAGAAAAGATTTTGTTTGTTCTTTGTTTGTTTGTTTGTTTTCTCCAGCGGAAATTAACCAGCCTATATAAATGGAGCCAGAAATTCTGGCCTCTGCAGAAATATTCAACAGTGTAAACCAACCAGACCAGCAGACTCATTTAAATTTCATATAAGAAACAAATTTACTGCACTTTGACTAGCATTTTGATAAAAATGCTCTTTATCTTCTGATTATTTCCATATTTTTCCTTCAATGTAGAGCCATAATTAAACACAGAAGCTATGCTAAGAATCAAAGAATGTAATTTATTTACCATGGTCTTGTGTTTGCAGAGCTCTTGAAACAACGACCGGTGACCAATTCTTTTGCAAATTATTATTTCTCTAATTTAACACATAATTCCATATCCTTTAAAGAATTTGCTTCTCTGCCTATTTTATATTTTTAGAAACATTAATAGACATAAATTCCATGAAATTATCAATGAAAATATGAAATATCATGAGATTTGGTTAATACAACAACACTTAAGAACTGAGTGTTATTCTTTTGGGGAGTGTTTTCCAAGCAGTTGAGCATGAAATGTTGGGTAGAGAATCCAGAAAAATGGACATAGACTTTCTAACCCTGGAAAAGTAGCATGTTATTAATCACATACTTGGAAAATGCAGGCAGATATGTTATCATATTTTTCATTGCCAGAGCCCTGAGGACTTGCCCTATCACCAGATAGCACGCTTTTTCACAAACCCAATGTTCGGCTTGTACACATTTTCATTTAACCATTAGAATCCAGTAGAAAAGCTTACTCATGCTCAGTTTCCTTATCTGTGAAATGGGGGGAAAGTAATAATTACCTAATGTGGTCCGCTGTTCTGCGGTTTAACTAATTAAAGCCTGATAAGGCGCAAAGTGGTATTAAATATCGATGTAGCATGCATTTACTGCCCAACTTGGGCTCCAGCTGCTTAAACACAGCTGCTCTTAATAGACAGCAGAAAATCAACTAAAAGCATGGAATAAGCCGACTGGAGGAAATGACACGGAAGGAGTGTTTTACAACTCATGAATTTGTTAACATTGTTTTAAAAATTACGAAGTGGTTTCCTTGTAGGATGTTGTTTGTCTTTAAAAATCCCAGAGAGGTGTAACTGTAGAGGGTAAAGCTTTGAAATTAATAGGTAGAAAATACTTTGAATGCCACGGACTGAACCAAAACTGCTTTTGAACCCAGACTGTCAGGTTGTCTTTTTTCACCGTTCTTTCTTTTTGTTCCGCTGATAGTAAAACTCAGATTATGTATACAAATACAAGCAAAAACGCTAGTTTATCAGGGGCAAGTTCTTAGGGCCAAAAAGATGGGTCCTGTGCACTGTGGTTTGTCAGCGAGCTGGAGTCAGACCAAGGGAGGGAGTGGGTGAAACACCAGGAAATACCAGGAGGCTTGGCGACGGTTTTTCCTATGGAATAGCAGCATCTGTGGCCCTCCATAGACCAGGAGCCTAAATCAAGATGCTTCCCTACTCTATATTCTCACTTCCGGTCCTGGGCTAGGACTCCTGGGCCTGAAGCCTGCACATAAGTCAGCTTTGTAAGTGCCCCTTTGCTCCCTAAGGCTCTGTCCCTGGCTAGGCAACAGGACTTTCTTCTTTGACCTTGACTTCTCAGCCTACTTCATCCACCCCAAAACACAACTTTGTATTTCTGACTCCAGTCCAATGACCTGATTACAATTTACAATTATTTTTGAATTAAACAATTGACTTTGATTTTCTTAACCATAAATTACAATCCAACTCTAGTAATCTAGCCATGGCAGCTCAACTGTAATACCCAAATTCTTCCCTTAAAATAAGGAATGTTCTTTGCCTTCATGTCTAGTCCTACTACCAGTAGTACTCCAACTAACATAAATAATGGCAAACATTTGTCGAATGCTTACCATGAATCACTTTTAAACAGTTTACATATACTAAATATTTAATCTAGAGACCAATTCTCTAAGGTAATTGCTATTGATATGTCCTTTTACAGATGAGGAAACTGAGGCACTGAAGAGTAAATAATCTGCCCAAAGTCATGCAGCCAGAAAGTAGAGTATACTTTGAATCAGGCAAGTCTGACGCCATGGTCTATTCTTCTCACCACTCCATTCCAGCTGTGATGTGTATTGGCCTTCCCACACCCTCTTTCTTAGCACTGCAGCTGAGACTGTGGGTACGCCATGTCACATTGTAAGACAGGAGAGTGAGTGTATGTTGTCTCTGTGCGCAAGGCTAACAGTCTTCCATAGTTGGAACACCATAGCTGTTTACTTCAATAAGAGTGGCTTCTGACTTTATCATTCCAAGTTATTTTTATGAGTAAGTACATTAAGATAATTACTAATCATTACATCTCTTGTGCAAAATGCAATCAATATATTAACTTTGCAGAAGATACCTCTGTAGTATATAAGAAGATAGAGAGGACATTTTATTACGTAACTGGAAAAAATAGTACAAATCAAAATTGTCACGATTAAGAATAATACCCTTTTAAGTACCGATATGATTTTTATCAGGATAATGAACAGCTTGCAAATAAAATAGAAAAAAATAAAGGAACAATGATGTGGTCCTAATATGTAAATTACCAAAGAAATAAGAGCTCGACATAAATTCCATGAAAAGCAAAAGCATCATTGTCAGCAAATAATTAAAATCATTGGTCTGCACTAAACACTAGATAGACTCCCAGAGAAAGTGCACCAGGCCACTTGAAACCCATGATCAATCAGCCGATTGTACAAGCTTAAAATATTTCCAGGCATACCTTCTGTCATGCCAACATGATAGGTAATCATCAGAATAAACCTGTGATGTTCTGCCATCCATTACAAATCAAAGAGAAGAAGTGGTGTTTCTGGGGAATATGTGCAAGCCATCCTTTCCTCAGTACTTTACATTTTCTTAGAGATCAAAATCAGCTATTATAAGCAGGTTTATTTGAATTACAATAGTTTTGGCCCTCGCAGAATCAGCTTTACTGACAGACATTTTAATATTGTGTCTCTAACAGTTTTTTTTGAAGGTCATATAAAATATATATAACATTTAATATTGAATATTATTTAAAAACATAACTTAGGACTCTTTTTATTCTATAAATCACACTCAGCACATAAAAACCCATGGATGCATTTTGAAATTTAGTGCTTAAAGAAATCTCTATTTCCTCTGAAGAATACATATTTTTTTCAGTATTATTAATTATATACTTATATCACGTTTGCTTTTTCCTGAACTCTATCTCCCTCTAGCTTTCCGCAAACTGAGAGTCAAATTTGAGTGTCAGTCACAGACTGTTTATCTCTATGCTTGTAATTTGGCATCTTCATATTTGAAACAGATTTCCTAATTCAATTTCTCTTTTACTACTTCATTAAAAATTCCTATTTTTTAAACCACTCTCAAAGCTTTCATGAAACAGGTATGCTATAAAGATAAATAAGTAAATGCAAAAACCAGCTTACCCTAAAAATAATTTATCTTTCTAGAAGAGAAAGAGATCAATATTTTTTTAATTGCTGTTATAATGCACCCTTACTGTGTACAACGGTTAGATCTTAAGAGCTAAAATAGAGGGATTCCTTCTTCTGGACAACGTGGTCTCTTCAGCTCCCTAGTTATGTCTTATCACAAACTCAAGTGATGCTTAATGATACAAATATCATTTCAGTCCCTGTAAAATCAAATAGCCATATATCCTGTGTGACAAACCCCAAAGTAAACCTGGTGATATGGGAAGACTACAAAATAAAAGTTGCCTGTGAGAAGCAAGTGTGAGAACAGAGCCATGCAAACATGTACTAATTGCATATTGGGGGTGGGGGGCACAAAATGCTACTATTGATTATTACTGCAATAATATTAATAGCATACTATGGGCCAAATACTCATTTAACTGATAACCTCTTACAGCCCACTTCAAAAAATGCAAGATTTGTTTTCTAGCTCTAGTCTTTCCATCAGTATGCTTCCTCTTTTGTCTTTTTTGCTTCGTAGTCTTAAAAAAGAGCATTCCCGTCAAAGAGATCTGCCCCCAACAAGCCCATCTATGGCAAGAAGGTGTTGGGAAGCATTGTTGAACTCCATGGGGAAGGGGAGATAGGATTTAGCAAGGTCAGGAAGAAAGCCCAAAACACTAACTGAACTGGAGGGTATTTCCCAATTTTCAGTTGTTTCAAATCATAAATGTTTTCCCTTCCCATACAAATTACATTCCACAAATGCATTCCCAGCCCCCTCTGCAAGGTCAGTTTTATTGTCAACTCGTGATTGATTCCTTGGAGTACAGACTGTAAAAATACTAACACAAACCCATGACCTGCTATACTTTTTCCAAATAAAAATAGAAGGGAAAAGAAAGCCCTGAAACATTTGTCATAGTAACCTAGTTATAGCTCTATTTTCATTCCCACTTCTTTGAACTTTATCACAGAGCAACATATGCTGATAGAGCTGCTACATCCAGCCAAACAGCTTCAAGGAATAACAAGGTAGTTCATTGTAAAAACATCGCACTAGCATGTATGTGTGTGTCTATGTTTAATAAGACCAAATAGACAATTTTGTAGGACACAAAACTGGGGATCAAAACCTGCTCAAAGCTCATTTCTCTTCACCCATTCCTGTGGTTCAACCTTGGACTAGTCAAATAATTATACATTTTCTAGGTTTTGTAATTAGTAAAAGATGGAAGCCAACTTAATGGATAATTGTATGTGTCTCCATTCTTAGGGAATGGTGTATTCAGTGAGCAATGTTTTTCTGCTTCTCTACTGTTTCACAGTATGGAGTTGTGAATAGTACGCACACTGTGTCCAGCACGAGGTCAAAGATTGGAATTTTGGCTCAGAAACTTACCACCACTATGAACTTGAATGTATGTTATCATCTATTAAAAACATGGCAATACATATTTTACAAATTTTAGTGAAAATTGCTCTAAGAATAGATGTAGAATTTTTATCTACATTACTGGCACATTTCAGTTAGTCCAGGAATATCAATTTTTTTCAAATACTTCCCCTAGTCTCAAGATGTATAGTTCTAATTGCACCTGGTTTACTCTTACAGGTGATTTAAATTCAATTAATCTAAGAAATCTTTTCTGTGCTTTTACCATAGGTCATATATGATGAGCTGGGAAATGATCCCTGCCTTCAGAAAGCTTACAACCTAATTAGAAAGGGGAAAAATAGGTCTGAATACATAATCGACCACCAAACAAAATTTTTTGGATTCTCAAATGTAGAACAAATATCTTTGCCTCCCTTTAAAAGTCCACATTTCTGCCTAGCCAGAGTGTTCTTGAAGAAAGAATATAAAGTTACTCATGCGATTGTTCATATTTCTGGGAAGGAGCAAGTTAAATGAGAGGAGACAGAAGTAGAGAATGGAAATAACTTGTTTAAGCAAAATTACTTTATAATGTCACAAAAACATGGCAAATTTCCACCTTATTTTGTGGAAATTATTAAAATCTGAGTTCAACTCCCTACCAAGCAATGATAGCAAGACATGAACAAGGCAGGGCAAAATGAAGCTTAGCTAATTTTGGTAATTTGCTTTCTTTTTTATAATTGAAGAAAAGAATAGTTAATAATTTTCTTTTTCATCATCTATTATCATTATGTATCCATTAATATGCTGTTCATTCATGCATATGCTTATATTCAGCATTATAAATATTTTTCTAAATTTCCATGGTCTTCATAATTATCATTGTTAGAGGCTACATGATATGCCATCCTGTTGATACATCATAATTTATTGAAGCATTTTTATGTGTTATGCATTTAGCATGTTTCCCTTTTGTGCTACAATGAATTTCTTTTTGCTTGGGTTGAAATATTTTCATAAGACAGATTTCTGGGAGTACAATATTATATCAAAGTATATGAGAATTCAACCTCATCATACCAGGAAAAATAATCACCATTTACCATTTGCATCCAATTATTAAAATATAAATATTTTAATATAATTTTGTTTTATGAAAAATTTACAGCAGTGTAGATAGCAAAAAACTTTATTAATAATTATAATAAGGATTTAAACATATTAACCTCCTTTTTAAGTGAATTTTGGAGTACAATATTATAAAAGATAAAGTTTTATTAAAATGGGATCAATCAGGTTTTTGTAGTAAAGTATTCCCTGATTAAGTCCTTTTGGTTGAATGACTAATAAGGTGAGAATGCCATATTCATTTTTGTCCTCAAAAATGTATTATTCACCCACTTATTCTTAATTTGGGGAAAATTCATCAAAAATATAACCTGAAAACTCATGATCTGAGAGTTCACTGATGTAATAAAGTTCAGCAACATCATTAAAATCTAAAGCATTGCTGACTCTTTTCATTCATCTTCAGATTCATTTAATAACTGTGAAACACCTTCCCTTTTAATTTTATTTTTTTAAGTCATTTTTAGATAGTTGGGAATAAAAGATGAAAAATAAATTCAGGATGATAACAGCAAAATGTTTCAAGATATGGGAAAATAATATAATGTTTAAGATTTATAAAAGGGCTCAGTGGACCCATATGATAATTACATAATGGTGAGATTTACTCTAATTAAAAAAAAAATAAGTAAGCACTCTCTATCTTTTGGAAGACCTTTAAGAACAATGAAAATCATAGTATAATATGGCAATCTTTATAAAGGTTAGAATTGCTCACAAAAGACACTAAAATCCAAAATTGGATTCAATGAAGCCTGATGGTATACAGAAGGGTGATAGTTCTATGTGTCCACTGTCTAGTTAAAGCAGTTTTGTTTTTTTTTCTAAAGAGAGACAGAAATCACTAAAAGCTATTAGGCACCTACTACTATATATAAGATATTATGCTACATTTTAATTTACATGGTAGGTCCAAGAGGGAGGAATTATAATTCCCACATTACAGATGAGGAACTAGCTCTGAAGAGATTGCTTTTCTCTGTTAAATTCACATCACAATTAAATGGTAGTTAATTTAAGCCCAGCTGTATTTTATTTTTATTTTATTTTACTCTATTTTATGTTTATTTTATCTTATATTTATTTATATTATGTATTTGATTTTACTTTCCAAAGCCCAAGCTTTCACATGTGAGTTAGTTTTCACAAAATGTAATCATATAAATAGGATTCCACTCAACCCACTGTTGTAAACCATGTCGTATTGGGAAATGATATAAGATTGTGAAAAAGGAATGTAGAGATGAAATGTTCACCTGCCAGTGATGTCTGGAAAAAGCAGAATATATGGATTTCTACATATTTGAAATTTCCAAGAAAAAAATGGCAACATACCTATTGGAGGTAATTTGTCTTCTTCCTTGAAACAATATGTATTTATATTTTCTGGAGGTTTTAAGTCAGAACAAGGCACTGGTTTTCTTACCCCACAGTTTGCAATTATGAGAAATAATGCTTGAGCTGCATCACATGCTGCCCGTTGCCTTTTAGCCAACGTGGTAACAATGGGCCTCTCTGCAGGTCACACATCAAAGGGGCACAACAGTGGTTGCCTGGCTTAGCAGCTCTCTCTAACTCATGTTGTTTTACAAAAGAAAAATGATTGCTAATAAATTTAAAGCCATGATGGCTCAATCACTGGGTAAAGTAAGATTTTAATCATCTGAAATCAGGAAGCACTTACGTTACCACAATACCTCACATTTCTTCAGCAATTTGCTTTTAAAAGCCTTTGTCCCTTAATTCAGCTTTCAAACTCATGAAAGCCCTAAACATCTTTCTTCATGAACATCGAGGAAAAAAAAATTCTCTGTCCAACTTAACCTATGCTGCTTTCTTCACTGAGGCCTACTTCCTGACTGGAGGAAGACATTTTGAGGAAAGTAGTTCTCAAAAGAATTTGGGTTGGGAATAGGATATGAAGGTGGCCTTTCCACCCTACCTCTGTCTCCTAGTTCCAAACCTCAGGTTTCCCATAACCCATCCCCCGGTTGAGGAACATTATTTTGATTATTTGAGGAAATGAGAACTGAAGATTGTTTTATGGTAATACGTTCAAATAGAGTCTTTTAACAAAGACTGAGAAACTCTGCGGGATCCACTTAGCTGAGTAATAAGGAAAGAGCCCAGACTGTCACACCACCTTATGGGACACACACAGGGTACACACACCCACTCCCAATTCCCCCTCTGCAGCAGGACAACACTTTCTTGCCTCACTGATTGGGGGCTTGGTCACATGATTTGTGTCGATCACTCGAGTCTGGGCAGGAGTGACAGTTTGCCTATGCAGAGCACAGGCTATAATTCATATACAATTATTCTGTCCTTTTGCTCCCCAATGGGAAGAGTATGCCCCAGCAGCCACTGGTCCCAAAATGGAAACATATGGAGTGACCTGAACCCAAGAGGGAAAATAAATGTTTGCTATTATAAGTCTCAAATTTTGAAGTTAGTTAGGGCCCATTATCGTATAAATCTAATACACGCTGTAATTCAAGAATTATCTTTCATATTTACTCCCCTCATTCTGCCTGGAGCTACAGTCATTACCGTAGGCAAAACAGAGGCTAAGTTAAGCATGCAAGCTCTGAAACAAGATGGGCCTTCACTGAGTAAGACAACTTCTGCAAACGCAGTTAATCAACATAAAACTGACATTACAAGGGTACCTAGCTCATCCTCTGACTGTGAAGACTAAATAAGAGAATACACAGAGTCCTCAGGAGAGTGCTTGTCTACAGTGAGCATCCACTAAATGTTAGCGGTATAATTATCTTTTTCATTATTTATGTCTCAATTATTGACACAGTGTCTATCATGCCACAGGCTGCCATTAAAAGCCTAGGTAGGAAACGAGAAGTTGGAGCAGGAGGAAGAGGAATGGGGCACCCTTCCGTATTAGGGTAGTAAAAATAAACCTCAATACTCCATTCGAGATTTTCCATAAAAAAATGCAACAGCAAAAGGGAAATCCTAACAAATTAAAGTTTTAAAAGTGTAATGTTGAGAATAAATGACTTTTTCATGTGACCAAATATAACACCTTTCATGCTATGAAATTATTTTAAGTCCCTTTGATGAAAATGTTTCAAAATTGTATGCTATACCTCCCTTCCTCTGTATGTAGGTGATGAGTTTTTATCCAGTTCCCATAACTCTACATTTGGTTTCTTATTGATTAGTAATTATAATATGTTGCATTTTTAATATAAATTGAGCTATCAGTACTGATTATAGGACAAACACTACAACTTACATCCCTAACTATAATCTATAGAACATCTTCACTTTGTTGAGTTTAAATAAAAGTAGAGTGCAGCATGTATCGCTAAGCTTGTGCTACATGACCAATATTCTACCCAAACAAAATAGTAAATCAGATGATGAACCAACCAATCTTCTTTGAAGTTATTTTATATTCTTAATAAATTATTTCACTTATCAGTACCCTTTGAGAGTATAGCATTATTCAAAACATTTTCTCTTAATTCAGAATTAGACATTACTTCAGTCCCTTCATCATGTTCAACTCGGTCTTGGACTTTTCATAAACTTCTAACTATAGTAAGTGAGCAAATATGCATCTTATGTGTTTGTCACAGCACTCTCTTTGATAGGTAAATATCACCATCTTGTGCAAAGTTAAGATATTTATTCTAAAGACAATCAATCCAAAGTATGGTTTTTATTCATAACTCATTAATTCAATAAACCTTTACTCAGAACCCACAATGCATTGCTTTGGGCCCTGGAGAGAGAAAGGGAAGCAAGATGAACAAGGTCTCCAGCCTCACAGAGCCTGAGGGGAAACAGATGATGTGCAAGTAAATAAATGAATAAATGCTGTGTGATGCAGACTTAAGACAGACTGATGATGTGAGAGAGAGCAGTTAGATTAGATTTGGTGACCAGGGAAAGCATCTCTCTCGGGAGGTGAGATTTACACTGCACTCAGAATGACAAGAAAAGCTATCTGTGGGAACAGGCAGCTTTGCAACTCAGGGCTCTAACATGAATTAGAGCTTTTAATTCATCCTGCCAATTCTCTTTAAAACTAGGTAATTGATTTCTCATTTATTTTCAGAGACTTTAGGGTACCAAGCACTGGGGTGTTAAATAATGAAAAATTTTAAAGTATACTTACATTTTAAATACCTATGTTGTTTTCTCTCCACCTTGAAACACTGATGAAAATTTTAGGTCCTAATAACAAAATCATCTGCCTTTAACTGCCAGGGGTATGGAGAAAATGGCAGATTTTTAAGTATACCTGTTTATTAATCAATAACCTGCTTCTTATTTAAATCCTTGCATTTGAATCTTGGATTAAAATAATATAAAACTGCACCTGTTTTTAAGCTAAAATATGATTCTCCAGATAACATGGGATTACTTTTCTAAGACAAATTCTTTCTTAGCCACCATTAGAAGTTGAAATGATTACCTTTGTATAAACAGCATTTTCTCTGAAGAGCTAAATCTTACATTCAGATTTTTATTTTTAATTACTTTAATCCCACATAATCCTCAACACATTTTAGTGATGTAGAAGGGAGACCGTCTTATCCTTACCATGCTAATGAGTAAACTGAGGCACTTAGCAATTAAATTACTTATTCTTGATTATCCTGTAGTCTGTATTTTCATGGATTCAAAGTGTCTGGATAAAAAGTAACCATCTTAGCTAGTTAGCTTCCTGATGTCAAGAGCTTGGATATTTAAGAAACATATACATGTTTATGTAAATACTAAAAATCATTCTTTTTTTAAAATAACATTTCTTTTTTTTTTCTTTCTTTAAAGATTTTATTGGGGAATTGGGGGAGGGGAACAGCATTGGGGAATCAGAGAAGGGGAACAGACAAGTTGCTGTCTTTTTGTTCTTCAGTCTAATTGCGGAAGATGTTGCTTCCCATGTTGGTATCATCATTGTGTTCTTCCCGGATGAAGCAGATCGGTCGCCGGTCTCTGGATGTCACCCACTGCGGCTATTGGCAACTCACGCTGGCTGCCAGCCACTCACTCTAGCCTATGGCAGCCCACTGCAGCAGGGGCTGCAGCCTACACCATTGCCGGGGCTCGCACAGCCCAGCTCCTGGTGGAGCTGTTGTTAGCTGTAGAGGGCAGTGTCACTGGCCCTCATATGTGGGATCCGAACCAGGGCCACTAGCATCCCAAAACCAGCTCTTAACCAATGCGCCACTCGGCCGGACCAAACATTTCTTTTTTTTAACCTAGCGATTCCATGAAACTTCTCATCTCACAATAAATTTGTTTACTGTGCACCTTGTATCTTTCAGAGGACACAAATATGTATCAAATGTGGTCTCTTCTAGCAATTACTTTCATTAAATGTAATGTTATACAAGGTAAACATGACCACACCTGTGAATTACCACCTAATTGTTTGTTACAGATCTAGGCACAAGATGGTTATTCAATCAATACTTGCTTACTGAAACTATTTTGCCATGTAGATATAATCTGAGTATCAGAACTATACATAAGAGACAGCTTTATATACAAGTATAAATGGAGGAAAGCATTGTTCTATTGTTGCAGTACAGGCAATTAAATTTCACATTTCATAAATAAAAGTACACATTTAAATGCCTTAACATCTCTTATCATCCATCCCTTCCTCTCCATTCCCTCTACTACAACTTGGGTTCAAAAACTTAGAGCTTCCTGTCTGCATTATCGCAAAGCCTTTAACATGGCTTCTTCATCTCCCATCTTGTCCAAGTCAAAATCACCTTCAATTTATAAAAGTCTCTCTTATTATGTAATCTTTGTGAATACAAATCTTTAGCGGGGTTTCTTTCGTTTCCAATAGATACAGTACAAATTTCTTAGCATCCCACAGAATTAATTAATTAATCATTGTTTGCATCCCAACAAGATCTCACAACTCAGCCAAGCGGACTCTTTACAGTTCCCATAATGTGCATTCTACTTCATGGCTTGATACCTTTGTCACTTGCCCCCTCTCCTGGAATCCCTTCCCCTAATGCCTTCCCCTATTCTCCTATACCCCTATATTCCTCGGAAAGCCTTCCCCTTAGACTAAATGTACACATTTATTCATATCAAGGCTTCATTCTATAAAGCTTTTTCTGAATCCTATCTCCCTACTCTAGGAAAAACCACTTTCTCTGTAACTCCTCTTATAACAGTTCAGATAAACTTAAATCATATTGTCCAGACTCTAACATATGTTTATTATAGAAATGTATATGTATACAGGGCTAGCTCTTTCTGGTTTAATATAATCTGTTGAAATTTAGAATCTTTTTTCTAAATGGGTAATTTGGCATTCAATGAAAATATGTTGAAGAATAAATAACTACTTGAAAAACAGCATACAGACACTGTAGGGAACAAAATATGTGTGAAGTATGATGGCTGCCTTTTCCCCAACTCTCATGACGTAAGTCTCAGATGTAGGTCTGCCAACATCCTCTCTGATGCAATAACACCACTCAGCTTCCAGAACAGTGAAAGGGTGTGCCAGAATTTATACTCCATGTTTCAGATCCAGATTCTACTCCTCACAACTACCTGAACTTGAGCCACTTATCTGTAAATCTCTGTCTTTCTATTAGTAAAGTAGAGATAATGCATAGCTGCTGTAGGGATTAAATAAGAATATACATACAGTGCTTAGAACAGAGTCTGGCACACAGTAAGTGCTCAGGAGATATGGCTATTTGATAAGATGCTCAATTGCAATTGACAGACCCAATGTAAGCAAACTAAAGCCCCCCCAAAGGTGACTGATTAGCTTCCATAACTAGAAGTATAGAGTATCTAACAGGTTGCCATAACTCATTAATTCCTTTTCACTTTCAGAATCAATTTCTCTCTCCCTGCTCCTCTCTCATCCATCCCTTTTTGTTATATCCCAATGTATGTTGTTTCAGCTCTTTTCCACTGTATATGAACTTTGTCAGTCATATAGCTCCAAGCATACATCATTTAACTTTGGCAAAACACTTAGCAAAACAAGAGGCAAGAAATGTTCTCTTTTTAGCCTCAGTTTATCCATCTCCAGGAGGCTTCTAATTGATCAGTGCTATAGACTGTGTCCTCCCCAAATTTATATATTGAAACCTACTCTCCAATACAATGGTGGTTGGAGATAGGGCTTCGGGATTTGATTAGGTCATGAGAACAGGGCTCTCATCAATGAGATTAGCATCCTTAATTAAAGAGACCCCAAGAAGCTCCCTTGCCCTTTCTGCCATGTGAGCGCAAAACAAAAAGATGGCCATATATGGACAGTAACTAAGTTCTCATTAGAGACCAAACCTGCCAGCACCCTCATCTTAGACTTCCGAGCCTCCCAAACTATAAGAAATAAACTTTGTTGTTTATATGTCACTCCAATTTATGGTATTTTGCTATAGCAGCTTGAACGAACTAAGGCAGTCAATTTATGGTATTTTGTTATAGCAGCTTGAACGAACTAAGGCAGTCAACTTGGAAACAAGTAATGTAGGTGGGAGAGGAAGCTCCTAGAACTGACCCAGCCTAAGTCACATGTTCACTCTAGAGTTCTAGAGGGTAAGGTGTGTTATCAGAATGGGAAAGGGGAGAGACTAGACAGATGTAAACCATAGCTATCACACTATCTCTCTTAACAATATTTCCATCTTCTTATCTTAGCTAAATTAAGCTAGTTTTTGTTATCTGTTGAGTTTAGATTTTTTTTCAGATACAATATTACATAAGTTTCAAGTATATAACACAATGATTAGACATTTATACATACAAAGTGATCACCCCAAAAAGTCTAGTATCCATCTTACACTACACATACTTATTACAATATTACTGATTATATTCCCTACACTATACTTTACAATCCTGGCACTATTTTTATAACTGGCAATCTGTACTTCTTAATCCCTTCACTTTTTTCACCCCTGTCCCCAACCCCCCTTCTATCTGACAACCATCAGTTTATTTTCTGTATCTGTGTTATGCTTTGTGTTTTGTTTTGTTTTTAGATTCTACATATAAGCAAAATCATATGGTTTTCATCTTTCTCTGCCTAAGTTATGTTACTTAATATAATATTCTTTAGATCCATTATGTTGTTGCAAATGGCAAGATTTTATTCTTTTTTATGGCCAAGTAATATTCCATTGTATGTATGTACCACATCTTCTTTATCCATTTGTCCATGAATGGACACTTAAATTGTTTCCATATCTTGGCTATTGTAAATAATGCTGCAGTGAACATAAGGGCAAAACAAAAAGACAATCTACTGAAAGAGAGAAGGTATTTGCCAATGATACATCTGATAAGAGGTTAATATCCAAAATATATAAGGAACTTAACACCAAAAAAAAAAAAAAAAAAAACCACACAAGCAATTTGATTAGAAAAATGGACAGAGGACCTGAATAGACATTTCTCCAAAGAGAAATACATGGCTAATGGACATATGAAAAGATGCTCAATGTCACTAGTCATCAGAGAAATGAAAATTAAAACCACAAAGCGATACCATCTCACCCATCAGAATGGCTATCATCAATAAATCAACAAACAACAAGTGTTGGTGAGGATGTGAAGAAAAGGGAATCTTGGTGCACTGTTGGTGGGACTGCAGTTTGATGCAGCCATTATGGAAAATAGTATGGAGGTTCCTCAAACACTTAAAAATAGAACTACCTTTTGACCCACCAATTCCATTGCTGGGTATTTATCCAAAGAAATCAAAACATTAATTCAATAAATTAAGCTTGTTTTAATTTTTCTTTGTAATTACTCCCTAAAGAAATGGTGTCCAGCATTAACAACTAGCATCAGACTGTACCGAATACTACTTTTGCCACAACTCTGACCAAAAACACAATGTCTTCATGCTCTACCCTGGCCACCTATGTTAGTCAGTAAGATTTAGTTTATCATTCTCATTGCTCCCTAATGTCTTAACTGATAGTCCCTACTTCAATGCTATCTGAAACACTTTTTCCAGTGCCGACCCAAATATAAGGATTTGAGTATGACTGGGTTTTGTGTAAGATAATCCTGGGACGCATCAGTATGACATGGGAAAGCCAGGCAAAGAATGGAAGCAAACCAGTATGGTATGGTATGCATTAAAGAACAGGCTATTTCTTCAGGGTTCAGGGACACAGCTCCACTGGGCACCTCTGGGAGATGGTCTGAGACACTTCTCAGTTATTCCTCCCGAGGAATGAGGAATTTGGAATATTTATCCTCTGATATCCATTTGTTAGTGGCTGAGAGCAGTTCCAGGGTATATCCACCCTCCAGCATTTCCTGACATCCCCCCATGGAGGTTGAAAGAAAGCTCTTCAAGCCAAAAGTCACAGAGGCTCGCAGGAGGACATCAATACGAGGATGGTGAGTGCTCAGGAGACCTGGGCTGTGCAGCACACAGAGTCTCTACAAATGGCCTCCCACATACATTTTAGGACTGAGACCTGCCTTGGTCTGTCCAATAACACCTTAACACGTGCTCTATCCCTGATCCTCAGTCAATGTCAAAACTTGGTGGTCACTGTCAGCACTATGTTGTCTTTCTCTTTGGGCTTCGCATCTTAATTCTGACTACAGACAGATATAATTCTTGGATTCCTTACTTTCAGAACTCAGCTGAATCTAGGTTCTATGCTCTTACATAATGATTTACTACTTAATGACCTCTCACAATTAGTGGACGTTTGGTCCTGTCCAAAACGCCCATGCTTAGAAAACGTCCCCGGGTTCACATAACCCATAACATTTATTTCTACTTTGGGTATACAGGATCGATACATAAACAATACTCTCATGTTGTATTGGTCGAATAATTATGTTGTGGCTTACTGCTAATGGTAACACTCTATTGCCTGGCTGGTCATGATCCATGGGGTTAGGCAGGTGGGTCGGAGTTCACATCCTGCAGAACAGTTGGGTTTATATAAATTATGCAGACTGATGTCTCCATGACATTTTGGACAGAGCTAAATGTCAAGGACGTTTGGCAGGGACCCAATGTCTCTGTGCACAATGCTTACAGACCAAATTGCAAGGACCTTTTGGTATAGACTAGATATGTCTGTGGACATTTTGGAGAGAACCAAGTGTTCTGCAAGGCATCTGACTAACTGTGTGTGTCATTTCTATACCCTTCAACTGCCTACCCCACCTAATACGTCTCACAAAACTATCGTCCTTGTCATCAGGGAGTTCACAGACTACAGGAGACTATAAAAGACGAGTAAGCAAATTCCTTTATGTTCCAACCTCGATATCTCCTCTAGAGAGAAGGCTTCCCTAAATCTGAGTCATGTTGGGATGGCACTCCCAGGTTCCAGAAGCACCTTTCACTTTTCTTCTCAGAGCACTTACTGCATTTAATTGTATTTTATGTCCCATATTTTCAATAACAGCTTTATTGAGATATAATTCACACACCATAAACTTCACCTTTTATTGTGTGCAATTTAATAGTTTTCAGTATGCTCATAGAGTGCTGCATCTATCACCACCAATTCTAGAATATTTTCATCATTTCCAAAAGAAACTCCAGACTGAGTAACAGTCACTCCCTGCTTCCCACCACACACGCCCCACCCCTAGCACCAATAATCTACTTTGTCTTTCTATCGGTTTGTCTATTCTGGCAACTCTTCTAAATGGAATCATAAAATATGTGGTCATTTGTGCCTGGCTTCCTTCACTTAGCATGTTTGCAAGGTTCATCCACATTGTAGCACATGTTATTACTTTGTTTCTTTTTATTGCTGAATAACATTCTACTGTACGGGTGTTCTACATTTTATGTATCCATTCATAATTTGATAGACATTTGGTTGTTTCCACTTTTGGAGTATTATAAATAACGTTGTTGTGAACATTCATATACAAATTTTTGTGTAAAAATATGTTTCACGTTCTCTTGGGTATAGACCAAAGAATGAAATTGATGGATCATAAGTTAATTCTTTGTTTTTAACATTTTGAGGAACACAACAGCTGTTTTCCAAAATAGCTGACTCATTTTACATTTCTACCAACAATGTGTGAAGATTCCAATTTCATACATCCTTCCCAACACTTGTTATTGTCCATCTTTTTTTTTTTTTTTAAATAATTTTTATTGGGAAAAAGTGGTTTTTTTCCAGGACACATCAGCTCCAAGTCAAGTAGTTGTTTTCAATCTAGTTGTTTTCAATCTAGTTGTGGAGAGTGCAGCAACTTGGTCCACGTGGGAATTGATCTGGCAACCTTGGTGTTATGAGCCTGTGCTTTAACCACCTGAGCTAACGGGCTGCCCTGTCCATCTTTTTTAACACAGCCATCCTAGTGGTTGTGAAGTGATATCTCACAGTGGGGTGCCTTTGTGTTTCCTGAATGAGTAATGATATTGAGAGTCCTTTCATGTGCTTGTAGACCATTTTTATATCTTTCTTGGAGAGACGTGTATACAAATCATTTGCTCATTTTGTAATAGGATTATTTGTATTTTGGGTGTTGTTGAATGCAAGAGTTGTTCATATTTTCTGGATACAACTCATCAAACATGATTTGCAAATATTTTCTCTCTTTTAGAAGTTATCTTTCACTCATATGATGTTGTCCTTTGAAGAACAACTGATTAAATTTTAGTAAAGTACAACTTACCTTTAGGTTTCTACTACTGTTGTGACAAAACACCACAAATGCTTTAAATCAACACAAAATTATTATATGAATATCACAGTTCTGGACATCAAAAGTCAAAAATGGGTCTCCCTTGGCAAAACTCAAAGTGTTGGCAGGGCTGCATTACTTCTGGAGGCTCTAGGAGAAGACATGTTTCCTTGCCTGTTCCAGTTTTAGGGAATGGCATGTGTTCATTGGCTCCTGGTCCATCATCACTCTGAGCTTGGCTTCTGTCTTCTCATTTCCTCCTCTGACTTTCCTGTGACCTTTTTCCCCTGAATCAGGGCCATTGTGATTACATTGGGCCCAACCAGATAATCCAGGATAATCTCCCCCATGTTGAGATCCTTACCTTAATCACATGTGCAAAATCTCTCTCTTTTTTTTTTTTTTAAAGATTTTATTGGGAAATTGGGGGAGGGCAACAGTGTTGAGGAATCGGGGAAGGGGAACAGACAAATTGCTGTCTTTATTTTGTTGCTGTTCTTCAGTCTAGTTGCGGAGGACGTTGCTTCACTGGCCCATGTTGGTATCGTCATTGCGCTCTTCCTGGATGACGCATATCGGTCACCAGACTCTGCATGGTTGCTCACCATGGCTATTGGCAACTCACGCTGGCTGCCGGCCGCTCACGCTGGCTGCTGGCCACTCACTGTAGCCTATGGCATCCCACTGCAGCAGGAGCTGCAGCTATGCCATCCCGGCGACTCACAGCAGCCCAGCTCCAGGTGGAGCTATTGTTCATCATCTTAGCTGTAGAGGGCAGTGTTACTGGCCCTCATATATAGGATCCGACCCAGGGCCACTGGCATCCCAAGCCAGCTCTTAACCAATGAGCCACTCGGCTGACCCGCAAAATCTCTTTTGACATGTAAGGTAAGCACAGTTTGGGGGATTTGAATGTGGACATCTTTGTGGAGCTGATATTCTGCCTACCACAATTTATTTTTTTGTCACTTTTGGTTTCACTTGTAAGAATTCTTTGCCAGGCCGGCCCAGCCGAGTGACGTGGTGATTAAGAGCTGGCTTGGGACGCCTCGATTCGGGTCCCACATATGAGGGCCAGTGACACTGCCCTCAAAAATAAAAAATAAAATAAAATAAAATAAAATAAAATAAAATAAAATAAAATAAAATAAAATAAAATAAAATAAAATAAAATAAAATAAAATCTTTTTTTAAAAAAAAAGAATTCTTTGCCTAACCTAAGATCATGAAGATTTAAGCTTGTTATCTTCTAAGAGTTTTACAGTTTAAAATTTTACATTTAAGTCTATAATTCTTTGGGGATTAAGTTTTGTATATGGTTTGAGGGAAAGATTCAACATCATTCTTTTGCATGCAGATATCCAGTTGTTAGAGCACTGTTATGTCAAGAGACTATTCTTCATCATAGAATTGTCTGAACCTTTGTCAAAAATCAATTTACCAAAATTACAAGGGCTTATTGTCAGACTCACTTCTATTGATCTATATCAATAGATCATACCACATTGTTTTAATTACTGTAGCTTTATATTTGTTTTGATATCAGGTATTTTGAGTTCTTCAACTTTGCTCTTTTTCAAGATTGTTTTGGCTATTCTGGATCCTTTGAATATCCATATGAGGTTTTGAATTGGTTTGTCAATTTCTACAAAAAGGTGGTATGAGTTTTGATTTGAATTGTGATGAATCTGTAAACCAATTTGGGGATTATTGTTATATTCACAATAGTAAATCTTCTAATCCAAGAATATGAGACATTTCCCTATTTATTTAGGTCTTCTTTATTTCAATAATGTTTTGAAGTTTTCAATGTACGAGTTGGCCCTTCTTTTGTTAGATTCACTTCTGAGTACTTTACTCTTTTTGATGATACGTAAATGATGTAAATGGCATTGCTTTACTTTCATTCTCAGACTATTTGTTGCTAGTGTATAGAAATGCAATTGAATTTGTATGTTAATTCTATACTTTGCAACCTTGCTGATTTATTTATCATTTGTCAGTTCTAACAATTTTTATGTATGGATTCCTTAGAGCTTTCTGTAAACAAAATCATGTCATTTGCAAATAGACACAGTTTTACTCCTTCATTTCCAATGAATGGATGCCTTTTATTTCTTTTTCTTTCCTAATTGCTCTGGTTAGACCCTACTGTTGAACTGAACTGGTGAGAGCAGATATCATCTTTTATTTTAATAGTATGCTAAGTTATTGTCTTCTTCATCACAATTTAAGATTGACAATGGCCTAGTTCACAATATAGCAAATAGCTGATGTTCCATACCAATATTTTAAACAAAATACAGAAAGAATTTTTTAAAATATGCAAATAACTGAAGTTTTAGAAGATGCAGTTATCTCACTATGCTGTACACCTGAACTGATATAATATTAAATGTCAAGAAAATAAAAAGTAAATAAAATTGGGGAGAAAAAAACAAGATGTAGTTATCATTTGTTAGTAGATATGAAAGAATATGGACTGGATCTTGAAGGATGAGTGGGATTGTGACAAGGTAAGATACATGCTAGGCAGAGAGAAAAATGTAAGCAAAGATATTTAGGGAGAAAGGCATGGGGCCTAATTATGAACAGTAGGTGTAACTGAATTTTTTTTACGTATCAGAGAAAATAAAGGTCTATCCTTATTATTGTGAATTTAGTTATTAAAATACCAAGAAGATACTACAGATCAGTTAAACCAAGAAATTTTCATATTTAGTGACTTAGGACAATTATAGTAATACTACATTATGCAGTATTCTGTAATGATTAGCCAACAAATCATGATGAACTTTGGGAAACATGTCAATTTAACCCAATTACAGCCTAATTTTGGAACATGACAGACCATTTCATCTTTATACTGCCAATGAGAAGAGTTCTGATATGTCATAAGAAATGACTCTCTTCTATGGAATCTTATTGTATTTTTTTTATTAGTTACAGATGTACAAAACAATGCAATAGTTATTTTTTGTACCCCTTACAAAGTGACACCCCCCTCCCCTGTCCCCCCACAATCATACATATCTATTACAATTCCATTGACTCCATCCCCACACTATATTATACATACCATGACTATATATGTGTTAAATTATAGTTGACATATAATATTGTTCAGCAGCAGCTTCAGATGTACAATGCAGTGGTAAGGCCACTGAATCTTATTGTATTTTAGGACCAGTTTTACAAAAGAAAACCTCTTGCTCTGCTCCACTCATGGCAGAGGAAAACTGCTAATCTCTGATGTGAAAATTCACAGGTTTGCTTGCTGGGATTGGACATCTGCCATTCAGGCTCTCTCTTATGGGTTCAATTTTGTCACCAATTCAATCAATTTGAAAAGCTCGGTGCCATGTAAAAGGTAGTGGGTTCAGTTAAGACCCCACTTGATTATTTGTGTTTGGTTATTCCAAATAGTTTCTTATGAAGAGAGTTTATTAGTGACATGCACATTTTAAGTGATATTTAAAATACAATTAATCTAAAAACACTAATTAAAGTGCTAAGAGTTTCTTTAGAATGAAACTTACAATTTTTACTAAAATACACCAATCAGTGCATTTCCCTCCCTCAAAAAGTAATTCAGATTCAGTGTGGAGTGGGAATAAAGGTCCTTCTACACTGATATAATTAACACCTAAATTAAGGCTTGCTCCCTTTCAAGGAATTCATGGTTTTGTCTAGGATAAACATCACATGAAGTGGTCACACTTTTAAAGAGCCTGTTGTTGGGACATGCTGAGGACTTGGATATGGATATCTTCATCTATTTCACCTCATTCCCTCCTATACCTCACAATAGCTTACTGGTTTTAATGACTTACTTTACTCTGATTTTTTTTTTTTAATGTTAGAAAGTAAAATGTCTTTTGTTTTGTTTTGTTTTGTTTTAGCTGAGCCATCCTGCCACCTGTTGGCAGCTTAGCAGCAACTCAGCTTGGGCTGGGCATTGAACTGCCATTGCTCAGAGTTCAGCTCACACTCTTGAGCAAGCTCTTAACCAACTGAGCCAGTTGGCCGGCCCCAAAGTAAAATGTCTTGAGAGATCATAAATAAATCCAACTTTCCCATAAAAGGAAAGATTCTTCTACAGATTCCTCTGAAGGGCCCATGAAGTCATTTCAATTGAAAAGTCTAAATTAAGAGAAACATTAAATTCCAGGTTGTACAAAAGTAAGCCACTGCCATTTTTTTTGAAACAGACATTGTAGGTTCAGTGTTCCTCAGAGTTCTGAGAAGGGAAATATTGCCTTTTAAGTGGTTTCTGCATTCTCCAGAGTCAGGTACAGTTGTGCTGTTACTTAAACAAGAACTTGGACTTGGTTCTTAACTGTGTAGTACAGCAGAGGCCCTCACCATTAGGCCAAGTGCTTACCATGAAGTTCCATGCACTCCTTCATTTTTCCAACCAATATTTATTGAGTATCTACTGTGTACCTAGCACTGTGCTAGATGTTAAAAATAGAGTGAGACGAGGCAGCATCTCTGTCTGCTCAATTTGCTTCTGGGGCAATGGATGAGAGAGATTATATGGTATACATCACATATCACCTGTCTCACCAATTTCCCTCATATCCTTCCCTCCATCCTTGTGGCCTTTATTGGTACTTTTCCCCTCATCTGAGAACCCCACCTCACAATCAAAACATTACCGATTTTCAAGGACTAACTAAATCCCTAACTTCTTTCATAAATCCCACTTCAACATCTACATGCTTTTTGACAGGAAGGCCCATACCTTAAGCTTCTCTCTCAACCCTGAAAGTGCCTAACAAAAAATTATGCATGCTGTAGGGTCCTGACAATTTTAGACATAACCTAACTCAATAATTGGGAAGTTCAAAGGGAGATCTATTAGAATTTCTCAACCATGTTTCTTTGCTGAACCCCAGCACCGAAGAAAAATTTAAAAACTGAAACACTCTAAGAAATAAAAAAAGAGGAGCAACCCACAAGAACTCATCCTACTTTGCTTTGAGTTGAATCCCAGTGAAGAAATCTCTCACAGACATGACAGCATAATGGACAGAGACATTAATTATACTCTCTGACAGGGCTCCCCTCAGTCATGCATCTGAAATGTCCATCACGTGGAATGAGTTACCATGGCAGTACCCATGCTAGGCAGACGCATGTAAGCATGCAGTGATCCCTGTCCCTTAATTCAGTTCCCCTATATGATTCGGGAGATTTCAAAGTCCTAATTTTAAAAAGCTGACAGTCTGCAGAAGGTATAATGCCTTTTCTATAGGAACAAATCTGACTTTAAAGGACTCCTATGCTGAATGAAATAAGCCAAATATAAAAGAGTATATTCTATATGATTCCATTTATAGAAAATTCTAAACCAACAACAACAAAAAACAACCTAATCTGTAATGCCCAGAAGTACATCAGTTATTGCCTGAGGCTATAGTTGGGGGATGCAGGGGAAGTTGTCTGCAAAGGAAAATCATAACATTTGGGGATGGGGGTAATAGAAGTATTCTATATCTTGACTGCAGCCATGGTAACAGAGGTGTATATATTCTCAATACTCATTGACTTGCACATTTAAGGTGGGTGTATTTTATTATATGCTAATTACACCTCAAAAAATTTGTTTAAAGGTTTAAAAAAAAAAGAAGCAACCCCAAAGGTCTCCAGTTTTGTGCTAGTAATTCTAGAGTCAAGAAGTAAGACTTGATGAGAAAGAAATTCATGCAACGATTCACTCTGAGGACTGAGACTTAAAAACATGAGGACTCAGCTCTTCATCCTCTTCAGAAAGTATTTCTGACTCATTCTGGAAAGTCGTTTTTGGGCTGATTCCCTTATGTATGTTTTTCACTGATGTTTCATATGTTTAGTTCCATAGTAAAATTATTAAGCAAGTGAAGTTTTCTTCTGACTACCAACCAGGTACGCTTTCAGCATCACTTTCCCCACTCTGTCTCCTCCCAGGAGATCCATTCTGTCCTCTGGCTGGCTGTAGGGCTACATCTCTAAGAAGGAATAGCCAAGTGTCTAGAAATTGTACTTCTCTTCTCCTTATACCCATACCAAAAGTCATTACCAATATCACTAATAGCTGATACTTCCTAAACACATATTTCCCAGGCATTCTGCTACAGGTGAAGAAACTGGTCCTGTGGAGATTTGGCACTATCCTCCCTTCCTTAGTAAGTTATGGAGTCTTGATTCAAGTCCAAATCAGGAGCCTATATCCATAGGCAATATGTCCTGATGCTGAAGCCCATTCCATACGAGCCCTGTTCTGTACTAAGTGGTATTTACACCAAATAGAGCATTCACACTAATGTGTTGGTGACTAATTATGGTACCACACCGAGGCCACATATTTAGAATTCCATCAAGGTTTTCTTCCTATAAAGACTGAAATATTCTGTGAAAGATGGGTGTACTCAAGTAATCAAGATATCCTTTCATTACAAAGCTGAGGTCATGGAAATTTTTTAGGTAGTCAGTTAAGAAAAATCTAAAGGAATCATCAAAACAAATTCACTAAGACTATTTCTCAAATATTTAAAAGATACTCTGTTTCCACATCAAGAAATGACATTTATGTATTAGTCATCAGTTCAATTTTTAAACAAAATAAATATTTTAATTAAATATTTTTTCCTTCCATAAAACCCAAATCAATAGAGAAAAATATCCTAGAGGACATTTTCCTGCATTCTTTTTTTTTTTAATCAACACTCTTTGCCAACAATAAATTAAAATTAATAATGTTAGTAAAATATTCCAACTAAAATATGACTAGTCTAAAGAAGGTTTGGGAATCATGATGTCCCTTCACCTTGAATTTTTATATCTCAGAAACTGAAAATTTTGAAACATAATTTTATAATTTTCCTTTCAAAGAGATATTTTATAAACACAAATGTGACAAGTTAATAATTATTTTAATCAAAATGACCTTTGCTCAACACCCTTCTCCCTAATCATCTATAACAATTTCCAAACACTTTCATGTATGTTTGGCTGGGATCAACAGCTGCTACAACAGATTCTTTTTAAAAAGTACAGTAGATCAAAGAGGAAGTTAAATATACTGAAGATTCCTTAAAATACGTATGTATGTATGTATGTATGTACGTATGTATGTATGTATATACATATATATGATATATAATAGATATATTGGGTTGTTGGAAAAGTCATGATGCATTTTTGCAACAAAAAAAAAAACAGAAAAAGTAGGTCATGACTTCTCTGAAAACCCAATATAATGTATCTATTAGACAGATAGATAATAGATAGGTAGATAGACAGATAGATAGATGATAGATAGATAGATAGATAGATAGATAGATAGATAGATAGATAGACAGATAGATAGATAGATAGCCTGGACTTGCCACCTTCAGATGTTATTGTCTAAGGCATAGGAAAACACAGAGATTGGTTGATTAGGAAATTAAGGGTGTGTATAAAGCTTAACAGTAATGTATCAGTAATGCATAAGATACAGACACTAAGTATGCTTTAGTATACATGCTGCAAAGGAAAACTTTGATAAGCACATGAAAAGACACTCAACACATTAATCACTAGGAAAATATAAAACCAAAACCACAATAATATACCATTTCACATCTACAAGAGGGAAAATTTTAACAATAAACAAACAGACAAAATAACAAGTGTTGGCAAGAATACTAAGAAACCACAATCCACATGCATTGTGGTAGGAATGTAAATGGTGCCGTCCCTCAGGAAAACAGTTTAGTGATTTTTCTAAAGGTTAGATATAAAACGACTATATGACTGAGAAATCCCACTCCTAGGTAGATATCCAAAATATGTGAAAGCAGGAACTTGGGCAGGTCACCAATGCCACAGTAGCATTATTCATAATAGCCAAAAGGTGGAAACAATCCAAGCATCAGTGTCAGTCAACAAATGGATGGAGAAACCAGATGTGGTACACACACACTCACATACATACAGTGGAATATCCTTCAGTCACAAAAAGGGATGAAATTTCGGTACATGCTATATAGCATGGATGGACCGTAAAACAGGCTTAGTGAAATAAGCCAGATAAAAAAGGGCAAATATTGTTCATAGAACAGACAAATTCATAGAGACAGGAAATAGAATAGAGGTACCAGAGGCTGGGGCGGACAGGTAAAGGGATATTATTGCTTGAAGGGTACAGAGTCTATGGGAGATGATAAAACGTTTTGAGTACACAGAGTCATGATGGTTACACAACACAGTGAATTTACTTAATGCCACTGAATCTGTACACTTACAAATGATTAAAATAATAAATAGTATGTTATGTGTATTTTACAACAATAATTTTCAAAAAGAAAGCTGCAATCATCTCTAGACTCTTCTCCACCCAAATGTTGTTGAGAGCCTTTCTCCACAGAAACAATTAACCAGGAGAATTACCTGTTGTAACATACGTGATAAGAAAAGTTTATTTTTAATATCTAGACAGAATATAGTTTAGTCGAAGGAATCTGAGTTCAAATCACAAAACAGGTGCTATACCAACAGTGCACCATTTTCTATTTGTTTCCCATCAGTTGAATTCATCTCCTAAAATAGATAATAAGGTCATTTTGAAAAGACATCTTATCTGTCCCTCCCCAGATGCTTCACGATATCATTATGCACAAGGAGGATACCAGTAACTAAGTAAATGATTTTAACTTAAGAGGAATCCGTTGTCATCCCATCTGAAACACAACTAGACAGAAAATCTGCGAGCAGGAAAGAATGAAGTCAATTGGAAACTAAGACAGTACTGTTTTGTTTTGTTTTGTTTTGAGTTTATTCTAATGGCAGCAAATCAAATTCAAATAGTTAATGGTGTATCTTAAACACACACACACAAAAAGCAATACAGAGAACTCAAAGCACTGACACACATCTGAGTATTTTACAGCACTCAGTATATCTTCGAAGTCGTAGAAAGTGACAAGTGCTTGGAATAAGGAGTCATGAGTTTTTCATTGAAGTCCATCAATGAGTTTAACCCCATACAAAAGAATAGGCTTTAAATAGGTAAACAATTGCTTTTGTTTGCCTCAATCTCCTCATCTGGAAAGTACAATACCTCCTTCATACACTTTGCAAGCATGTGTTCTAAAATTACATTAATTTATAATTGCAACAAATTTTTACAAACAAGCTTGCTCCCACCCCCTCCTTTTGTGGATAAATCAGGCTGGAGAGAGAATTCACTACATTCTGAAAATCACATAGCTGGTTAAGGACAGAGCCAGGGCTACGCTTCAAGCCTACTGAAGAGTTATCCTGTGTCATTATAACCTCACATTATGCGTTGTGAAGTAAAGAAGAAATCTGTTTGAAAGGTATAAAATATACATAAAGTAAAGGTTTAGTATAGATTTATGTGGACAAGCTATTGTATGTCCTATACATCCTCAGTAATATCACTACCGTAGAGGAAAAATAAGAACTGATTTGGTTTTTAGTCTATATCATCCAGAATAAAGAACAGTAATTGAAATGTACAAGAAAATGATACATATTTGATTTGTGGCCATATAGGCTACTGGGCGATAGTTTCTCTTTCATAGTTGTCCCAAGAGCATAGGTTAATACTTCACCTAACTCTTCTTGAACTAATGACTACTTGGATGCTTTGGGATGGAACAGGGATGTGTCTACACCTTCCCTAGGGATCTCGGTAGTCTTGATTCATAGACGCTCGGGCTGTTGAGACAAAAAAAATTTACCAAAACCCAGAGGTGGGGATGCTCATGGTCCACAGCCATGGCCTCAGTCATCCTTATCCTTGTAAACTCCATTAGAGATGTGTGTCAGACTATGAAAAAGAGCACAATTAAATTGGTGTAATTCCACCACTGTTGCTAAAAGCAACTTTAAGCATCTTTCTGATAGCTGAATAAAAGCCATGTACACACACTGAAAAAAATGACGTGACCCAAAAAGTTTTCCATGACTTCAATAAGAAATTTTAATTTAGTGATACCAAAATGATATGCTGTTGTTACTAGCACTTTCTCACAACATGTAGAGAAGTGCCACAAAATATCTACCATCTATGAGACTGTATAGCTATGTAGAGAAATGGCACAAGTCTCTCTTCACAAGATTTTCAAAGAGAGTACAGGACGGCGGTATATTTGATGTCAACTCACAAAGGAATACTAAGCATTTAATTCAACAAGCATGTTTGAGCAATGTTGTATACTGATGACCTCCTTTTACTCTGCAGAAGAATCACTAGTCAATGCCATCAGCTAGATCTGAGGAGTCAGACGGAGGCATGACGAAGGTAGTGAAGGTGTGTAATCCCGATAGAGGAGATTCAGAGAGGATGTGTGGAAAGGGCCATATGTGACAGGCCATGTGTCTGTCACATTGTATTAAAACTTGACGCTGGAGACTTTCTCCAACGGTCCTCTGCACCCGAATATACAAGCAAAAAAAAAAAAAAAGTATGATCCAGGGCAGTTGTTTTTCTGGAATATGAGAAAAGGTTAGAGAACAAGAGTTTGAGGCATGGCCCTTAAACTATATGGGATGTTTATATATAAACCTATTTCCTATTACTAGCCTACTAGTCTAGGATAAAACAGTTCTAGTCGTTTCCTTCTCATTATTTAACGTTGAAACTAAATGGTTTTACAAAAATATATTTCTTTTCAATAAGAAAGACAGTATGCTGTCATTATTACATGCATAGTTGAGATGGAACTCAAATTTTGTTCTGAAAAAATGTGGGTAAAAGATTTTTTGTTCCAGTTTCATTGGCATCTGAGACAAGGTCAAGGGTCATGATCCAGCTCCATCAGTGAATAGAGCTTAGATGTGTTAGCCCAGTGTATATGTAATTCAGGGAATGAAAGCAAGCTTGTGTGTTTCTGAGCCCATACTAATAGATAGTCTTTATGAAAACTTGAACTTGCTTTAACTGCAAGGAAGTCTCATGAATCCAGGCAAGCACAAAAATCATATTCTCTCCCCTAGCTTTGGAGTCTGGGATTAGGTTTATTTTCCTGGAGTTGCTATGTACTGTTTTAGGTACACCACCATAGGAAATCCACTCATTTAGAGAGACTATGAATGCTACAATCCATGCTCCATTTTTCATCTAGGAAAACTCCTCTTAGGACTGTGGAAATGTATGACTATTTTAAATCTAAACAGAAAGTTGTTTTTTTTTAAATGAGTGGCACATGTTTTGCTTCTATCTCATCCCAGTAGCTTAATGCTTTTAGGAAATGACCATGTTAAATAACTAACCAACTAGCAGACAGTCCCAATCACAAATGGATCCTGTGAGTACCTGTTATTCTAAATCCAAAAATACAGCCGACACCAAGAGGCACAGCACTCGGTGAGTGCAGTAAAAGCTCTAATGAGCGCCTGCTTTTAGATCAGACAGTGCCAAGAGGGATGAGCAGCATTAATTTTGATCGGATGAATCACTCATTAAAACAGTAGAATAATTCCTCTTATTTTCTGAGGGTGTTTACAGAGCTTCAAAGCACTATAAAATACAATTACAATTCTCATCAAAGCAGGAAGAAAAAGAGACCACCTATGTTTCCTCTCTTACTAGGTTGAAATTTGCATGTTTAGTTTCCCACCATGCCTCTAAGGAAAACTATGTCCAGGAAAAAAGACTTTAAATAGGAATTTCTTTTTGACCCTTTCAGGGATACAGGTAACAGAGAGTGCTCTTGGACTTTTTCCTAGAGACCTCCAATGGAAGGAAAATTACCATCAGTTGGTCTGTAGCATGAAAACTAGATGAAAGATAGAGAGCTTGGAGAAAAAATGCATACTTAGCCCAACATCCACACTTCCCTGGCAAATCCACGCTTAGCTCAAATCCACGCTTCCCTGGCAAATCCACGCTTAGCCCAACATCCAAGCTTCCTTTGCACAAGGCTCAAGGACTGTGAAATATGTCATACCAGAGAGAAGTGATCCCAGAGGGCAGGAGGCTGGGATGAATGCTGCGTAACACTTTTGAACTCTGTTCTGATTATATATATCACTGGAGTCCAAGTGAGATACTTAGCCTGAAAGCTTAAAGCTATGAGTGAAAAAGAAAAAACATAGACCATCGTCACAGGTTTAAATAGAACCTACATGGAACTTCCATCCAATGACTTCCCACACAAAACCACAAGAGTCTACTCATCCTTGCAAGTTAATCTGGTCAATTCAGAGATGTGGTTTTGAGTCTGTATATAATCTAGCCCAACAAGGAGTAGAACCACAGCTCTCTAAGCAACAACACAATCTGTCTGCCAAGATGAAGAGACAAGCAATATTTTTACTCTTTCCAACTCCAAAGATTTAAAGAGAGGGATCCTAATTTTTCCTGTCTCACTACTAATTGATTTTGCCTTGATAATTCTTTCCCAGCCATTAATGAAACAATTAGATTTGATTTCTTTGCTTTATTAAACTAATATATCAGTCTGTACCAGTTCCACATATTGATGTATTTGTTCAAAGCATCAGAGTGCAGATATCTCCCCATGTCTGCACTTTCACTTCCTTGCTTCAGATGCCCGTGGTCAACCATGGTACTAAAACATTAAATGGATAATTACAGATATAAACAATTCACAAGTTTTAAATTGCGCTGTTCTGAGTAGTGTGATGAAATATTTTGCCATCCTGCTCTCTCCTGTCCTGGATGTAAATCATCCCTTTGTCCAGCTTACCTACCCTGTATACTCATCTAATACCCAACAACTACTCACTTAGTAGCCGTCTCCATTATCAGATCAGTCTTCAAGGTATCTCAGTGCTTGTGTTCAAGTCACTCTTATTTTACTTCAAAATGGCCCCAAAGAGCAAGAGAGAAGATATAAACTGCTTCCTGTAGGTGGAAGATGAAAGCTCTCGACTTAATAGGAAAAAAATTCATATGCTGAGGTTGCTAAAACCTATGTCAAGAACAAATCTTCTATCAATGAAATTATGAAGAAGGAAAAAGAAATTCATGCTAGTTTCATTGTTGCACCTCAAACTGTGAAAGTTACAGCCACGCTGAGTGACAACTGCTTCATTAAGATGGAAAAGGGAGAATTTGGGGGTGGAAGACATGAACAGAAAACCTGCTCCAAATGATGGTAGGGTGTTAATTGCAGAAAGCACTGAGCCTGTATGAAGGCTTCAGCAAGGTCCCCTGAAACGAGTGACACCAAACCACTTACTGCAAGTGAGGGATGGTTACACAGATTCAGTAATAGGCTTGGACTGAGAAATGTAAAACTTACTGGACAGAGAAAGAGAGAGACCACATTCACATAACTTTTATTACAGTATATTGTTGTAATTGTTCTGTTTTAGTATTGGTTAGTGTTGTTACATCTTACTGTGCCTAATTTATAAATTCCATCATAGTTATGAATGTACAGGAAAAAAAAGTATATGTAGGTATGGTTTGGTACCATTGGCAGTTTCAGGCAACTAGAGGGGCTCTTATAATGTATCCCCCATGGATAGGGGACGGGGGGCTATTGCCTTCTTCAAGTTGTGTACACTAGACAGACATAACATCATCACTAACCAAAAAGCTGCTTCAAAATGGGACAATTTGATGTCACATTAAAAAATGCTCCCATGCCAGGTTGTTCCTCTGAATGAACAAGAAATTTATATTCTGCAATATTCTGATTAGCAAATACTTTGTTTTCAATGACTGAGCTAAAATAGATATGGATTTATTTCCAGTTCCCCGACTCATCTCATCTCTCATTCTGTCTCTCTGTCTTTCCCTCTCTCTGGCCCTCTCCCTTTCTCAGTTCCTTTGCCTGCCCCACGGGCCCACTGTCTCTAAGAACTTGGAAGGCTTTGCTGAACATACGAGTATATGTAATTGACTGACGGTCCCTGAGTCAATCAGGATAAAATGTGGAAGGAATACATCTAAGTTTCCCTTTGGTATTACAAATGTCACTTTCTTCTATTTCTTCCCACCTCCTTTTTCCCTCTTTGTCCTCTCCACCACTCTCACCCTCTGCTCCTTCTTTAATCTTTATCTTTGACTAAAAACGGCCACACATTCTTTGCAGCTCCATCCAAAAAGAAGGGGAGTCCATTTTCCCACCCCTTGAATCTGGGCCAGTGTTGTGATTTTCATGGAAATAATATATTGTAATTTCAAGGAGTCCGTATTCTCACCCTCTTAAAACCCTAAGACCATCATGCTCTGAAAAAGCCTGGTCTGGCTTCCTTAAGGGTAAAAGACCATCCATGCAGAGAGCTCCAGCCACCCTAGTTGACCCACTACCTGAAGAATCTGCATGACAGAGTGCAGGCAAGGCTAGCAGTAGGACCCCCACACCATCCACAGACTCACTGGTAACAATAAATTGTTTCTAAGCCACTAAATTGGAGAGTGGTTCGTTATGAAAAAATACACAACTGATACACTCTGATTTCAGTCTAGTTTTCCTTCACTCTTCCTATTTTTTCTCTACAATTTAAAATGCCTTGTGAGACCAAGCTATTGACATTAATCAAATAACAAGAGCTTTCTTGGGTTTATTTCTTTGTACTTGACAAATCATGTTTTTAATGATTCACACAGCATTTAACCATAAACCCACTAATTCATTTATCTTTACTAAGACAGAATGAAGGCAACCATTACCTTTCCACTTACAGACTAGAAGCAACATAGTTAGGTGGCAATACGTGTATATTTATGTCTGTGCATACACACACTCTTTTGATAACAGCTACAAGGATTTTATGTACTGAAATATAGAAAATCTTAATCACAGCAGGGGCGTATGGACCCACAAGGATGGATGAGTCAGCTGGTAGACAGAGGAAACTTCTGTATCATTCATATTTTTCTATAAGACATTAGAGATAGAACGACATCATTTGTAAGAATGGGGAAAAAAATCACAACTATTCAAAGGAACAAAATGAAGGTAATATTCAATGTTTGATAGTCCTATAGGTAAGCTTTACAATGGGTACAATGAGCAATGACTCTCAGAATTTCCCACAATAACTTTTAACATAAGTTCTGAGGGAGGTGTGTGAACTGCCTTCTCCCAGTGGAGGGTTACCGATCCCCACAAAAGGAAACATAGATTTTATAGTAGGTTCTCACAATCTCTACTGCTATTTGATTACATGCTATGTATATATTTCATAATGTAAGGCTCTAAGTAATCTAGCACCTTCCCCATCTCTCTTCAGCTCCTTCAACTCTGGTCTTTGAGGGGCCTTGCTTATTCAAAACACACCATGCCCATTCACAGGACTGTCTCCTGACCACCACCTAAGTCTCCTCCTTCATATCAATATCTCAGAGGGGCTGTCTCCAATCACTGTACCTAATGCTACCCTCACTCCATTTCATGTTTTACATATTAATTGGGTTATAATTTTTTTATTTTTTTTATTTTTATTTTTTGAGGTCAGTATCACTGGCTCTCATATGTGGGACCGGAACCAGGTCCGCTGGCTTCCCAAGCCAGCGCTCAACCACCGCGCCACTCGGCCGGCCCTAAATTTTTACATAGCACAAATCATGAACTTATTATGTATTTTTGTTATTTCTATGAAACCAGGGACCTTCCTTTTCTCACTCATTACTCTGACCATAACACCTGGAATACATGAATTTATTGAATGAGTGGACAAATGAATTAGACAGAGTTGGCTGCCTACAGGCTAAAATTAATGGCATGTATTTCTTCCTGCCACAAACACAATACAGAATCACTTCCCTTTTCTATCAAAACTAATACTCAGGAAACAAAGCTAAATTTTGACATGACCATGAAACCATTTTTAAATGGTGTCCACAAAAGAAACATAATTTTTAAAATGCTTTTATATTTTATAAATACAAATCAATACATTTCAGACTTTAGAGTATATAAAGTTTTGCCTTTCTTTTCCCATTTATGGGTTTTGTTTCTCCTAGGTTTTCTGCATCTCACATATCTGCCTTCCTAATTCAGGAAATAAATTTTTTTTATTAAAGAAATAATTTAGGACCAACCGAGTGGCATGTTGGTTAACAGTTGGCTTGGGATGCGGGCTCTGAGCAGCAGGGCCCCGGTTTGGATCCCACATATGAGGACCAGTGACACTGCCCTCTACAGCTAAGATGGTGAACAACAGCTCCGCATGGAGCTGGGCTACTGTGAGTTGCCGGCGATGGTGATGGCGTAGCTGTAACCCCTACTGCTGTGACTACTGTGAGTGGCCGGCAGCTGGAGAGAGCTGCCAAGATCCACCATGAGCGGCCGTCCAGAGGCCAGCGACTGATCTGCCTCTCCAGAAGGAGCGCAATGACAATACCAACAGGGGCCAGTGAAGTGACGTCCTCCACAACTAGACTGAAGAACAAAAGGACAGCAACTTGTCTGTTCCCCTTTCTGGTTCCCCAATGCTGTTTCCCTCCCTCAATTCCCCAATAACATATTAAAAAAAAAAAAAAGAAAGAATTTAATCCAATTTTTTAAAATTAAACATAATTTAATCCCTTATTTAATCCATGCAGTCTATATGTTTAAAATGTACTTCTGCAATCACCATGTCAGAGCCAGAGACACCTGCCCTCTCCATCAATAAAGGTAACTGAGATTGAAAGATGTATAAATGCTGGAATCCAGGCTTCCAGCTCAAACCTTGCATCTAAAGGGAAACACTAATGGTTCTGTTTGCCTGTGTCAGCAGACCCACCCACACAGCTTTGAATATGCCCCACCTTTCCCCACAGAACACAGCGCACTTATGAAGATGTATGATATGATTGGTTTCTCACTGGGAAGAAATGGTTTGTAGGACAAAAAGAGCTGCTGTGAGCCAGAAAGCATGCACCTTGCGCAAAACTGAAATGCCTCACTCCATGAAACACAGAGAATTGGTTTTTGTTTTGTTTTTTAAATAATTCAACAGTTTTCCCTACTGCTTAAACTTTAGGGCTTTATTAACATTTAATTAATAATAATAAAGAATGTCATGTGTTGGGAAAGGTTATAGCACTAGGAAGCTTGAATAAAGAAAAAAAATGCATACACTAGTGTAAGTAACGAAATTGTCCTAAATTTTAATCAGCACAGGAACAGAATAATTTAATTTCAATATTTTTTGTGGTTGTTTGCTAAAGATTATTTGGGTAATGACTAGCAAGAATCAACTTATTTTTAAAGTTAAGAATTCCTATAAGAAATACATACCCAAGAAGACAAACATATATTTCCCAATCATATTTGATAGAAAACAAATTGCTTGACATTTGTCTCCAGATATATGTTGCCTCTGAATTTGTGTAGTTTCTCATAGAGATCACAGTGAGAAAAAGGAGAAAACAAAGTACATAATGATAGGTATCTCATCTTCATCTTTATTTTTATGAGGAGAGAGACAGTCCTTATCTGTGGATGCACTTTCCAAGGTTTCAGTTACCTGGGGTCAACTACAGTCTGAAAATATTACATGGAAATTCCAGAAATGAATAATTTACAAGTTTAAATTGTGCACTCTTCTGAGTAGCATGATGAAATCTCACACTGTCCACCGCCACCCCCAGGATGCGAATCACCCCTTTGTCCAGTGTATCCATGCTTTATAAGCTAGTCAGTAGCCTTTTTGCTTACAGGGTTTGACAATTAAGTTCCCAATCTCATCCTAGAAAAAGTGCTACGTACCTCATTGCTGAATATCACTAAGGTCACCTTCGAAGTATTCCCTTTGGAAAGCTATTCACTGACGCCAGCACCCAGTCCATCCTTCAAAGCAATTTTGGAACTCTTTTTTAGGAATGGCCATCAGAGCTGTCATCATATTACCCTTGATGTCCTGGATGTCATCAAAATGTCTTCCTTTCAATATTTCCTTTATCTTCTGTTAAAGAAAGAAGTCACTGGGGGCCAGATCAGGTGATCAGGGAGGGTGTTCCAATACAGTTATTTGTTTACTGGCTAAAAACTCCCTCACAGACAGTGCCCTGTGAGCTGGTGCATTGTCGTGATACAACAGCCAAAAATTGTTGGTGAAAAGTTCAGGTCGTCTGACTTTTTCACACAGCCTTTTCAGCACTTCCAAACAGTAAACTTGGTTAACTGTTTGTCCAGTTGATATAAATTCATAATGAACAATCCCCCTGATATCAATAAAAGGTTAGCAACATTGTTGCAATAAGTTTGCAAACTTAATTATCCGACCTCATATGAGAGAGCAAGGGAAACCACATTCACATAACTTGTTGTAGTATACTGTTACAATTATTCTATTTCTTATCAGTTATTATTATTAATCTCTTTCTGTGCCTAATTTATAAATTGAATTCTATCATAGATATTTATGTATAGGAAAAACATAATATGTAGAAGATTGGGTACTACCGAAGGTTGCAGGCATTCACTGGGGGTCGTGGGATATATTCCCCTCAAATAAGGGGAGACTGCTGTATCACAGTGCTGTTTATGGAATAAGGGGACAGTACAACTACTGATATGCAAACCTTGTTCAATACTTATTTTTCACCTTTCTTGAGTTTTACTGCAGCTAAACGGAAAAAGCATAAAGTGATTTTAGTTGCTGTACCTGAACAGAACTAGTGCTCAAGCAAAATAAAAATTTAAATGTAATCTTCTATGCCTTTAATTTTAAGACATACATTTTTAACTGGGAATTGATTCAAATTGTTTTATGGTGGAGCAGCAAAGGTCAGTGGCAGCAGTTGTGGTCAGCACCATGTAAGTCTAGGATCAAATGGAGTAGGCATGGAGGGTGGGGTCCTTGTAAGTGACAGTCTAGTGAATTCACCAGGACCAGTGGACACAGACAGAAGGGCCTTCCATTCAAACTCAGGGACTTTTACTTCATCATTTAGGCCAGAGGGGATTTGGAATTTGTATTTTAGAAAATTGGTTAATAAGCCAACTTAATGCAGTATGTCCAAATAAGTAGTCAATAGTTATTCAATTACTCAAAACAGGTTAATGGTCTGGCGTATATAGGAAATGGCTTAATCTGGCCCCATGGGGAAACTGTGTTCATAATGTGATAAGATCAACTACTGAAGAAAGACTTTGCATTGCAACACTGTCGTGTTTTTTTCTGATACACTTACTGCATTGATTGCTTTTCCCCATGGAAAAAAAGACAAAAATCTAAGACATGCCAAAAATTAACATAATTTTCTTTTATAATCCCATGACAACAATGACACTAGTGATGGTTTGAGAAATTCAATGTAAGCCCAATAAAATGAACATTTTAATGTCCATCTAGCAATATCTATACTCCATAGCAGGAAAGGCATAGCAAGAGCACAGCATGTGTCAATGCTCAGGAATCCTGCCTCAGGAATAGCTGATAGAAGCTAGCACTTCCTCATAAGAGGGGTATAGTTCATTTCTAAGGCCGTTCGAGCCTTCCTCTGATCAGAACTATGATAAATTAATCATCTTATTATATAGCATGATCCTCACACAACAGCATAAGTTATACACCAATGTTGGTTTAGAACCCAGCAAATCCATATGTTCTTGCAAAAAGTATTAACTGACAGTGTATCATTCTCCAGAGAAAATTACAGGCACCGTAGACAGTGAACAGACCATACAAAAAATACCGGTTTTCATGGAGCTTAGATAAGTGAGGGGATGGAGAGAGAAACAAATAAATAGGATACGCACGCGCGCACACACACACATACACACGCACAACAAGCGCACTATGACCTGACAATTAAGTTCAGATCTTTGAAATTTGTTGCCATGATGTTGCTAACCATTTTTTGATATCAGAGGGATTGTCCATTATGAATTTGTACCAACTGGACAAACAGTTAACCAAGTTTACTATTTGGAAGTGCTGAAAAGGCTGTGTGAAAAAGTTAGATGACCTGAAATTTTCTCCAACAATTCATGGCTCTTGCATCACGACAATACACCAGCTTACATGGCACTGTCTGTGAGAGAGTTTTTAGCCAGTAAACAAATAAACTGTAGTGGAACACCCTCCCTTCTCACGTGATCTGGCCCCCAGTGATTTCTTGCTTTACCTGAAGATAAAGGAAATATTGAAAGGAAGACATTTTGATGACATTCAGGACATCAAGGGTAAACAACTACAGCTCTGATGGCCATTCCAGAAAAAGAGTTCCAAAATTGCTTTGAAGGATGGATGAGGCACTGGTGTCAGTGCATAGCTTCTTCTCAAGGGGAGTACTTCGAAGGTGACCGTAGTGATATTCAGCAATGAGGTATGTAACACTTTTTCTAGGATGAGTTTGTAAACTTAATTGTCTGACCTGGTATAATATATCAGATGTTCATAAATAAAACAAGGTATGAGGTAAAGGGAATGTTCGTTACATGGTGGGACTGAAGGAGCTTGTACTTCTAGAATGTCAGGAAAGGTGTTGACATGCAGACTTGAAAAGATGAGTAAGTAAGCAATGGGGTTACTAAGGAAGAACACTCCAAACACAGAGAAGAGCGAATACGAAGGCTGCTAAGTGGGCGCATGAATGTCCACAAACCAGAACGATGGACAGGAAGTCCTTGCCGCTAGAGCAGTGGGGCACGGGGTTGTAAGATGCATGTTCAGAGAGGAAACGGGGCCCTGGAGGGAGAACCTGGTTTGCTACTGTAAGGATTTGGGGCTTTTCCTTTGAGTGAGATGGAAAGCCACTGGAAAGTTTTAAGGAGAAGACATCAAACATAACTTTTGGAAGAATCACTACGTGACTGTATTGAAAATAGGCTAGGGGCACAAGGGCAGAAGCAGCAGCCTAGTTAGCAGTGTCTATGACGTAATGACATCACTGGGATGAGGGAAACAGCAGGAAAAGTGGCTGGATTCTGAATATGTGTTGAAGTAGAGATATGCTGATAGCTTGGAAACCAATTAGGGGAGGGAAGGGGGAGTCAAATTTTCTGCCCTGAGCAACCGGAAGAATGAACTTGCCATTACCAGGAAGGAAAAGAATTCTAGAAAAGGAGGTCCAGGGAGGAAAAATCAGTTCTGATATTAATTTTGAGATGTCCCAAATCTCAGAGGCTTGGAAAGCCAAGCTCTGAATAAAGCACTGTAGAGCCAAGAAAAATAATGAGATATTGGGGATGCATATTACTGGCCAACACAGCCGAGTAAAAAGTCTGGCTCTCAACAACCACAGGGAGGAGTGACTCGTGTATGTGGAGCAGTACTTAGTGAGGAGAAAAGCACCACAGCCTGTTACTTCCCAAGAGTGGAAAGATGTGTTTAGCCAGATATACGTAGCCTAGAAGAACCATCACCAAAAAAAATTAGTTGAGGATCCTGAGCATAGCATTTAGAGGGAAGAAACTCTGGCTATCTTACTTGGAATTTTTTTTCCAAGTTTCCAAATGATTATTTAATCCAAGAAATATGGTTCCCCTAACCTGTACCTTACTTACTTTAGCACTGCACTCACCATATTCCATTTTACATTTTAAATGTATGTTTATGTACCTATTTCTGGGTTTTGTTAATTTCCAGTGTCTGACATGGAGTGTGGCACTTTGTAGGTACAAGATAAAGACCTACTACATAGATTCATGGTAAGTAATTTAGGAGGTGACACACCCTTATGGAAAGGCCACAGGTGTAAAGAACTATTTATGTTACTAATACTTGAAAATGGAAACATGTATAAACTTTAACAACAACAACATCAACAAAGGTTCTGTAATTTTCTTAAGCTGCTCAAAGTTCTAGATGCCCAAAATTCTAACTGCTGGCATGTGAATTTTAAATTTTAACATTTCAGAGTGAATTATCTTTAAGCTTACTAAACAGCACTTGTCATCTAATTTTTTTCCACTACTTGTTGCTCTGCCCAACTATTTCAGTCTGCTTCTATTTGAAAAGTGTTAAATGTTCTCCATGTAATTTGTGATTGTTTATGCTCTTTACACACTATCTGTATTGGTTTCTTTTTTTACTCCCAAGTTCTGAAACAACATCTTTAGCGCAGGAAATGTGTCTGATACAGAAAGTGAAATGTACTTTAAACATATTCTATTTCCACACATCACAAAATACAAAGTAAAATTCACATCCAGTTTAAAATATGGGTTGTTTCATAACTTGTTAGGCAAGTGTGCTCCTGAAATCTATGTCTCATCATACTTAAAAGTGACCAAGTTGGTCTGTAGGATTCTTTCTCTCTGGGCCGTTCTGACACTTCCCTCTCAACATCCTCTGGAGACCTCCTGAAACCATTTTCTTTCTCTTATTATTTAGTTTTGAAAACTGAAGTCAGAAAAGAATTTCAGATAGTCAATCAATTCATATTAAAGCACCTTCCATATACCTGCTACTGTGATGACTGCTGTAGTTTCTCTCATTTCTTTTATACACCAGCTCTGAAGTTAACTACTGTTACCTTATTCTCCTGAAGAGAAAATTGAGGACCTTAGAATATATATAACTTGCCTATGGCCACTCAGACAGCCACCAGGAGGGGCAGTCCCAGCTCTGTCTGAACATAAAGGCCCTGTTCATTAGATGGTAAACTGCCTAAAGCATCTCCTAACCAAACGATTTTGGCATGTTAATCTATTCATTAGCAAAATTTTAAACCAAAGAAATAAAGCCACATGGTGGAATTTCAGATACTCACCAGGTAACGGGAATGCATATTTTGAGGGAAAGGTTCTGAATTCGTACTTTGCTGGAAACTTCAATTATACACGTGTGTAAACATACACACACACACACACACATACACACACACACACACACACACACACACAAATTCCTGAACTTGCTACAATATTTTTTACCATGATAGAGGGATTCATTTCATACTGTGAGGGCTAATGACACCCAAACATTCTAGGGGTTATATGCCTTCTGCACATATTTACATAGGGTTCTGATGTCCTTTGTTAATTAATGCACATCCCTCATGTCAAATTTATCACACCAGGTGACAATCTAGTAAAAGATCTCAATCTCATGAGATTCACTTCCCCTGGCACACTAAAAATAAACTTCATGTGTTTATTAGGATATTTTACCTGTGTTGTTATATAAAACATTGTATAGTTATATAAAATATGTTTAATTTCTTTCATCAGATAGGAACACATTTAATACATCTTGGCTATATTTGGAGTTGTATTAAATATGTCTTCTATAAATCTATTAAAGGAATTGAGTACAGAATTTGTGCCATTCTGAAGAACATTTTTATACATTATTTAGAAGTTTTGATATACTTTGACCCATGCTTATTGTGCTAACCAACAGTAATTACAGATTAATTCTAATATATTCTTTCATTAATCCATGTTAATTTAGAAGGGGTCACCATTAAGTGAATCCACAGAAATGGCTACTGGTGAAAAAATTGTCAAACTTCCTGATTTAGAACCCCCCAGAAGAGCAAGTACCTTAAATGCTACCTGATCAGATCAAACCTCTACTGATTTATAGTTTTAACTGGGTAAAATAAGAAGAAGGCTAGCAAATTTTTTAAAATGTATCTACAAATTCATCTATTAAAATATCAATGAATTCATCTAGAATGTTCAGAAGATGTGAAGATCCATGTCTGTATGGCTTGGTGGTGATATAATTCTTCTGTGCCCCTCTACCATAAAATAGTGCTAATAATAGCACCCCCAAGTGTGTTTGGATTTTCAAAAACATTGTATCAATTAGGGGTTTAGCTCTAATCTGATACACAGTGGTGTTCCATAAGTTTAGCATTATTATTATTATTATTATTATTATTATTATTATTATCAGGCAGTCATAAACTAGATTCTCCAACTGGTTACCTGATTAAAAACTTATCTGCCTGTGGAATAAGGACATTTTAATTTTAAAAAATACCCTCTAGGAAGGCTGATCCACCTTCCTGGTGCATTGTTGGTTTTTTTGTTTCTTTTTGAGACTCTCTCATAGATGTATGACTATTAAAAAGACAAGCACAGTTCTTTTGTCTTCACCTCCTCAGGAATAGATGCTGAATTAATATAAAAGTATATAATCCACAATATAAAAATAACATTTGATTTACTGGTGCTTTTAAGTCCTACCCTAAAAGAATCATTTTAACCATTCTGTAATAATGTACATTTATTAAAAATTAATATAGCATTTGAAATTCATAAACATTTTAAGGATAATTCCAGTTACCCAGATCAATGGCTAATTAAACATTGAAAGACTTCCCAAGATAATCCTAAAGTGTATGACTCTAGCCTGAACCAATAGATAGGGCCATCCATGGTTAGTAGCCTGGTGTAGTCAGGATGTGAAATGCAGACCATATACATCTACACTCAGCAAAATCAGAAGAGTCTTTCCAATACCTAGGCCAGTCCTCAGTGGGGGTATTTATAGAGGTTGGGGTGGAATGAGCTCAGCTGGAGAGAAGGAAGAGGACAAATGCATTTTAGAAAGTTACTCCCGTGATTCTAATGGACCTCTCAAACCCTCAACCATGTTCCTCCCCGGGCAGGTGAGAACTATTAGATTTCAAAGGAGTCTGATAATCATCACTCCTCTCCCTCTCCTGAGTTCTGAATTCAGAACTAAGACCAAAGCTCACCTTCACACCCGATAAAACAGAAACTGGAAAATATGGCTGGTACCTGTGAGCACACGGGCTTCCTCCTGTTGATCCCAGAAGCGCATGGACTAACCATGTCCCCACTTGACAGACAGCACTGCAACAATCTGAGCCTACGTCCTCTAAAGGGGTTTTTGGCGCTACCGTGAATGGGGCTGAAAACTCTAAAGAGTCATCTCAGTCTCATTTCTCCTTCCAGTCTCATCAAGCAGAAAAGTTCCTGCACCTCCCCTGGGAGGAGTGAGAGGGAGTAAGGAGTGATCAGGACACTAAAACCCCAACAAACAACCAAAAGGCACGATGAGCTTAAATGCTATAACTAAAATACATCTGACTCTGACTTTTGAAGCAGACAGTAAAATATGAAACGTTACTGTCAAATTTGACAGAAGAATCAAAGTGCATTGTCTGCTTCTCCTTGATGTACTGTTAAAATTCCCAGCTTACTTTGTTCCTGGCAGTAAACTTTGAATTGGCCAGTTAGAGGGTTCATTTTAATAATATCTGCTTATGCATTTATGCTACTCTTATATAATTTGTGACAAAACAGGTGATTTATTACTGTTCAAGATTTTGACCGAAAAAAGTAAATCTAAATTTCATAATGCTGTAAACTCTTGCTTCCTCTTTCCCCACTTATACCTACCAGTGCAGTTTTGAGGCAATTGCTTCTTTAATTCAGTAACCTTTTGCTTCAGGCATGTTTGAGTTTCCAAACACTCTTCTTTATATTTCTCCTCCTAATTACTGGCTCTGCTTTAAGCATAAAATATTGGGCCAACCAGTGACTTTTGTTACTTTGAACATTGTCACACAAATAGAATAACTACAACCCCACTGACTTCTAAAATAGGTACCTAAGTAACCATAATATAAAAACACAGTAATTTGTTAAGAGAATAGACTTTCAATGTAAGTTTGTTTCCATATTTGTATAAGCTTTGTCTATGGAATGTTCATAAGACACATTTGTCCTAAAACATTAGAAATATGACCTGATCTCTCATATAAAGCTTTGCTGTCCACTAGGCAGCCATCAATTATATGTGACTATTTAAATTTATTAAAATTAAGCAAAATTTAAAAGTCACTTCATCAGTTGTACTAGCCTCATTTCAAGTGCACCAATGCCAAATGTGGCTAGCAACTACCCCACTGGGCAGCACAAATATAGAACATGACTACCACCCAAGTAAATTCTACTGGACGGCACAGATTTTAAAAGCATCACTATTGGATAACCTCACTCTTAAATAATAAACCTCATTCTTAAATGATAAATATGCCTCCAAATGATCTAACATTTTTATATATAGTGAAGAGTGGATATAATCTGGTGAACTCACTAAGTAATAAAGCACTTCTAAGATTAAATTTTATCAGTCCTTCTCAAATGAGGAAATGGTAAACCTGCATGCTGCTATCAATAGTTACTACAGTCTTAAAAAATTATTGAATTATTTCTGCACAAAATTTACCAGCTCACTATAGTTCTTAGGCTTCATTTAAAAAATCAAGAATATATATATGTATATATATAATTTATTTGTTGACTCGCTTCTAAAACCCTTTCTTTGTGGGTGACTTGTAAACATGCAAATGTTATAGGGTTGCTTGGTGCAAAGTAACTTGTAGTTATTGTTTGTTTCTTAGGCCAAATGTATATTATTTGTATATGTATTTGCATACAACATATTATATACACACCAAATACTATACATAAACAAAAATAGAGATTGTGACAGCTTGAAGAAGAACAATGTAATTGAGGGTGGCAGATAATTTTACATTCATTGTACACAAATGAGTGGATAGCACAAGATTTATGTTAAAACAATGCCAGCATTTGGAAAGAGCCCAAAAAACACTTAAATTGTAAAAAGTTTCTAATATAGCTGAATCTTAGATTTGAATTCCACTAAGATTATTCATTAGGTGTTTTTTTTTTTACATTTCTTAGCTAAATCCGATCAGTCTTCAATAGGGGTGAAAATGGCAAAACCCTGAGCAATTTTTGTAAAACATAAAGGAAATATTATGTCAAAAAGGAGGAAAGGACAAACACATAAGCACACATAACTATACTAGGTTGAGATGTTTCTTCTAGCCAATGAAAAAATGCTCCATTTATAAATATTAGTACAGTAATTCTTAAATATTATGATGCCTATAAAGAAGTGGGACCCATTGTTTGTGTCCTTCTGCAGACAAAATTCAAAATGCAAGTGGGTTCCACCAAAGTTAGTAGGCAGTCCCAGCTCTGGACCTCCATTTGAGCTGCTCTATTCTTTTGGCCACATGTCCATCTGCAACCCTTTCTGTCAAAAGCCTTCCCAACCATCCATGCATAGGTGGCTATCTAGCCAGATGTTTCCCATCAATCATTCATTCACTCCCTGAAAGTGATGCATTCTGTCTCAAGTCTCTCAAAAACTCTCAATTTGTACCTTTCTTGTGACAATATCTGCTATATTAAAGACTCAAAGTCTGTATGTTGCTAGCTTGCTCATTTTTGCAATATCTCTGAATGCTTCCAACACTATTCTATTTTATTTGCTTTGGGTTTCCTCTTTTCATCTGCAGTGCTACAATTGTTCTTCCAGGACTTTTAACCAGCCACAAAATTAAAAAGAGCTCTTAATTCAGAGCACAATGTTAGCTTAAGAATTATAAAGAAAAAAAAAAAGGAAAAAGCCAGTCATGATGAAGCAAAATAATACAGCTTCGAATTCAGGCAGGCTTGAGTTGAAATTCCAGTACCACAACTTAATTGGCTTTGAAGTTTTCCAACCTTTCTATTGACATCATTCATAAAAAAGGATCACATCGGTAAAACACACTAGAAGAAACAAAAATGCCTTTCATGGTGGTCAGATGAGACCCATTCAGGATCTCTGGCTTCCCTATGACCCCCTTTGCAGGACCAAAGGCTCAAAGCATCAAGATCGCTGCACACAGCCCTACAGGGCAAATCTCTGGGTTATAATGCTTTTGATACACTGACATAATAGCATCTCTGAGCCTGTTTCCTATTTTTAAATATGTGTAGTAATACCTTCTCTGCTAACCTGCTGAGGGGATTAGAAACAATGTAAGTAAAACAGCTAGCATTGTGTTAGACACTGGGTAAATGCTCATACATAGTACTTAATAATTTTAGTGCCTAATAATATTCAAAATATAAGTCCCATGAAAAAAAAACTGCACTTCATGGAATAGTAAATAGGTGCATCATTATTACTATGAAGTAGGCTGCTAATAGAGGACAAGCGGATTGAGGGGTTTTTTTTAATGAGTAAGCAAAGAGGTTTAAGTGCACTAAAGCTAATACTAATAATTTCAGAGGTGAATCAAAGGCTTTTCTAAAGCCACACATCAAATGACGGGTGTAAGTGGCCAGGAGTCAGTACTAGATATACCAGTCAGATGTGTATGAGGAGGTGGATAAAGAACTCAGTGAAACGCCAGTCTAGCTTTCCACTGGCAGAGATAGCATCTCAATGACGGAGCCAAAAAGGCTCTCCAGAGAGCACGTAACACAACTTGCACCCGAGTAGGTACTCCCCTGTACTCACAGGCCTGGCATAAGGAGCCACGCTGCCCTTTTCAAGCCTGGCACTGACATTTAAAAAGTCTGCCAATTTTTTTTTTGTTTCCTTTGACAAATTCAGTCATCTGATTGGACACTTTTCCCACACACAGTCAATATTTGAGCAGGTTTTCAACATTGCTCCTAAATGTGATTGCAGTTCCACTTATTACTGTGTTAGCCACAGCTGCTCCGAGCTCCACAGTGGCGCCTGATTGACCCACAGATTGATCTGTTGCTGTCCTCATCACAAGCGCTGCCATCTACTTGATTCTGCTGGTCCACCCCACCTTCCTACCTTGGCTGCGAAAGAGGCCCCAATGACTGGTTCAAGGAAAGCTCCAGGCTGGACACACAGACACTCCCTGGCTTCCTGCTGATATTTGAAATGGAGAGTTATTGAAGAATGAAATGGATTTAGATCTAACAGTGCATATGTCAAGAAAACCAAGGCACCAAATAGATGCCAATTTTAGAAATAAATGAATCACCAAGAAGCTAATATTAATATAATGGCTCATAGAGCTATTAATCATACTCCTGATTCAAGGATAAATATTAATAACACTGAATTTCTGAATTAGAACAATAACTAGCAGTCAAGATGCTGTGGCCTATTCAAGCACATGCAAAACAAAATGATGCACAGGTTTTCCCTGCTCTCTGAAAGGAGTGCATTCCTATGAAACCTTTCATAAGCAAAAAATCAATTGCTATTAATTTATATGGAAGATTTTTTTTTAGCATTCCCAGACCAAAAATACAACATAAACACAACGTCTTTATTATATCCACGATGATCAAAACACTTAATCACATCTAGCTTTAAGCTAAGCATAACACCCTTAAGAGCTCTCTTAGGCTTTTCTGATACCTGAAGACACATCTTGCTAACAGACACACAAAACAAATTGAGATACAGCCCAGATGCTCACAGACAGTCAGGACTATGGTCGCCCCAGCAGATGCTGAGCGTAGTTTCAGGAAAGGAGCTTGGCGGGGCCACTCTCACCACTGGGGAGCACACTGCCTCTGTAACATCTTGGGGCAAAACTAATGCTCATCACTATTTTTCCCTTTTTTTTTTTTAAAGCAAAAATCCCCTTTTGATTTCTTTCAGTTAGCAAACACAGGTATTGATGTAGGTCTTCCATAAAAACAACACGGCGTAACTCAAACTTTTGAAAAGTGGGAAATATAGTGAACTGCATAGTGATGGTGTTAACATAAATACAGGTACTATAAGAAGATCATTTATTTCAAGAAAGCCTTTGGTAAATGCAAATTAAATTATTCTATGAGGTTAAAGTCTCTAATTTTTAACACATTTACTTCTTATTTTCCCAATATATCATACTAAATCAACACAGTGTATACTTATTTCCCAAAAGAAATGAAAAGCATTATGGATTCTAGATGAGTAATACAAATTTTCTAAAATCTCTTCAATTTGACTTCTAAATTCTTAAATCATAAAGACCCAGTTACAGGCCAGTACATTTCATTTAATCACAGGTATATTTTATATGCTTACAAATGCTTTTCCTCCTTCAAAAACAATGAGATGGCAGAAGAACCTAATTGTTTCCTGCCTAACTGTGCCACAAAATTAGTCTCAACAATTTTGTGCATTCCTATTGCTAGATGGTAAGACTAGCATATACCCTTGACTCTTCAAAGTGTCAAAAACCTCTTATAGGGAGCAAGAATCTGGTTGCCATGTTATGGCTCGCATGCAAAGAGAGTAAAGCTCTGAGAGAGAATGGAGCAATTAAAGGCAGTGGCTTTCAGTCTTTTGGAACTGCAAACAGGAACTTCTGACAGTCCATGACTGAAGGTGCTCACTCTGACCGGGTCATGCTGGCTGGGGGAACCATCACTCCAATCAAGACAATGCAAAGCACATGTTGGCAAAAATGGCCCATCTTTGTCACCCAAAGCCTAATCACAACGGTAATCACTGAGCACCCCCAATGTTAACAATTAGGTCATTTACCTCTAGCATTCACTAATGTAACAAATATTTGAAGATTCCTTCAATGGAGCAAATCCTTTGAAATTCTAGTCACCTCCCCCACTACTACTTGACTGATTCAATGATTTTTGTGTCTGAATACATACATTGGCCTTAGTGGCCACTCTAATTAACTCCCAAGCCACTCTCCATCCATTCATAACCTCACATTAGAACCTTCTTTTTCCTTTGTTCATTCCCTAATCCCTTCAAAGGTTCCTAAATTCCTTATTAAATACATTAAAGATCTAGTTCTTAAGAATTATTCTTCTCCCTTCTTCCTTCCGTCTTTCTTTTCTCAATTCTCAAACACCCAAAGGAGCTCCTGCCTACCCTTTAATTCCTGTCTCTTATACTGTAATTTTCTCGATACAGACAGCATTTACTTTTATGTAGAGCACATCAAAACACAGGCATCAGGCTTGGCCATGTGACTTGCCTTGGCCAATAAAACGTGAGTACAAAAACAGCACGGCCCAAACTTTGCGTTCCCAAAGTCAGGAGAACATGGGGCAGTCACCACAGAACCACAGTCAACATACGTTATGGGAAGTAAGCTAGTATTGTAGTGAGCCACTGACATTCTGGGATTATCTGTTACCACAGCATAACCAAGGAGAAACTAGTACATTAGTCCATAGGTTTACAGTGATACTAAATGAGATCACGTGAACGGTGATGAGCAGTGGGCTGGTGACACAGGAACTATGCAATATATGTCAGCTGTTGTCCAGTTGGCGTCATTCCACAGGAACCTGTCAGTTTCTCACATTCTTCAAATAACAGAACTATGTGTTTTCTACCTTGTAATTTCTGATATGCCTAGAAGAGTGACAGGTACCTAATAAATATATATTAAATAAAGTCAAAGGAAAAAGTAACAAAAAGGTAACCTGAAGAGAGCCAGAGATAGGGAGAAGAAGATTTGGAGGGAGAGGGAAGGGAGAATGGTGACATCACTTTTGATTCAATACATATTTATTGAATGCTTAACTATGAGTCAGACACAGTGATAAGCATGAAGGAGATAACCGTGAATGAGGCAATGCTGCCTTTACTGAAATGGGGAAAGAAAAGTAAACAGCAATTACAATTACGTGTCCTCCCGTATGGAAAGCAGGGACTCAGAAACATATAGATGGGGTCAAGGACATGTTCTTCAGGCTGTGGCCTCAAGAACAAAAGGGAGGTAGGTGTATGAAGGAGAAAAAAGATGGATATGGAAAGAATGTTTCAGGTAGAGCAAAGAGCTGATGATTATTTCCTGGGGAAAACAGAGAAAGCTATCTTGTGAAAAGGGTGGAAGACGTAAAACTGTTCTTTAGAAAGTTAGATAAGGTCTACTGCTCCATTGCAGACAAGTGGGAAGGCTGACAAGAGACTGAGACAGTTTCCCAGGCACTGCTGCTGGCTTACTGGAAAGCCCAGTGGTAGAGTGGCATCGCTATTCAGAGGCGGGTAACTTTCTGCACTGGCACTCAGACTGGTGATAGTCACAGGGAAACAGGCAGGTGGCTTGAACCAGAGCAGCCTCTGATGCCAGATGGTTGCACTAAAGCCGATTGTGGATACTGGCAAGGATGTGGTTACTGCTGTGGACTATGATATCTAAGGAAAATAAAAGGATGGAGTGGGGTGCTTCTACTGACGGGTATGGCAAAAGCAGGTTTCAAGAGACAGGAGGTCTCAGTGACACTGAAGCATGGATTTTTTTTTTCTAATTGGGTCCCATACAATATCTGATGGTGTTGCTTACCTATGGAGTGAGTGTCATAGGATATATTGAACACTTCTCTATGTAAACCACGGAACGCAGGCGAGGCTTAAGTGGTCTAAGAGTCTATTATTACTTTATTTGCAAGCACTTCCCTTAATTTCAAATGCTTTCACATTCATTGAAAACACCTCATTTGACTGCCATTACAATGTTGTGAGTAATGGAAAACTGATATTAATAGCTTCATTTTCTAATTGGATAAAAATGAGGTTTGGGCAAATTTTCAAACTTGCCTAAGGTCCCAAGTTTTCTGATGGATTAAAGTACAATCCAGCTTATTACTCCTTTCATATGTGCCTCTTAAGCAATCTATGCAGAAAATGCAGAAATAGAAGTGGCAAAGCCCTAGTATACATTGAAATTACCCATCATCTCAAACAAGTTCATTTGTGTGATTCTCAAACCATAGGCCAATCTTTAATTCTTCCGGTCATTCCAGGGAAAAATGTGACTAGTCACATTGAATCTTCAGGATGTTATTAATCTATGTCAGTCTTAACAGCCCCCTTTTTGAGGGACTGATTTTGCTTTAATGACTCCTATTATGATATAAATAATGTTTTAATTTAATCATTGTACACTTTAAAGGATGTGTCTACAACCTAGTAAAGTTGAAGATCCTTATTCCTTTTGTTAGGGAAATAGCATTATTTACCCCTGAGGGGGGAAAAAAATCTATATATTTCATCAGATTATTAGGATATAAATAGAACCAAGGGGATGGTTCCAGGACTTGAAAATAAATGAATATTCTGATATCCAATCAGTTGGAAAAGCTGCAGGCTATGAAATAGATGGTAAACAATTTTTCCATGTGCTTCTAATTTTAAGTCAAAATTGAGGTCACATTGAACTGGTGGAAGTCTCAACCAATTTAGTTCCTGTGATCTCAAATCGGGAAATATACACCTTGTATCTTTTTTACACCAAATAAATGCTTTTCAGACAAAACTAAGACTGTAACCACATAGAAATGAGCGGAACCGTATGATAGACACTATGTGTAACCGTTTTCAAATGCAGGATAAGTCGATTTGGTATAGATTGATTTTTCCCTTTGCACATATAGATGTTTCTATTAGAATCACAATTAAATGGAACCCTCATTTAGACCAGATTCGACCGCTACCTATCATGTGAAATCATGTGAAACAAATCACTCAAACTCCCATTTAGGTTTCCTTATCTATGGAGTGAGTGTAATTTACTTGCTCTGACCAATACATAATCCTAAAAATTAAATGATTTGCCCAAGATTTTGTTGCTAGTAAGTAAGAGCTAAAAACTTTAAGCCATATTCTCCAAAACCTATGGCTCCTTTCTCAAGTAGTATAAGTTACAGGATAGTTGTTTCAGAAATCAGTTTTTGTTCATCTTGGAAAGATTTATTTCAGAGCACAAGAGTAGTCTCTGTTAAAAATTGGTCATACTTCTTATATCAGCAGCGACAGTAGAGACAAAGAGCACAAATAATCCTAAATAATGTATAAGTTTTTTAAAAAATCATTTCACTTAACTTCAAAGTTCAAAATTCTTTGCTGCACTAGAAGACTTGTATAACAACAATGTTTTACTTAGCCTCTTACTAAAACGTATGTTAGATTGGTATCCTATTAAAACTTATATTAAATTGCACCTCCTAATCACATACCAATCCCAACATTCATAATATAACCCTAAGAGAAATGTTACACAAAATTTATACTGTATTTTCAGGTCTTAAATAGTAATTGTTGTTTCCAACTATCAAAATTGCTCAAAGATTTTTGGATATTAACTAAAAATGATAATTTAAAATAGACATATATACATTCATACTTAATATTTCTGGGTTGTGTTCCTTCCTCTTCAATTTCAATACCTTAATATAAGCCTTCTTCTCTTATCATCTAGATTACTGAAATGTCTATTCCCCTATCTCTAACCTTCCCATTCTCCAAACTTTGCTCCACATGTTATCAGAGTTATCTTTCTACTATGCTCATTAGACTGTCATTTTTCCACTTTATAACCTTCACTAGGGCCTCACAGTTTTCCAAATAAAAGAAAAATCCCTTAACTTCAAGTTCTAAGTTCTTAAGTCCTAGCCTCTGCCCTTTCTTTAACCCTACTCCTCCGCTATCCTTATGAAGCTAATTATAGGAAACCAGGGCCAGGGACAGAGTGTCAAGTCTTTGTAAATTCCTGTCTACTGTTCCCTCACCCTGGGATCCTTCTCTGCACCCCACTGGTACAGCTGGGCTCACTCATACTTCTCATACTTAAGCTTTGCTCAAGCATTACTTTACCCCTCAGTCTCATTAGATGCTCTCCTGTGTGCTCTCACTACATCTTCTGAATAGTCACACTCTATCAGTAATTAATCTATGCTTAAATCCATCTTCTGCATGGCAGGGAGGGTTAAAAACAACCCAGACTAGCTCAGAGTTCTGGGCCCTACCTGAGCTTGCCCAGCCTGTTTCCAGCCTTATCTACCTGGCAGCATTTTTCTTCCTGCCCCCGGTACCACCTGCCACAGTTTGGGGGTGTGGAAAGAAAACCTGTGCTCTTTCTCAGCTTTAACATACTCTCTCCCCTCTGTCTCAAGTGTCCTCCTCCCCACATGCCCTTCTTCATCCCCAGGTCTCACCGTATATGATGCCTCCTCAGAGTTATTTCCTTCACCAATTTTTAAGAAAATTCCCTCTCATCCCCTCTCATTGCATATTTTGCTTTTTTTCCATAGCACTTGTCTAAACTTATAAATATGTACTTACTACATGACTATTTGTTTAATGTCTGTCTCTACAGCCTCCATAAGTTCCATGAGATCCGAGACTGTTGGTTTTGTTCATCACTCTAGACTCAGTGGCTGGCACAGAGTGGGGCTCAGAAACATTTGTCAAATGAGTTCAAAGCCTCTTTCACTAAGTATCACTATTCTTGAGGAATCATGATTTTATCTTTGTAACACAAAACAACTGTACAATGCAAAACTGCCCAGAGTGGGTTCTAGCTAAATGTTAGATCAATGAATGGGGCAATTTTCAAAGATGAATCAAAAGTCCTACTACCACAACTATGCTAAACAGCATTAGCCATTCTTTGATTCCCTAGACATACTGAAGAAACGTGTATGTCTTGAGACTTACATTGTAAGGAGACATATGAGCATGCTGGGATGCACCACCCAGATCCCCCCTCAGGAAGGAAGGCTTGTTCCCCCAGCTGGTGGAAATGTTGCAGGAAGGTACCCTCCCCTGTGAGCTCTCTTTGGGGATGGCCTCAGCGCAAGAAAACCACCGTGTTTCTGGTCTCACCTCCTTCCAGGGGCCTTCTGCATTCAGGTATCTAAAGGTGCATCCCTTAACCTCAACTTGGGACAGTGCTGAAGGGCCAGCCCACTTGCAGAGCTCTCCAGGGGTTCCCCAGAGTGGATCACACTCAGCTTCTCCCTCCACCCCTTACGACTTCCACCTCCCCTACCTCCCTTCTATAGGACACCTTCCTGCCATCCGGAACAAATGTCTGCATGGTCAACTCCATCTCAGGGTCTGCTGCACAGCAGACCAATTATGGACAAGAAAAAATATTAGCTTTCTATGTGGACAAAAATGGTAAAGAACCTTTGGCACATCAGTGTTGTAGAAATGTATATGTTATTATTAAAGAATTATAATAGAATTATAATAAAGTTATTATAATGGAAGGGTACCAGATGGTTCTTCCAATAGCATTCTATTAATAGCAATTCTGATTAATTGTAGCTGAGTGGGTGTTAACAGATATATTGGTATTATTGCCCAGGTTACTTTTTTAAAAAATATTAAGTATTATGGCCAGTATTTTCCTGAAGAAAAAAAATATATTGTTGACTATTGTTTTATGTCGAGGGAGAAAATGAGACCAAGTAACTGTGCCATATTTGTGCCACACCACTGTAATTTCTGTTTAGCTTTCTAGAAAATGGGAGGGCATCGTATATAAGCATTGGTTCAGACAGTAAATGTTGTAGGATAAAGTTGTAACTTGTTTCAGAATAAGAAGGGATGCCTTATACAAAAGGAAGATATGTTTATTATTAGAATAAAAGCATTATCCAGGTGACTTTGGCAGTTGTTTTTTCAGCAACTCAGCTAAAACTTAACCCTTATCACTGTCTCCTTTGTACCTCAATTATGCATATTTTGTAGTTAAGCAATTAAAATTAGGTACATGCTCTTTTCTAAAGGAATATACGTTCTCCTTCTGCAGCTATGTCTTCTGCAGAAAATGTCTACCTGGGAAGAAGAGGTTTCCCTTGAGGCATCTGGGCTTCTCCAACTACAGGATATCATTAAAATGTAGATTCAAATTCAGGAGGTCTGTGGTAAGTCAGCCTTGCTAACAAGCACCCAGCTGATGCTGATGTTACTGGTCTATGGACTATACGCTCAGTAGTAAAAATTAACACAGGAACATGTGGCTAGGGCGTATAGAATGTGATCTAATATACAGCAATATTTCTTATATATTGCTCAGGAGGGGGTGGGGGGAAGGATATATGCCAGTTTTGAAGGAAAAAAAAAATTCACACACACACACACACACACACACACACACACACACACAGCATGTTAAAAAAAAAGTCACTTAGCCACTTAATTGTACTTGATAAAATGAGTACAACAAAAACCTCATCAACCTTAATGAGCAGTTGTGGGGAGCAACTGAAAACCACTTTTGTAATATAAACCTCAAAACGTTATGTTTTTCTAAGTATGGATTTACATGGGGCAAGAAATAGTTTCAGCAGGCTATTTTCATATGGCAGAAATGAGATTTTCAGGATGAAATTTGGACAGGCTGTAGGATGTGTATGTATGTGTGTAACAGTGAAATCTTCAGACTTTCTGACTGGATCTTGTTCAAGTCTGCTGTGTTCCCATGGCCTTCAAGTTAATAGTTTCTGCTTAGTCTTGCATATGGACATGCTAATCACTAAAGGAATTCTACTTGCAGCTTGAGTTTTACAAAAACAGTGCCTTACTAGAAACTACCTCTCCAAAGAAATGAGGGAAATACGTACAAAAATAATGATTGTTTATCAAAGATTTGCAGGAAACTTGTGACCAGGCTCACATCAACTGGAGTCAACAGTCTAAGGAAAGGAAGCCTCACAATCTTCCTCGGCCGACGACGCACAGTGGTCTGTGGTCCTCAGTCACCTCTTGCCCCTCCTGTTTCTCCCTTTCCTTTACATAAAAGAAGGCTGAATTCTGTACTTTCTTAAGATGGTTCTTTAAGATGCCAGTCTGCCATCTTCTGGGCTTGATGGCTTTCCAAATGTAACTTTCCTCATCCCAATACCTTGTCACTCGACTTAATGGCTGTCATGTGGTGGGTGGTGCAAGCTTAGACTTGGTTACATGTGTACGTGTATCACATGTAAATTTAATGTCAAATTTTATGTGATATGATAACAATAACAGATAATACAAGTTGATGGCTCACAGACTACTGTTGTCTTGTGTTGCTTTCTTTAGTAAAAATCTTACATTTTCTGTGCTTATGGAATTAACGATACCATACAGATCCTGGAAGGAAATCTATACTCTCAGATATCTGAATTTTAGAACAAACCAAACATCAAAACAAGCCACATGAATATGTGCTCTAAGTTTGAAAATGAATGATTGAGATTGCACTAAAGGAAACAGAGACATTCAAAACACCTATTCCCTGCATACCAATGAAGTCAATAGCTATCTTACTGTCCTAAGTCCATGGGGCAGCCAGACATTAGAAACGAAACACATTTTGAAGATTATTTTTGATTTGGATACAAAGAAGAACAGAACAGACCAATATTTAATGAGAATTTACCATGTTCTAGGGGTTAAGCTAGTTGCTTTGTCCCTTTGCTTATCTATTTCTCAAGGTAACCTTGCCAGGTTGGTCCTATTATCCCCATTCAACAAATGAAACAGAAATGTTAAGTAACTGCTTCTGGTCACAGAGCAAAGACAGCTCCTATTGTCCTTTATAAAGATGTATAAAAATCCTTTTAATTGCTCTCAACCATGGTATACAATAGAATCACCCACAGAGATTTTAAAATACTAATTCATGGATCTCACGTCTAACAGCTTCTAGTTGAAACAACCTGTCATTTCATATACAGAATTCTGTAGGTATTCCAATGTGCGACTGTTCTGGAGCATCTGAATACCTCTGTTCTCAGGTACTTCCCCTCAGTCAAAGCAAATGACTTTCCTTCTCATTTCACAAAGAAAGTCAAGCGATCACATAGGTACTTCCTGACCTTGTCCCCACTATAACCTACTTAGCTCTACCCATACCTCTCCACTTTTCCCTTAATTTATGCCAAAGATTATTCATTCTCATTTTCTCTCCTCCTCTTGCTCTTTCTTTTCTCCCTCCCTGCCTCCCATCCCTCTCACCTAGTGTTAACTCTTTCCACCTGAGTAGTTCCAGACACCAGCTTTTCCCCTTTATCCCCACCTCCAACTCCTTCCCTGGAACATTCTTGAATATATTACCATCTCTTTATTCCCTCATTTCAACCTGTCCCTCCCTGTCAACTCACTCCCGTTAATATTTTTAAATGCTCACGTTTCTCCTCTTTTAAAACAAAACCAAAAACCTCTGTCATTACATACTGTTTTAGCCTATTCTATGTATACCTATCAGAGCCAAACTTTTTCAACTTGTTATTCATAATGGATGGCGACATTTTCTCCCATTCAAGTCTCAGTCTGATTTCTATCCCCAACGCTCAATAAAATCTACTATCACCAAAATCACAAGTGTCACTTTTCATCTCATACCTCACATCTCTTCCCAGCATTTGAACCTTAACCTTTTTATTTTTCAATTGATTTCTTTCCTTGTCTGAAACACTGCACTTCTCTGGGATTTCCTCCTAGAATTTCAAAGGTCCTTCTTAGTTTAGGGAGTGGCAGTGGGGTTGGTGTCAGGAGAATTTATTTGAAAACTAAGAGGACTTAATGGTTGGTTTAATGTTTTTATAGGGGGAGAGAGACTTCAGGAATGCAGGTATGTTTCTGGTATGGAGCTGAATCATGGCACCCTTCATTGCCATGGGGAACAATGGATGATAAAAAAGTTTGTGAGGAAGACTATGAATATAGTCAATAATATTGTGATAGCATGTACAGTGTCAGATGGTTGCTGGACTTATCATGGTGACCACTTCTTTAGGTATATAAATGTTGAATAACTCTGGTGTACCCTTGAATCTAATATAATATTGTATGTTAGCTATATTTTAATAAAAATGTTTAAACAAACAACTTCTTAAAGTGCCTTGAATTTGTCATGCTTTTTCTGCCATCTCCAGCTTGACAGTGGTTCTTTTCTCTGCTTAGAATGCTCTTTTCTTTATTCCTTTCCCCAGACTCTTTTCCCATCTGGACAAGATGGGAAAAGACTGCACTCATCTTTCAGGTGATGGTGCAACAGTAGGTGCTCGGACTTTGGACTCAGCTGTGTGAATCAGGACTTGATCATTTCTTACAGTGTGAACCTAAAACAATTAAACCTCTCTAATTAATTCACTTCATATTTAATGAGACTAATAGAGATACTCATCTCAGAGCTATATGAAGATTAAATAAAGTAATGGTTGTAAAGTGGTTGGCACACTGCTTGGCACATTAATCATCAATAGTATTATTCACACGCTCCTAGAAGCCTTCACTAACCCCAGAAGGTTTCTGATCAGTATTCTAAGTGCTCTCACCATGCCTTTTACTGCTTCTGTCATTGTCCCCATTATATGGAATGACTAAGTCTTATCTTTTTCTGTATCTCCCACTATACGGAAAGTCAGTGAGGGTCAGGACCATGTCCATTTTATTTAATATTGAATTCCTGACATCTGACAGAGATGAACCAATAAATAGCACCAGTTAGTTCAATAAAAGAGCAGGGGCTTTGGAAGAAAAAAACCTTTCCAACTGCATGGCTACGTACTTTTCAAAGCACCATGCTAATAACCATAATGAGTGTAAATTAAACCATTCAGGAATAATCTTTAATGTTAAATTTAAATTTTATTTTTTAATTTGAGATGCTAGTTTATGTTGTACAAATTTTAGTAAATGTAAAGGATAAATAATTCTGTAGATAAATCTGTGACAAAACACTACATGGGCATATAAAAACATCAAAATTTTGGTTTGGGGAATTCTGATATAGTATTCTGAAATATCGGTGTCATAGCAATAATTTTGTGAGTGAACTATATTGCATACCTTGCTTGTTCTATAAATGCTTTATGACAGGTGCAGAAGTCTCCGGATCCTGCTGAAGAGACATCACAAATTTTAGTTTGCAATCCACCTTAAATCCTTGTACTTCCATCTATTTCTTAACCAAATCACCTTCAAAAGTGCATCCTGTAGGTTGGGTACAAGATCCCTGAGCTTTTGTAACGTGATGGTTGATGCCAACTACATCAACTGCGGAAAAGTTGTTTAGAAGAGAAATTGAGTATTTTAAAAGACTGTGAAGGTGAAAGATTTTGAAAAACAGATTGTCCTTTTCTAGGATGAAATACAGAGCAATGTGTACCTAACCAGTCAATGGATCCTATGAAAAAAACAAATAAGCTACAGGTCTTTTGGAATGTAATTTGGAAAACGTTTGTATAGTTTAACCCAGTATTCCTCCCTCTGGGAATTCACTTTAAGAAATATTCTCAAAGAAGAAAAAAGCCAAATGCATCAAGATATATTTTGTAGTACTTCTCAAAATACAGGGCAAAAACTAGAAACTATATTCAAAATGAGGAAGCAGTTTAGTGTATTATGACAGATCCTATGTCGCCCTTAAAATTAAAATCATGTCCACATCATAAGCATTTTCATGTTCCTACATAATATCAAATAAAAAGCATATTTTATATATACTGATTTCAATTATGTGGAAGTAATATATTCACGTATCAAAAATAGATGAGAATATGGGCAAGTGATAATTTATTAGAGTTGTATAATTATAGTCAGTTTTTAATAAATTCTGTGAAATATGCATATTTGTTATAGTATCTGTCCTATTTTTAAGTTCCCCAAATGTAAAAATCACTCCTACAAGTTTATTAATATTATCTATTCTGAAAAAAAATTTCTTTGGTGCCTCGTCTCCAGTAAAAAAAAAAAATGTTTTTTTTAGGCTTTATAACACATATTTTGAACTATATTTTGTTAAATAAAATAATCATCTCTGTATCTCATGTTTTTTTTTTTTTTTTTAAGATTTTAACAGTTTTTTTTTTTGTGTGTGTGTTTTTTTTTTTTAAGATTTTTTATTAGGAAATTGGTGGAGGGGAACAGCGTTGAGGAATCGGGGAAGGGGAACAGACAAGTTGCTGTCTTTTTGTTCTTCAGTTTAGTTGCGTAGGATGTTGCTTCACTGTTGGTATCGTCATTGCGCTCTTCCCGGATGAGGCAGATCGGTCGCTGGCCTCTGGATGTCGCTCACCGCGGCTATTGGCAGCTCACGCTTGGCTGCCAGCCGCTCACGCTGGCTGCGGGCCACTCACTGTAGCCTATGGCAGCCCACTGCAGCAGGGGCTGCAGCCCACACCATCACCGGGGCTCGCACAGCCCAGCTCCAGGTGGAGCTGTTGTTAGCTGTAGAGGGCAGTGTCACTGGCCCTCATGTGGGATCCGAACCGGGGCCGCTGGCATCCCCAAACCAGCGCTTAACCAATGCGCCACTCGGCCGGCCCTGTATCTCATGTTTAAATCATCAACTTTGGTTAGAAAAACTGATTTCCATACCAGTTAATTTGACTTCGTGAGTTATTCAGGCACAGTTTAAAGGGCATGGAAAATATATTCATTTTTTGATTTTGTAACAAATGAAGAATATATAGGATGGTTAAGTAAAAGGCACACTGTTCTTAGGTTCTTCCATCTAAATCATTATTATATACAGGTTCTTCAACTGAATCATTTTCAAAAGAGGCCATTAACATGAAAGAAAACTAAATTTATGACAGACACTGAAACCATATCACTTACTAAACCACGTGACCTTGGGCAAGCTACTTAACATCTCTGTGCTTCCAACTGCTCATCTGGATTATTATTATGGGTAATAATAATGCCTACCCAATAGAATGGGTGTGAGCATTAAATGCGTCTAGAGATGGAAAGCACTTAGGACAGTAACGGGTACATAGTATCATATAAATGTTATTATTATAGTACATTTATTATTCAACTGTAATCACAGCCAGGTTGTATACAATTTTTTTCTTATTTAAAATACTACAAGGTACATGAAAAGAAATCATTTCTATGCTGTTTTCCTAATAGAAAATCCCAGAATAAAGCAGGTCACTTATTTTCTCTGAGCATCACATTCCTCACTAATAAAATTGAATGAACACCTACATTCTAAGTTTTAGGTAGAATTAAATGAGACATTTAATAGAATTCAATGTACAATCAATTTACTATCTCCTAAATTTTAAATGGCTTGGTGAACTATATCTAATAACACACAACAGGTAGTTTACAAATAATAATTTTTAAAGCAGGTATGATTATGCAAAAAATAGTGTCTCAAGGGGACATGAATTTAATTTATAAAAAATAACTTCCCCAGGCCAAATGTCATGAGTTGTTATTACCTCTTATTCTGATGCCAGAGTGCAAACACCTTCCTACAAGAATATCAAAAATATCATAGAAAGGAGTGTGGTCATTATTTAACTTAAATATATCTTCACAGAAAACAATTAACACCCAAAATTCAATGGCCCTTGAAACCAGAAGCCTTAATTTTTATAACCTTGCAACTTAAACTTTCAAAGACGATAATGTCCTTAAGTGCTGATTTTCTATGAAGAAAAATATCCAGCCTGTTGTTACTTTCCAGAGGGTAGGTTTCATCCAGTACAATTAATACCATGGAAAGGTATTAATTTTTAAAAGATAAAATAGACACACCTTATACAAAACACAGTAACAAAAAATATAGGTATTAGCAAATCTTCATTCAAAAAGTTTTCTACTTTAAAATTCTCAATGAGCAAGTAAGAGGAAACAGGATAAATCAGAACATTTTTCAAAGAGCTGCTGAGGGAACAAGGCTTGCCAGTAAAGGACAGTAATTTCTTACATGGATATCTTATTACTACATCTGATCTTTTCATGGTGAGATAGTGCTTTCAAGCACTTTGTTTCCCCTACAGTCAAAAAACTCCTAAAACTATCCTCCTAATGCTATGACTCGAATTTAGGCAAAAATGTAACAGAGAATATTTTATCTTACTCTTAAAAGCAACAACTTCTAAGTATAAATGGAAAGAAAATATATGAAACCACAATGCAGTCTATTCTGACCTCACTGAACACAAATAAAGACAGCTTTTGTTTGTTTCCAGATTTGAATCAATCATTAGAGGACAATCTGCTAAAATTGTAACAAGGCTAGAGAGAGCTACATCAATTGAAGATGTCTAGTTCCAGAAACAAACATTAATAAATAAATGTATACATATGTAAACCCAAACTTCAATCTATTTTTAAAAGTTTAAGTATTTACAGTGTGCTAAAACATCAAGATATGTGTTGCATATGCATTTTCTCATTTCAATCTACATAACAACTGTATGAAATCTGGGATTATATCCACATTGTATACATCAGTAAACAGGGTCTCATAAAACATGTCTATACATATGAAAGTGTGTACAGCAGATCCTCGAATAACATTGTTTTGTTTCACATCCTTTCATTGTAACATAGATGAGGAAACAAATTTTCGATCCCAGGCAGAATCCAGAGTCTGTGAGGAGTTTGCACATTCTTCCCACATCTGCGTGGGTTTTCTCCAGGTACTCCAGTTTCCTCCCACATCCCAAATATGCCCTCGTTGAGGTGAATTTCTGCATCTGCATCATCCCAGGCTGAGTGACTGTGTGAGTGCACCCTGCGAAAACAGGCGTCCTGTCCAAGATGATTTCTCACCTTGAGCCCTGAGCTGCCATGCCAGAAGAGGCTCCAGCCACCTGCAACCCTGAACCAGAATAAACAGGATGAAAAATAATATTCCTTGTTTTTCTTAATCTTTCCTAAATATACGAATAGCTCACATTTATTTCAATGTTTAATATGAAAAGTTTTTTTTGGATCTTTATTTAGAAGTTTGGTGATGTTTTTGTGACCAGAAATATGCAGTAGGAAATCAACTCTTTTAACATAGGCTAATGATCAATTATCAATTAGCCTGTGGCAAAACAGGTCTCATTATAAGTCTTTTGCTTAGTCTCAGTTTCAAAGAACCTATTGATGATGTTAAGTGAGAACTTACTATACAGAGTTGAATGACTTCCCCAAGCTCATCCCGCTGGTTAGGGGTACAAATAGTATTCAAATCCAAGTAGAATGAATCCAGAACTTCTAATTGTATCCACTGTGAGATGATGGTTTTACCGGTGGTTAAGATGCCTATAGATTAAAATTTGGCATAAAAATTTTTAATTTTATAAATAAACAGTTTAACTTTGGGCAGTAAATTATTTAAAATCGCTAACTGGCATAAATGTCAATAAAAGAAAATGAATTTGAGAGAAATAACAAAATATTTTGAGAGAAAAGTATCTCTTTATTTGTGGCTTAGTCCCCTCTGGAATAACATAGCCAAATGAGAACTTAAAATAACTAGTATAAAGTACAATTTTAAATAATATCCTAAGACTAATATCGCTGTAAAGACTTTAAGAATGTTTGAAGATTAAAAAATTTCCAAGAATGACCATACCTTTAAGAAATCAAAATTCTGGGGCCAGCCGAGTGGCACATTGGTTAAGAGCTGGTTTGGGACGCCAGCAGCCCCAGTTCAGATCCCACATATGAGGGCCAGTAACACTGCCCTCTACAGCTAACAACAGCTCCACCAGGAGCTGGGTTGCGCGAGCCCCGGTGATGGTGTAGTCTGCAGCCCCTGCTGCAGTGGGCTGCCATAGGCTACAGTGAGTGGCCAGCAGCCAGCGTGAGCAGCTGGCAGCCAGAATGAGCTGCCAATAGCAGCGGTGAGCGACCATCCAGAGGCCGGTGACTGATCTGCCTCATCCAGGAAGAGCACAATGAGGATACCAACATGGGCCAGTGAAGCAACGTCCTCTGCAACTGGACTGAAGAACAAAAAGACAGCAACTCGTCTGTTCCCTTTCCCTGATTCCCCAATGCTGTTTCCCTCCCCCAATTCCCCAATAAAATCTTTAAAAAAAAAAAAAAAAAAGAAATCAAAATTCTGTATATTTTAAATGTGTGTAGCACTACACAAATATGCCGTCAAGTAGTGTATTAAATGAAATATAAACCAGCAGGAAGTCACTATAGAAAATGTTATCCAGATTTTGACCAGAAGATAGTTTTAGATGGGGCAGACGTCTGATTTCTGGTGTGATCCATTTAACCCTAAATGCTAGCTGGTCTCATGTCATTGTTCTTCCTAATAGCACAGCTCTGTTCCCACACTGCCTCTGGCAAGGTGAACAGCAACGAGCAACAAGCTCAGATTAAATGTCTATGCGGTTTCCCAAGGAGATGAAATGACACAACTCTGATGCTTTCGTTTCCTGTCTCCTTTGTCATCATCATTCTCAATCAAATCCTGCCAGGCTTTGAACATGTGATTACCGTCTTCAAAGCCACAACAGAGTCAAAGAAGCTGGCCTAATGATGCCTAACACAGAGAATGGGGATGCCATCCAGAGAAAGAGATACTCAGTAGCAAAGAAATTCGTGCCAATAAAACCGTGCGTATCCACAAAGTACGCCTCTGCATACGAATGTGTGCGCAGACACATAATTTATAGGTATCAGTGTAAAATCCATTTTGCATTTGCAGTCATTCACAATAATTTAATCTGAGCAATAGGAGCAAGGGGCAGAGAGGATTCATAGGAAGATGATAAACTAGAAATCTAGTTGTGGTATGAGAGAATGTAGCAACAAATAATACCTAAAGTGATTCTTAGCACCTTAAAGAAAAATTCCTCTCTGTCGCTTACTTGAAGATGGAATGGAGTCCAAGGCAAACATTTATCAAATGCTGACCATGTGTGAGGCTCTCTGGTACCTGTATGCCCAATGCTAGATAAAGGAGTAGGAATTGCAGATCTCCCAAACTATTTCACCCTCCGATTGATTGAGCCTAATTCTGCACCACACTAAGGCTAAAATTCCCAAGATGGGTCTGGTCTCCATTCTTCCTCTCACACCCACAGCCAGTCCAATAACCAATCCTGTGAGCCCATACTTTCAAAACAGAAACTAGAATCATGAATCTTCTCACTGTCTCCTGTTCTAGTCCAAACCACACCATGTTTGCCTTCTAATGCATCACTGAGCCAACTTGTATCCTCTCCAGTCTATTCTACACCCAGCAACCAGAGGGATCTGTTAAAACTTATGAAAGACTAGCTCACTTCTCTATTCAGACCCTACTGTCCCCAGTGCATTTTCTCAGAATATATTTAATGGCTCTTATTATGTATTTAATGCATTTAATGATCTTCAATGCTTACATGATTGATGCCTGTTTAATTCTCTGGTCTTACCTTCTATTACTTTTTTCAGTTCTTTGGAATTCCTTAGTATTCCTTGAACATGCTACGTACTATTTGACATCAGGGTCTTGGCACTCACAGTTCCCTCAGCTTGGAATGCTATGTCCTAGCTTTTTGATATAATTTATTCCAATGCAATGTTACTGCAGGAAGACTTCCCTGGTTATTGTATTTTAAATAGGAACTTACTGCCATGGTTCCCCATCTTAATTTCTATTCTTTGTAGCACCATTACCACCAGAACAATACATACAGTTACACACTGGCTGCATAATGACATTTCAGCCAACAATGGACCACATATAAAACAGTGGTCCCATAAGGTTATGAAGCTGAAAAATTCCTATGTGGCATCCTGGCTGTCATGAAATATTCCTATTTCCTGTGACATCTTTGCTGTCATGACAGTTTGCTGTAAAACAATACGCTATGTTACGTAGGCTGTAGCCTTATGCATCTTCTGTTTACCACATTTCTTGATGACATCATTTCCTTTTGTGCTTGATTTAATCTCACTTTGTTTTATAAATCTGGTGTGGCCTTAGTATACAGTGTCTAAAGTCTACAGTCATGTACAGTCATGTCCTAGACCTTCACATTCACTCACTTCTCACTCACTGACTCACCCAGAGCAACTTCCAGCCCTGAAAGCTCCATTCGTGGTAAGCGTCCTACACAGATGTACCATTTTTTTTTTTTAAGATTTTATTGGGGAATTGTGGAAGGGGAACAGCACTGGGAAATCGGGAAACGGGAACACACAAGTTGCTATCCTTTTATTCTTCAGTCTAGCCGTGGAGGATGGCCCACGTTGATATATCATTGTACTCTTCCCGGGTGAGGCAGTTGCTCACTGGCCATTGAAGCCACTCACGGCGGCTCACGCCAGCTGCCGGCCAGCCCCACTGCAGCCTACACCGTCGCCGGCAACCCACGGCAGCCCAGCTCCAGGTCGAGCTGTTGTTCACAATCTTAGCTGTAGAGGGCGCAGTGTCACTGGCCCTCATGTGGGATCCAAACCAGGACCCTACTGCTCAGAGCTGGTGTCCCAAGCCAACTCTTAACCAATGTGCCACTCGGCTGGCCCTGAGATGTACCATTTTTAATCTTTTTCACTGTACCTTTCCTCTACTTAGATATGTTTAGATACAAAAATACTGACTATTGTGTTACAATTGCCTACAATATTCAGTACAGCAACACACTACACAAGTTTGTAGCTGGGAGCAATAGGCTACACCACATAGCCTAGGTATGTAATAGGCTATACCATCTATTGGATTGTCAGAAAAGTCATGATGCATTTTTGCAACAAAAATCACAGAAAAAATATGTCATGACTTTTCCGACAACGCAATAGGTTTGAGTAAGTGCACTTTATGATTACACAATGACAAAAGCACCTAATGATGCATTTCTCAGAACACATTTCTCAGAACACATGTCCAGTGCATGACCAAATGTATGGATGGATAGATAGATAGATAGATAGATAGATAGATAGATAGATAGATAGATAAATAGATAAACTTGTAGTCTATTTCACTCTAGTAGAAGATAGGTTCCATGAGAACAGTTATTCATGTCTTTTCATAATTTCACTCAATTAAAAATTTGATGATCAAGCACATTCATGAAGCACTACTGCTGCCATCACCACGCATCATCCCCCTCAATATAGTTCACTCAGTATGATCTACTCTGGCCTGGACATGGATAAATCCTTTCCCTTTCCTTCACTTTTCCCCCTTTGAATACAACTGAGATAATAATATGCTTTTTAAATTTTTGTCTATGTAATTAATGAACACTCTTTCCTTTTACAATCACTCATGATCTCCAGTCTACTTCAGATTTTCACCTCATATCACTGCAAAGTTGAATTGTACTAAGCTATATTGTGACTCCTCTCATTAGGGTCACAGATCACCTCTTGAATTTTGAATAAAAATTCCTTTTTTATTCTATTTAAAACCTTGATAGTATTTCACATTGCATACTGTTTTATTATTCTCTGCCTTTCTTGGTTCTCCTCCTACAATTATGAGTATTGCTTCTCTTGTCTCATTCAAGGACTTCTCCACCATCACCAATCCACTAAAATGTTAATGTTCCCTAAGACTCCATGTGACTTTTTTCTCTGTAGAAACACTCTGCCTGGACAATCTAAGTTATCTATACAGCTTCCACTCCCAAATACTTTTCTTTTTATTGAACATTTTAAAATTGAAATTGATAAAATTTTTCTTTTCTTTAAAAATTATATTTATTTATTTTACATTAGTTTCAGGTTCCAAATACTCTTAATTGGCTCTTCCATTCTGAGTTCCTTGAGAAATGAAATGCACACAAGCCAAGCACTTGCGAATCACTTCTTCTCTCTACCCACGCATATCTAGTTTTCAGCTTCTACAGGCTCTTGTTTATAACTGCCTCTTCCGTGGGTCCTCCCTCACTTAACACTGACATAAATATTGACATATCCATATTTTTATTATTTACCAGGTTTACTGCAGAAACTACCGTGTTTCCCGGAAAATAAGACCTAGCCAGAGAAGGAGCCCTAGAATGATTCCTCCAGGATATGGAGGGCACGCACTCCTCACATGAGGGTTTTATGACCTGTTTCAGGGAGGGGGTGCCTTTTCCACAAACTCCTTCAGCTTAAAATATTCAGTATGCTAAGGTGCCATAGTTTGGCACCTAAAATCATGTGAGGGCTTATTTTCTGGCTAGGTCTAATTTTTGGGGAAACAGGGTTAAGTGCCCTCCTTTCTTCTAGTTAAACACTAATAGTCTTCCACTTGGCTACCCTTTATGTTGTGGCTGTTGCTATTGGTTTTGAAGGGAAAAATAACTATGTCCTATTACTTGCTAAAAATCTGGGGAGGGCTTCCTCTATTCTTCTAGAATGCCAACAGATCAATTTTTAGCATAACATATAAAGCTACTATCATAAAGGCCCCACCTCTTCTTTAGCCATCTTCCACACCTCTCCCCTCTCACCCACCCACATCTATCTAGTCTCCAGTAACTTTCCCACTCACAGTCTTCCAAGGGCCGGCTTACTATACATGCTAGTCCCTCTGCCAGAAATACACTCTCTCCCCTCGATACTATTGATGCTTTATGAAGACTTGCTCAAACATCATTTCTTCCTGTCTTGTGCTATCAAGCCCTTTGTGCATTTCTTTCACTGCACATATCACATAAGATCACATAGGATGCCCAAGAGAGGCAAGAGCACCACCTCTCTTGGTTATAACTACATATATAAAGCTTAATATGATTTGCATCTAGAAAGTATATATTAAACATTTCTTTAATAAACAAGTTTGCAATTATTTATTTGCTTTTCTGTCTCTCTTATCCAAATAGCTCCTAAATGGCAAGCAGAAATATTCATCTTATTATTCCCAGTGAATGAAACATAGTAGGCATTCATTTCTTTTTTTTTCATTCAACTAAGAAATTGCAAAAATATGTATGCATGCACCTATACATATGTATGCATCCAATGCAAATTAAATATGTCTACTCTTGAGATACTTGGAGTCAAACCAAGTGTTCATAGGCTAATCAGGGATGCAGATTACTACCTGGTCTAAAAAACAAACCAGGTCCCTTCACCAAGTATATGCAAGTCTGATTCCAAAGCATGATCAATTATTTCCTCATTTATATTATCAACTCTGCCAATTCTGGAGAGTCGAAATCCCTGATTCAATGACTGCTTCAAGAGATGTCTCATCGTTTTGACTTACTTGATGCTAAGTGCAAATGTGATTATAGAAGGTAGATTGATGAAAGTACTATAATGAGGGGCCAAGTATGAGAGAAAAAGGGAAGTGAGAGAGAAACCAGTGGAGGAAAATGATACTAAAAGAAAGTAGTATTTGAATAGAGAGCTGAATGATGACTAAGAGCTCAAAAGTCCAGACCACAGTTAGTAAAGGATCAATAGAAAGATTGGTAAGCAATGGCTATCCTCTAAGAAGTTCTCGTCATAAAGATTAAACCTTTGCAAAACAATTTAGGTTAAACATTATAATAACCCTACAAACTGATATGAATAAGTATTATAAAAAGTTTTATTGTAACACTTCATTCCCAGGTAACAACTTTATCTCAAGTTCTCAGGTATTTTATAAAAATATGTCATTTCAGAAGGATAAAAATTCATTTACCAGTCCGTTAGTCTATCCAACATTTTGAAAGAGAGAAGAGGAAGCAATGACAGGAAAAAAGAGAAGAGAGAAAATAATCAACACAAGCTGTAGATGAGAACAAGCTAGAACCTAAGGCATGAAGAGTGGGGGTAGGGTGTCACAGTATTTAATTACCTCATTCCAACTGTGACAGAAAAGTAGGAGAAAGTGTGAACTGGGCTAAAATCAAGAAGGGGCAGGCTCGGGCCAGCCAAGTGGTGCATTGGTTAGGAGCTGGCTTGGGACGCCAGCTCTGAGCAGCAGGGCCCAGGTTCAGATCCCACATATGAGGGCCAGTGACACTTCCCTCTATAGCTAAGGTGGTGAACAACACCTGGTTGCCTCTATAGCTAAGATGGCCAGCGACAGTGTAGGCTGCAGCCTCTGCGGCAGTGAGCTGCCATAGGTTACAGTGAGTGGCCGGCAGCCAGTGTTGCCAAGAGCCACAGTGAGCAGCTGTCCAGAGGCCAGTGACCAATCTGCCTCACCCAGGAAGAGGGCAATGATAATACCAACATGGGGCAGTGTAGTAATGTCCTCCACAACTAGACTGAAGAACAAAACAGCAACTTGTCTGTTCCCCTTCCCCAATTCCCGCCCAAAAAAAAAAAAAAAAAATGAAGGGGCAGGCTCCTTTTCCAAGAAGAACTTGTTCTCACAGATTTGGACTACTTTATTTATGAACAGCAAATGGACTCTGGAGACAGGATGCCCAGGTTCAAATCCTGGGTCTGCCACTTATTATCTCAGTGACCTTGGGCAGTCTGTTAGTTTCTCCTTCCTCAGTCCCCTCACCAGTAAAATGGAGATTATCATAGTACTTATCTCATTGGCTTGCTATCAGGATTAAATAAATCAATATTCTCAAGGCACATAGAACAGAGCCAGGTACATAGTAAGCACTGTATAACTATGTGTGTTAAATAAACATCTATGTATTTTAAGAAAATTTGCTCCAAAACATGACTTTCCAATGGATGAAAAATACACATAAGTCTACATCCAGCAGCCATTCCAAAGGGGGCGCTTGGAGAGAGCATTCACTCCCACTTATTCTCCATCAGATAAATCTGAGTCAAAAAACAACATTTTCTCAACCTCACAAACATTGCTAGGAAAACACAGCTTCATGTCCTTTTTTCTAAAAATCTGTGTTCCTAAACCCACATCATATAGAAGTCCTAGAGCTCTCAATGCCACAATTCTTAACATTATATCATAAACATTGTAAATTCCATACCCGAACCTATGTTAACTAAAATAAATTAACTTTATAATTTAACCTCCAGAAGATTTCCATGTGGGATGAATTATTTGCATATTCATCAGATTATACCTTAATAACATTTTTAAAAAATACAACAATAACTTATTTTGTTATGAGTTCAACCTCTTCAGACAGATTGACTGGGTTCAAAGCCCAGCTGTTATTTACTAGTGATGGAACTCAAACTTAACCTGTCTTTACCCCATTTCCTTGTACATAAAATGAGAATAACAATATACTCATGCATGTATGTATATATTAAAGCACTTAGAATATTACCTGGCCAATAGTAAGCACCATGTGAGCTTTTGCTATTACACTATTGTTATTCTGGATGAAGCACAATGACTATACTCTCCCCCCTCTTTGCTGGTAAACAATCATATTCTACTCCTAAAGGAATAGCCAAATGTATAATGGATTCTGTGCATGTTCCTTTATTTTAAATTCTGTTCGTGAAGCAAAAGAAATAAAGGAAAATAAAATACTACATTATATAATTTTTACAAAATGTCTATCAAAAGAGTTGAAAAGATATTTAATGAGGAAATTGCTTTAGCATCTCTGGTACTTCTTGTCAATCATTATAAAAATGATGCGGAAATCACTAACATTCACCATTTTGGGATATGCATATGCACATCACTGATTTCTCTAAGCCCATCAGTTTGCTGTAGGGAGGCTGATGATGTAAATATGAAATGGCAATTTCTTCCCAATAATTCCACAATACTTCTCTCTTAGAGTTAGTTTAATATGCAAGGGAATAGCATCAGAGTTATTGAAATAAAACCTTGCATATTTTTATCACCAGCCATTCAAAATATGGGAAAGCAAATAGGGACTAACCGTTAACATACCTGATGGAAGCTCTTAATCTCTCCTTAAAAGCTCTGCTGTGTATATAAAAATATCAAGAAGTCACAATTTAACTGGCAGTTTCTTTATACAATAATCATCTTTTTTTTACTAGAATAACAAAAATGATTTTACTTTTTGGTTTTATGTGCAAAGATAAACTTGGGGACACCCAGTGCTAAAATGAAAAGGAAGGGTTTAGATTCTCTACTCTTCTTTATTTAAATAGAAAAAAAAAATTGTGTGTGTGAGGGAAACTGATTAAATGAGTCCTTTTTTTAATGCAGTAATCGCTAAAAGCTCATTATCAAGCACTCTCCTTGTTGGGTATAATTTACATTGCGAAAAGGAGGAAATGAGCCATTAAAAGGTCATTCAGTGGATTAGAGTGTAGAGCAGGTGAGTTTTCTCATTGCTAATTTTAAATTACTTTATTAGAGCATCTATACACATGCAGTAAGAGTTATGAAGACATGTTTTTATATGAAAACAATCGTTTTAGTCTATACTGTAGAATCTGGCTATGGTAGGCAAACTAACAGTCCCCCAAAGATGTCCACAGTCTAATCCCTGAAACTTGTGAATATGTTACCTTACATAGAAAAAGGATTTCTGCAGATGTGATTAAAGACCTTGAGAGATGAAGAATATCCTGAATTATCTTCCAGTGGAAGGACCCCATGAAATCACAAGGATTGTGTAAGAGTTAGGCAGGACTGTCAGAGTAGGAGAAAGATTTAAAGATGCTACTATGCTGGTTGTGAAGGTGGTGGAAGGGGGCCATGTAGCCAAAGAATGCTGGCAGGCTCTAGAAGCTGGAAAAAGCAAGGCAACAGATTCTCCCCAAGAGACTCCAGAAAGAGAGAAACCTGCAGATATGCAGAGGGTGCTAAAAAAAAAAAAATGCATACCCATTTTAAGAAAGTAAAATACTGTTATTAAAATTGTAATATTTAATATACACCAATAATGAAAGATGAATACAAGTCATGTGTATACATTTTTTTGGCACCCCAGTATTGATGTTAGCCCTGTAAGACCCATTTCAAATTGCTGGTCTTCAGAACTGCAAGGTAACAAATCTGAGCTGCTTTAAGCCACTAAGTTTACAGTAATTTGTTAGAGCAGTAATACGATACATATGCACTGTTTTTACAAAAATAATGTAGCTTCCATCTTCCCAAAACTCTTAAAACTACGTTTCTTTTAGAACTACACATCACCCTAGAAAGGAATTATGTTTTCCCTTTTCTATCTGCAATGGTTTCTAAATGATCATTTTTGTTTTTATCTTACCAGTGAAAATTCTAAATATAAAAAAAAAAAATCCTTTCAAGGACATTTTTTTTTTTTTAAGATTGTATTGGGGAATTGGGGGAGGGGGATAGCATTGAGGAATCGGGGAAGAAGAACAGACAAGTTGTCCTTTGGTTCTGCAGTCTAGTTGTGGAGGACAAAGCTTCACTGGCCCATGTTGGTATCATTATTGTGCTCTTCCTGGGTGAGGCAGATCGGTCACCAGCCTCTGGACTGCCGCTCACGGTGGCTCAGGGCAGCTCACGCCGGCTGCCAGCTGCTCTCGCCAGCTGCAGGCCACTCACTGTAGTGTATGGCAGCCCGCTGCAGCAGGGGCTGCAGCTATGCCATCGCCAGTGACTCGCGGCAGCCCAGCTCCAGGTCAAGCTGTTGTTCACCATCTTAGCTATAGAGGGTAGTGTCACTGGCCCTAATGTGGGATACAAACTGGGGCCCTGCTGATCAGAGCTGGTGTCCCAAGCCAGCTTTTAACCAACGTGCCACTCAGCCAGCCTGTTATTCGAGGATTTTTAGCTTAAGGTAGATAGATACGTCTGTTTTACTATCACACAATTTTTTCAGTTCTCATAACTCTAGTGCCAGTACTAACAAAAATGTCTATAACTAATCCAAAGAAGAGCTACTCAAAATGTAACTGTCAATTGTTTCAAAACAAATTAACATACAACATAAAAGAAGAAAATTTTTCTTAGTTTTATCACCTTGAACAAAGAAACTTTCATTTCTGAAATGCACTGAAGGCCAAACATCAACATATAAATATATACAATATACCAGTAGCTTTTTATGTTTTTACTTACTAAAGATGTGACTAGGATAGATCATAAAACTAATTTTTTAAAACCTACTTCAGGAATCTGAACATTCACTAATTTAAGACTTTTATATATGTAAAACAAACTTTAAGACATATATTTATTCTTTCCAGATTTTCAGCTTAAATTTTTACTCTGAAGCTGGAAGGAATAGCAAAGTGGTTGACAATGCATATCTGTGGATCTAGAATGCGCCACCCCAATATGTGCAGTGGTATGCAGGTTATTTTGAGCTACAGGCAATTTTAGCTTCAAGCTCAAGAGAAACTTCTGCCCATCCTTTAGACCATGCCTATCAGACATTATCAAAGATAATTTCTTTGGACCTATCTACGGGACAGGGCAAACTTCTGTTTACTAAAGGTCTGCTCTTATTCTGCAAAGACCTTTTGAAGTCCCCATGGTACTTTACCTTATCCCTAGCTCAGGATGTCTTATATAACTTCAATCCCCCCTTTCTATCTCTGAACCTCTCCTGTGTGGGGTTCTCTGACTCTCCAGTATGTGGCGTTTCCTAGTGCACAACAGTAAATTTGATTTTCTCTTGTCAATTGGCCTCCTATTGATTTGATTATTCGGCCAGCCAAAAAGAATCAGAGGGGGAAAAAGGAGAATTTGTTCCCTTCCCCACACGTTTCAGTCCTTCAGCTTGGGTTTGAATCTTTGACTGGCTGCCACCTACTAGTAGAGTGAACTGGGACATGTTGTTTATCCTCCCTAAGCTTGAATCACAGTACAAGGAGGATAACAATAGCTCATTCTTCCTTCTGGTGTGCAACTGACAATACCCACAAAGTACTTGCACTACCATGAGTGCAATTTCAGTAATTGTAAGTTATTATTATTATTAGTTTAAAGATTTTATTGGGGAATTGGGGGAGGGGAACAGTGTTGGGGAATTGGGGGAGAGTATCAACCAAGTTGTTGTTCAATCTTCTTATAGAGGGCGTCAGTCGCTATCTGGCTTCCCGCTGGCAGCTCATGGCCTCTAAGGTCAAGGTGCTGTGTACAATCTTAGTTGTGGGTGGGCATAGCCACCATCCCATTTGGGAGTCGAACCTGCAGGCTTGTTGTTAAGAGAACACGCTCTATCCTCTGAGCCATCCAGGCGGCAGCTCAGCTCAAGGAACCGAGTTCAGTCTTAGTTGCAGGTGGGCGTAGCCACCATCCTATGTGGAAGTCAAACCCGGCATCCTTATTGTTAAGAGTGCACGCCCTATCCATTGAGCTAACCAGGCGGCAGCTCAGCTCAGGGTGCTGAGTTTGGTCTTAGTTGTGGGTGGGCATAGCCTACCATGAACAGACAATCTTGTTGTTACCCCAGCTGAGCCATCCTGCCACCTGTTGGCAGCTCTGCGACAGCTCAGCTAGGGCGCAGCATTCACTGGCCTATGTGGGAATCGAACTGATGGCCCTGTTGCTCAGAGTACGTGCTCTAAGCCAACTCTTAACCAACTGAGCCACTCGGCTGGCCCCGTAAGTTATTATTATACATCATTTTATGCCTTTAAATTCTTAGCACAAAGTCTAGCACATGCTCAACAAATATTAGGTGACAGTTTGATTTTAGGGGTGAAATTGCATCACAAAGAAGTTTTATGTAAAACAAGATTGTTCAGGAATCTGAACTTTGAAGCTTGCGTGTACTTGGTCCTTACGTCCACATTCTCTGGTGTGTACACAGCAGATGGATAATGCCTGAATTCTTTGCTTCCATCGGACCAGGTTTAACTCGACTATTTAAGAGCACTAACTAAAAGATGGCTTACTAATGAAACACATTGTCCTCTCACAGGAAGTTTGGCTGCCTACAGCAAATATTGTTAGGATTAATCTCTAGCTCTCATATCACATATGGTGTTTGAATATCTCACATGAATATATAAATGTTTTATTCATTTGCTAAAATGCATGCCATTCATAAGTCAGGAGATTAAAACTACTCTAAAAATGTAACTGTTCAAGTGTAGAATCTGAACATACACTTTGAAGCGTCATCTTATGAAATCAGTTTCAAAGGTTTCTTATTAATTTCACTGCTTTATACTCGATGATCATCAGTAACATATATGGCCTGTTTCAATTGAATTATTTGTTTCATTGCACCTTTGTAATGTAGTCTTTGGGATGACTCTTTTCTATAAGAGAATGTAATAACATCAGATACAAACTAATAAGGTAGAAAAATTCACAATTCTTTTAAAATATAATTCTACTTCACCATTTGGCTTAGGGCCTGGATGTCATCCTGGATGAGTAAAGCCTAACTGGAGAAACAAACTTTAATCTTCTATTAAAAACTGCAGATAATATGGTCTCCTTTTGATAAAGTAATCCCGTTATTCATTTTGACACTTAATTTATACTAATCTATGCAGAAGAGTGATAATGGGTGGTAGGGTGGCTTGCCTTTTTTCTCCTACCATGAAATAACAAAGAAAATCAATATCCAATGGAGATATATATATCCCAAATATATATAACTGTCTAAAAGTTGTAGAATATTAAAAATGAAATATAATTATACACAGAGTCAGCTATATACATTGTGGCATCTTTGTTATGTTTTTATTTTCTTCTCAACTCTCAATATTTTCTTCTCAACTTCTCAATAAAGTAATTATGAATGACAATATAGACACATTTTTTAAAGCTTACAAAACAATAATAAACTATGACTATCACTTCAAATTGTGTCCTCAAATACCCACTCACATATACACAACTTCAAACTGTGTTTCATTCGATCCCTCCCATTATCTGTCCAGGTCATGATGGGTTAGGTTATATTTTTAAGAGATGTGAATACAGATTGTGGGGTTGAAAACTTCTGCTTTTAACCTGCGTTTTGGCAGTTATTAGCTACATATAACTTCTAACAAATTATACAAATCTGCCTGAGACCCAGGTTCTCCTCTGAATTCTGGGATACTTCTAAAGGAGTATTTTGAGAATGTAGGAAATAAAGTTCCTACCACATAGCTCATTTTCAGTAAGTGATATTACTATGGACATGATTATTTATCTGTCTCTGCGTAGATGAGCGTAGATGTTATCTGAGGACAAAGACCATTCTCATAATTCTTTGAATGTTTTCCTGAATGTCTAGAAAGTACCATGTTATATACATAATGTCTAATAATGATTTGGTCAATGAACAATTGTAACCAAAAATAAATAGAGAGCAATTATGTACTAAAACATATGGCATTGGAAAATAAGTGCAAGAAAAGCTCAATTTCCAAGAATGAGATCTGAGTGGGCTGGTGTAGTCAGGAAAAACTCCATTGTAGACAGGACATCAGAACTGGGAAGCAAAAGCATTTCTAGAAAGAACAAGACTAGACATAAAAAATCACAGTGCTCTCAGCAGAATACATTTCAGAATTCTTTTTTCACCTAAATGCACATTTCATAAGCTAGGCTACTTAATCTTTTAATTTCTTCATGTGTGTTAAGCACAGCTTATGAAATCATCTTTAGACATATCTTTACAACACAAACAGAAATGAAAGAAAGATAGTGTATTTTTACCTAAAAGTATATCAATAAAAATTTGGTACCTGAAGTTATGATGTCAATAACAATAATAGTTTATCTATGTATTCTGACCTCATGTCTTATACCTATACCATTTAATTATCTAGAAACATCAATACATTAGAAACTTTCTAAAATTAATTATACAAAATATTTGTATACTCATTGAATCAATCATTATTCCACAGTCCTAGTGATTCACAGTAACTGTGAATTTTCATCTAAAGATCTATGGGGTAATTTGCCCTTCTTAGGGATGAGGGAGAATATGGTAACTTAGCACAGGAAAACTTTCCTACTGTCCTGTTCTCCTGAGATTTTAATGACTACCTCCAAGACAAAGACTTCATTCTTGGCTCTATCCATTCATTCTCCAGCCCCAATGAACTAACTGTTGTATCAGGCAAACTTCAAAGTTCTCTAGGTATAAACAGTGAACAAGGCACAGGAATCCCTGTCCTTCTGGGTAACCCAATATAGTGGGGATTCATACCAACCAAACTATTTCACAGATAAGTACAGACTAAGAAGTCATTATTAGCACTTAGAGAGAAAACATACAAAGCATGAGACACTCAACAATGGACTTAAATTTCAATCAAGGGGGTGATCATAGAGGGCTACTCTGTTTTTAACATGAGAGTTGAAAAATTAGGATGAATTAGGCAGAAGGACCGGGAGTGGGGAAGGAGAATATGATGGTTAATTTTACGTGCAATAGTGACTGGGTTACCAGTGCCCAGGTACTTCGTCAAACATTATTCTGAGTGTTTTTATGAATATGTTTTTGAATGAGTTTAACATTTAAATCAATAAACTGAGTTAAGCAGATGACCCTCCCTAAAGTTGGTGGACCTTATCCAATCAGTGGAAGACCTAAATAAAATAAAGGGCTGACCCTCTCCCAAATAAGAGGAATCTCCTCCTGCCTGCCTGCCTTTGAGCTGGGACTTGGGGTTTTCACTGCCTTCACACTTGAACTGAAACAATGGCTGTTCCTGGGTCTCAAGCCTTTGGGTTAAAACCATACCCTCTGCTCTCCTACGTGTCCAGCTTGCCCACTGCAGGTTTAGGACTTGACAGCCTCCATAATCACATGGGCCAATTCCTTATAATAAATCTCTCTCTCTCTCTCTCTCTCTCTCTCTCTCTCTCTCTCTCTCGACAGATAGAGATAGAGATACAGAGAGACAGAGACAGAGAGACAGAGAGAGAGAGAGAGAGAGAGAGAGAGAGAGAGAGAGAGAGAGAGAGAGGTAGAGGTAGAGGTAGAGTTATGTAGAGGTAAAGGTAGAGTTAAATATATAGATATACTATTTTATTTGTTTATCTGGAAAACCCTGACTAATACAGGGAGGAAATTTTCAGAGCAAGAGATAAGCATCGTACAATGACTCTGAAGCTAGAAAGATCTTAGAGGTTTTTATGGGATACAATAAAAATAATTGTGTCTCCACCCAACACTTAAAGAGAGGAGCTAATTCCAGAGGAAGTTGCAGATGTGGGCAGGGCCCCTACCTTGAATGTGTAAGGATGGCAGTAGAGTTTTAAATTTATCTTCAGAAGAATGGGAAATCACTGAATATTTTTAAAAGTAGATAAATGAAATAATCTGATTTATGCTTTTAAAAATCATGCAGGCTTGATGTATGGATGTGCATATGGAGGGATATGAAGTAGGTGATGGGCTTGTTCACAGAGGAGGTGGAGAGACCAGTTGGGAAATTACTGCAACTACAGAGGCAAAATATAAAATGGGCATGGACCTGGTGATGGCAGTAGTACATTTGAGACATGCTTTGCAGGCCTGATCCACAAAAAAAACGTGATAGATGGGTTATAGTGGCATACAGGAGAGACCTGGGTCACATATGACTGTAGGTGGATGACATGAACAATTGTATAGATTTGGGTGACCTTTAATGAGAAGGGGAAGACTGAGGAGAAGATTTAGGCAAAGATCAAGTGTCCAGCTTTTGACATGTTTGGATACCTTTGAACAATGGGAGTGGAAACGTGAAAGAGACAGTTACATATATTGGTCTGGAGCTCAGGGCAAAGATCTGATATGGAGTATAAGTTTGAAAGTCATCAGACAAGATGGTACTTAAACTGCCTAAGGCCAAGAGGATGCAAAGTGAGCAAAAAAGAGGGATGAGGACAGAAGTTGAGAATCTCTAATATCTGGTGATTAAGGAGAAGATGAAAAACTAGCAAAAGATACAGAGAAGTATTATCCAAGAAATAGATTACTTTGTTCGAAAGTATTATTATTTTCGTATATAATAAGATACTATTGGAACATCACAAATTGTTTTGAAATAAGGAAGGTTACCTATAGAACACTTAAATACAGCCAATATTCTTCTCATTTATTATTCCTGAGAAGAAAGTTCTATATAAACTTAATAAATTATTCACAGAGAAACCTGAACTTTCATTATATAACAACCAATAAAAGTATCAGATGACACATAAATGTTCTTAAATTTTATATAAACAAGACTAACTCCAATGGTGGAAAACTCACCAAGTAATTTTCCTTTATCTTCAAACATTAATTTATTCAAAAATTATAGTATTTACATGTTCTTAAATAGAACTAGACTTTGATTCAATGTAACAAACTTATAAATTGTTACATGGTTATATAATGATTTCTTGAGGGAAAACAAGTCTTATAAAACATCAGCAAATCAGCCTAGCTAATGGCAGTTGGGTGAGAAAATAGTACCTTATCATTCTTTAATAATTTTTAAAATTACAAAGGTCTTCCTAACAGACATGCACAAGCTGCTCCAGTAATTGACCACTGATAATAAATAGATAATATATCACCAAAAAAGTAAAAATGAATAAGGAGTATACAGACTCAGAAATCATGAACACAAAGTCTAAACAGCTGGCATGTATGGCAAAGATTCTTACCATACCACATGGAGTGATCGGAAGTCTAAGCAGAAGAGGAGGTGGGACTGCCTGACAAACCATCTCCTCCCCATTTTCAACCTCCTAACTTATAACAACCAATTCATGGGGCCAAGTGGGTATGAATGATATCCTGGCAGACAGAACCTCAATACCCAGTAAGAATCTTAGATGAACAACAACAACAAAAACTTCACCTTTTGAAGATTGAAACTGCCACAGGTAACGTCCTTTAGAATAAAAAAAATTCATTTTCTATACAACACCATACAAGAAAATACAAGAAACACAAACAAGACTGTAGCAACAAATTTCCAAGGAGAATAAACATCATTTATCGAGGGAATACACTGGATGCAGCAGTTCTTTTCTTACATTTGCTGAGATCTATGAACGGTATTGCTTGAGCTTTACATTGTACATAATGTTATCTGTTTTCCCTAGATGAACTGGAATGATATACTAGGGGAAGCTGTATGCAGTGTCTCAGATGTTTGAGAGTTTGGGATAAGTAGTAATTATAGGCAATATAGAATTAGGTAAATGTTGCTGAGGACTACCCGTGCATTTGAGAAAGACAATGATAGGCGGACATCACTTTATTACTGTGTTTGGAAGAATATTGCCCCGCAATAGATGCCCACATCCTAGTTCCTGCAAACTGTGAACATATGAGGTTGCATGGCAAAGAGGAATTAAGGTTGTGCATGTAATTAAGGTTGGTAATCAGTTGACCTTAAAATAGAGAGAATGTCCTGGATCATCAGGGTGGGTCCAATGTAATCATAAGGTCCTGGCAAGTGGAAGCGAGTAGAAATAGAGGAGTGTCAAAGGGAGATGCGACTACAGAAGAAGGCTCAGAGAAATGTGAACTTGCTAGTTTTGGAGATGGAAAAGGGGGCCATGAGCCAATACATATGGCAGCCTCTAAGAACAAGGAAATGGATTCTGTCTTATAGCCCTACTGACCCTTCAATTTTACAGTGACACCTATGTCAAGCTTCTGACCTACAGGTTTGTAAGAGAACTTTTATTGCTTTAAATCACTAAGTTTGTGGTAATTAGTTACAACAGCAATAAAATTTAAAAAAAGAATAAATCGTCAATTTAAGGAGAAGTGTGAAAGCTACAAAACCTCCTTGTCAGTAAATGGAAACAATCTCACCTCCTGCAAACATAGGGTAAAATAAACCCAGAGGGTCAGGTCCAGAACTTAATTATAAGGTTAGGAGTTCTAGGGCCAACCCAGTGGCACATTCATTAGGAGTTGGCTTGGGACGCCAGCTCTGAGCAGCAGGGCCCCAGTTCAGATCCCACATGAATGCCAGTGATGCTGCGCCCTCTACAGCTAAGATGGTGAACAACAGCTCCACCTGGAGCTGGGCTGCTGTGAGTCGCCAGCGATGGCGTAGGCTGCAGTGGGGCTGGCCGGCAGCAGGTGTGAGCTTTCATGAGCTGCCCTGAGCGCCATGAGCGGCCATCCAATGGCTGGCAGGAAAAGCACAATGATAAAACCAACATGGGCCAGTGACGAGACGTCCTCCACAACTAGACTGAAGAACAACAGAACAGCAACTTGTCTGTTCTCCCCCGCTTCCCCAACGCTGTTCCCCTCCCCCAATTCCCCAATAAAATATTAAAAAAAAAAAGTTAGGGGTTCTAGACACAGAATTCATCTGAAATGTCTGCTACATCTAAGTAAGATGGGAAAATGGAAAGCCCAAACCAACATCTGGTTTGATGCACTCAGTGTTGATCATCAGGATCCCTTGGGCTCTGTGTGCCTATGGAAGTGACACAAGCTTCCTTCGCAACTAGTGCTTTCTGCTTCCTCCTTACTTAAAAACAATTCAGACAACAATTCTGTGCAAGAGGACATGAGGTCCACCCAGGATTTGCTACCATGTCCTCTCCGGCAAGTCTAACTGCCTGGGGAGGTGCTGAGCCTGCCAAGGGAGGAAGGGCACAATGACCCACGGCACCTAGCCAACATGGCCAGCGGGTCAGTAAGGTAACTCTGGGACTGAGTCTGAGGATAGCTGGGTCATTAGGGAGCAGAATATAAAGTTGAGTAACTGAAAGTTCATTAAGCTCTGCCTGGTCAGACAGCACTTGTCTTCCTTAGAATTTACCTCTAACCCCCTACTGGTAGCCTATCCAATAACTGGGGCTAAATCACAATATAACCCAGCCATGGGTGTGTTAAAATTGCCAAGAAAAACACTACTCTCTGAAGGAAGTGGATTTAGCCAATAAGGACTAGCAGGGGCTGGAAGAGTGTGGAGGGGAATGGATTCCCAGGATACTGGATTAAGGTGGGCAAGGAAATAAGACTGGATAAGGGAAAGTTCTTTGGTATGGATGCAGGATGAAGGATTTATTATATTAACACCCTGGTGAGGACTCTAGTAAATGATGCAATGATAGTGTTGGGACAGCCTTGCAAACCTGGCTTGCCTGTAACACCCTTACTCGTTGAAACAGAAATGCCAGCAATGTGGCATGTAGTAGAAAAGGAGATCACAGGACAGACTGTTTTATTCCTAGTAAGGGTGACAGATTTGTGATATTGCGGTCACTTCTTTTTATTGATCCCTGTATCACTCGGCAAGAGCTGCCCTAACAAAACACTGCAGACAAGGTGGCTTAAACAACAAAAATTTATTTTATCACAGTTCTGGAGGCTGGAAGTCCAAGATCACGGTGCCGGTAGGGATGGTTTCTCCAGGGGCCTCTCTCCTTAACCTGTGATGGGGCCACCTTCCGGCTGTGTCCTCACCTGTGTGTGTGTGCTTTCTAAATGTCTCTTCCTCTTCTTAAAAGGACACCAGCCCTTTAAATTAGGGTCCCACCCTTATAATCTCATGTGACTTTACCTCCCTAAATGCCTTATGTCCAAATACAGTTATGTCAGGGGTTAGGGCTTCAGCATATGACTTTGGGGGACACAATTTAGTCCATAACAATCCCCCTGAAAACCAAATGTATGATTGGTCAGGTGTATAAATACAAAAATATGACAATAAGGTATTTTAAATTTTTACCAAGACAACTGGTTATTTGGGGGAGGGGAAGGTAGGTTGTACATACTGCTTTGTTATCTCTGGGCTCTCTAAAAAATAGGGGAAACCAGACCTCTACCTGGAACATCCTTGCAGGTCCAACCCAGCTTCAAGGTGCCTCATCCACTCAGCTTATAGCTCTGCTGCAACTGAATCCCAGTTCAACTTCTCCCTCTGCTCTGTCCAGGCTTCTTCCCTCCTTTCCAGGTGCTGTTCCCAACAGCAGTCCCTCATAAACCACCTGCATACAAATCTTCCTGTCTGTCTCAGTGTCCTGGGGAAGCCACCCACTACATGCAGATGCCTCATCCTGCCTGGATCCAGCCTACTGGCTCCCATTACCCTGGCCCAACCACCTCCCTGTAATAACAATAAATCTATTCCAGCTGATTCTGCATCTTTCTAGGCCAATATTATACCAGGCTAATTCACTAGCTCCTCCCCAAGCAACGTCAAATCCAATCTCTCAGAGCACAGCACCATCATATGAGGAAGCTGGCTTCCCTGGTGTTTATTTGTTTGCTTTGTCAATAACTTCCCATCTGTAGAAATGCTGAGTCTTCCATTAATAATGAGAAAAGTTCTGCAACGTCATACTATTAGGACGATGATAGCTATGTACAATGAATAAGAAGCAGTCAATAGTTTAAGCCACCGAACACAGTGACAACAATTTTAGAATAATCTTTAAAAATATGTAGATTTCAACTTCTGTCACAAATAAAGATATTTAAATGGTATTTTCAGGTTCATATGATATTTCATCCTTTATTTTGTTTATTAGAATCTCTATTCCAGTATTTTAGACATTCCATTGAATTATTAACGTTATACAATATTCAATTAAAAGACACATCATTACATATAAATGTACTTAAATCAAAGGTATATTATTAATTACCTCAATTATTAAGATATTATCCACCTTTATCCAATATAAGAGTATGCATCTAAGGTATCATAAAATACAAACCTCAGAAGTGGAAAAAGTAATAAAAACAGGGTGTACTCCATATATAGTGTTAAGTGTATGAGCTAATAAAAACATAAAATCTATGATTAAACTGTTTTGGGCCAGCCCAGTGGCACGGTGGTTAAGTGCTGGTTTGGGAAGCCAGAGGCCCGGTTCGGTCCCACATAGGAGGGCCAGTGACACTGCCCTCAAAAAAAAACACAAAACAAAACAAAAAAACACAAATCCAATCATATGATTAAACTGTTTTGAGCTTTGATTTGATTCATCTTTTATTCTACTCCTTTAAATTCTTGCAGTTTAAGATTCTTAGATTACAAAATACATGATGACCATTCCATTTGACAATATTATCACAATCTTCAGTGTGCAAAAAGTCATATCCCACTAGTTTCAAGTATTTGCCTCAGGTATGGAGAGATCACTGTTCAGAAAAAAAAAAAAATCACAAAATTGATGTTTCTCTATTTTCTTAAAAGTCTGACTTTAAAAATACAACAATACCAACACAGTTGTACTATAAAATTAATGAATTCCCAATTCTGAAATGTGAATGTAGAAGGAACTTCAGGGCTCTGTTCTTGCAGCCAGACAGAATTAAGAGTTAAAGCTCCAAAGGCTCATTGCCTCTGAAAATTTGGGGGGTGGCTATCAGTTAAAGAAAACATCAGCTGCTTAGAAATGCATGGCACTACAGCTGAATATAATACCTTTCCTGTTCTCTCCTGAAATGGTTTCCTATCGAAGCAGTTTCTGTATCCATCACACAACAGTCAGAATGGTACAGGGTTATACTATATGACACAATAACTGCATTCAAAAAGCATAGGAAAAAAATGACTTTTATAGTAGCAAATGCTGTAGCTAAGGGTCTAAAACAAATCACTGAACTGCACTAATTTGTAAGCTTTGAGGTTTGACGAACTCACTGGCAGCTAAGAGCAGAGCTTGCAATCAACTGTCCTCTTGAGCACAACAAGATTTTCAAGAAAAGAAACTCAGTGAAATAGTTCCCTCAATTAACTCTGCGAAAAATGCCCAAGCAATACCCGGAGGGAACTCAAGGCAAAAATCAGGCCAAATATGACATTTAACTATCAATCTTACCAAGGCCAGTGATTGTTAATCAGCCTGGGGGAAAACAAAGGAGTACACTTGACAGTGGTTATTTTTTATTAGCACATGCCTACTATGTTACATGCAGGAATAGAACTACTTGTGCAGAGTATCTAGAAGACCATTTCTTCATTTTTACAGGTCACTAATTATGAATAGGCTTAAAATATCCTATCAGTCCAAAAATAAATTATACCAGAGAGAGCCCTTGGTATGGGCATTTCAGTTTCAAAAAACTCAAATTATAAATCATAGCTTTCTTTTTCAAGAAAGAAAACTGTATGACATAAAGTACTGACATTAGCTACTATATATATATATATATATATATATATATTTTTTTTTTTTTTTTTTTTTTTCAGGCAAAGAGCTAAAATTTATCACCCAATTTGCATTCCTAATATACACTATTTGAGATAAGTTTCACGTATGGTACAACACAAGCCAGATAACTGTATATTTTAATCATAGTATGTATAAACACTCACATAGATGAATATAATTAACAAAACATATAACAATGTATACAAATATTTATCTGTATATATATTTATATTTTATTCCAAATTCAGCCATAAGTGATTATATGATAGTTATTTAAACTTTACGAGTTTCAGATTTCTCATCTATCTCATTTGAAGATTAGACGATGGCACAATGTCTAATCATGTCTAGATAATGTCATAGTACAAGGTGTGGCATGGAGGAAGCACTTGATAAACGGCAGTTATTTTGTGAAATAACTACTATATCCTATGTTTGATTATTTTTCAATAATAGAAAAAAAGGCAGAGGATCCAGGTAACTTCAGTTTGGTTTGTGAATGTATTTGATTATCCACAGTTGAATAAAGATGTTTTGATGCACCCCAAACTCACTTTTAAAAAGAAGAAAAGACCACCGCAAGACCTGACCCCCAGAGCAGGAGGGGTGGTCTTCAGAGCACACATGGGATGCCGGGTTTCCAGTGTACACATCATTGTCGTGCAGGTAAAATAAACTGCACGTGTGCTGCCATTATGCAGCTAAGAAACATCTCTCTTCTGTCGATTGAAAATAAATAGAAGGAAAGAGAAGTAATGTGAGTTTCCAAAGGTAAGGTGATGTGAACTGGTGAACAATACAAACATGAACGAATCACGAAGGATATTTAAAAACAAAATAAATGTTAGGTGAGAGACTGCATGTCCTGCTGTCAATACTAAATCAGAGGCAGCTTTTCAAGGCAAGTGGGAACGCCATTCAATTCCTTGAGCTTAACCTAAAGTTCCGCTACTACCCATGAGGCGCAGTCTACGAATATACATAGACTAACACACACATACTTATTAAATAGAGTTAATATATGTGAATATATACTTTTGAGTACATACATATACTCTATATACAAATAACCATTTGATATATATATATATATATATATATATATATATATATATATATATATATATATATTCTTTAACCCTTCGCTGAAAGTGGGGAAGTGGTTAAGCATAAAGGGTTTTATATAAGTAAGTTTAGGGAAGTAAGGTTTAATGAGTGAGTTTTCAATGACGACCAAAAAAAAAACAACAAGTTAAATGCTTTTTTGAAATATTACCCCAAATCACAAGATTATAATAGAGTTCAACATTAAAATCATGAAATCACAGGGAGCAGGAAGAAGGCCCTTTTCAGCCCCAGCAGCGGCAGTTGGAGGGATGTTTAAGGGTGAGGCACAGAAAATCATCAGAGAATAAGTGGCCTCTGAGTAGAAAGGCGGATTATTTCAGGCTGCAGCCTCCTGGGAGTTATTCTTGTCTTAAGTGAATGAACGGGAAATTCCCAAATCCCAGTCTTCACGGTGATGATGTCATTCTGTAACTCCCATTACTGCAGGGAAAGGGTCATAATGGAAGCGAGCTGTTCCTCCTCAGGCAATCATACTTAGATGAATGTATGCGTGACAAAGTAAGAATGAAATAGGCAAAGACTGAACTTTGATTAATTGTAAACTAAGACTGAAAACTTCAAAATCAATCTAACAGCTCTGAACAAGGAAAGGGTACACGTGGTCCAGTGTGAAAATATGAACCAAATGACAAATATTAAGTGAATGAAAGGAGGAGGGAATCACAATAATGGTATAGAGTAAAGCATGGAAAACAAGGAACAAGTTCAGAATCGGGATAATTCTTTTTTTTAATCAGAATCTTGATAATTACTTCACCAATTCTGAGATACTGAGGTAAGGCTGATAACTCCAAAACTACACACCAATTCTATCTGTGCATATCAGTCTACTGTGTGTATAATGCTTAAGATGTCTTGCTTGGCAAAAGTCAATATTGTTCATTCCACATAATGGGAAAATTTACTCTCAACTAATAATTTTGTTGTCTGTTTATAAAGTCCTGAGTCCAGACGACCTTCTGGTTTGGTGACAGAGGTACCTGACTAACGTTCCTAACCAATGTCTAGCTCATATTCTGATACTCAGAAGACTAACCTAATTAATTTCTCCCATCTAGTTAGTTATATGAATAGAAGTGATTGACATGAACTCCCTTTCAACCTCACAAGAATAGAAAGTGTTTGCTAAGGATAACTCAAATACTTTATGTACAAAAATGCTCTCTTGCATAGGTAGTTGTTATGATTTAATGTTGAATAAAGTCCTAGTCTTTTCAGTTAATTCTAATTTAAAGATTTTTTAAAAATGATTTGGCGACTAGGTGAGAAATTTTGGTCACTTTGGTCACAGCTATTTTAATCACTTTTAAACGAAAATTAGAACTTACAAAATAAATTTGTGATATCCCCATTTAATGATTTACCCTCATTTTGTTTCTATTTTTAAATTATCAATTACAGGTATTCTTACATACACACACACACGGTGCCAAAAAAATGCATACACATTTAAGAAAGCGAAAAACTATATTAAAATTATGTTGATGGTAACTACTTTGAGCATCTCTTGTAATTGTAGAAGTCAAACGTGACTTGTATTCACCTTTGTTATTGGCAAATATTCAGTATTACAATTAACACAGTTTTTGCCTTTCTTAAAATGTGTATACATTTTTTGGCACCCTCTGTATATACATATTCCCATTTGGATGGATTTTATATACTGCTATTTTTCAATCAGTCTCAAAATGACAGGGTAGCACATATTTGAATATACACATATTAGGTCACACTAATATTCCTTGGAGCTTTTAAATGAGGGGGATTGCAGCTCTGTACCACCATTCTCATCATTAAGAAGCAGAAAGAAAAACTCCAGGGTTGGGTGGATTGAGAGAAGTAGGGTAGCCTGAGGAATAATTAACAGCTACATGTGCATACAAGACGCAATATCAAATAGCATTTTCATGCACATATGAATATTGCATATACTGTTTAAAAATCACTACTGGAGTTATCTTCTGCTAGACTGATTCACTGGAATATTTTTTCAAAAATAATCCTAGCCCCCTACTCTGTTCTAAGACCAAATGGCAATCCTATTGGATTATGAGGCCCAACTGCTAGAGCATCTGCAATGCTAAAAAATTCTTTTTAAAAAACTGCTAGAACATCCTTTAAGAACATAGACGAAACTCTCCATGCACTCTCCCTCTACTCCAGGTATAAAAATGCACCCATACTTTTTTATTCTTGATAATTCCATTTCCTCTGTGTAACAGCCCACTTCGCTAAGAGTTTATTAGATGTGGATACTGAGGGAGAGAGAGATTAAGGGTTTTGTCTGTGGTAACACAGTAAAGCAGCAGCTGAACAAGAAGAAAGCCCAAGTTTCCCAACAGTTTTCAACCACATCGTGCTGCCTTACACAAGAATAAAACCCAATAATGAAAGCACATACCTCTCTTTTCATAAGGGCAATGCATTCACCTCAGTGCTTGTACATTTGTAAAGAACAACATGACATTTTAAGTCATTCTGGACCCATGGCCCACAGCATCTAAGGAGTAGGCACTCTAAAAAGGCTTTGAAAGTCTTTGACTTTAATTCCAAAAGCAGCTGCTACGTAGGTTCAGAGCTTCCCAAGATTGCTTAAAACTGGGGTGGGCTCAGCATCCCATATGATAGAAACAATTATCTTATCTTCTGATGAGCAGGTCAGTTGGCTTTAAATTGAACACACACAAACGCAGAATTTTGGTGGACATAAATATCTGAGCAAGTTTCAGAGTATCACACAATGAAATTTATTTCGCAGATTTACAGGCTTTGGGGAGGCAGGGGAGCATAGGTTTAAGGACAGATACATCTTTCTAGTTGGGGTGAATTTTGGAGAAATTACTTAGACTTTGTTAAACACACATCCCAGGGTTCTTTTTCTTTCTGCACCACCATTGCTATAGCTGGGATCCATTCGGTAGCAATACCTCTTCCTCCTCCTCCACCTCTTTCATGCCAACCTCTTTCAGGGCTCAACCCTTAATGTTTTTTCAAGTTGTTCCAACCATGACACCCACTATAATTGCTCTCTTTTGTCTAGGCACAAACATTTGTATACATCTCAGAGCCTTATTCTGTTTGTTTTTCCATTGGGCTTTATCGCCTCAGTTAACTTGCAAAACTCTGAGTTCATAGCCCTTAGCACATAGCAATATGTCTTATCCATAACAGTTATATATGAATTTGTAGACTGAAGTTACTGGAACTTAACCTAACTCTGCCCAGAATCTGTGTAGTACTCCCACTGGTAGCAGCTTCTGAAAAGTACCTTTCTCAGGCCTTTGTGTCCTTCTCAGAACACTCCTGGGAGCCTCTTCTTCAGTGGGGAGTCTGTCTGAGGTGAGGCATGGACCACTTCACAGCTCCACTCAGAAAAAACAGAGAGCATGCCCCCATACTTAATCTGTGCCTATCTCTCCTTGTGCACCTGAGCCACACAATTAATTAATAGGAAGGGTTATCTGGTCTACCTGGACCACAGGCTCTATTTAAGAGTTCTTATATCCCCTCATCTTTCCCTTTCAGAAGACCAGAAAAATCCCCCGAACATGTCCTTAAGTCAAACAGCATCTTTCTTCCTCCTCTGTTCCATGCACATGAGCAAAGTTCTAATTACTTCAGAGAAAAATTATTTTGCAGTTTTGTCATTATTCAAAGGACAGATGTATTTCTTTTGTAGCCTTTTCAGGCTGGCATATTATTTCTAACTCACCCCTCTGAGGTCTCACCTGCCCTTTGTGCTGTCCTTCTGGACCCTGGGAGTCCTAGCTATGAATCAACCTTTCCTCTTTCAGACAGACATGTTTCCTTTTCCACAGAATCGCTCAATTATTTTCATCTCTTCCACTCTCATTATAACTTTTCATTATAAATAATGAAAGAAATATGCTGCTTGCAGATATGGTAACATGTCATATACTTGACCCCATCTGTCAACCACAAAACAGTCCTTAGTATGGTTTTGACTGGGGACAGCAAGAAACTGATGTCTCCTATTTTTATGCAAAGTTGTAGAGGTAGCACACTAAAAAAACATAGAATAAGTTCCATCATAATGTCTAATACCTTCGTTCCTATCAAAATACGTCGTTAACTGATAACTTTATAGTAAATGTGTAATAGCCAGAAAAAAGTGTTCCCAGTGTTTAAAATGCTCTTCTGTGATTGTAAACTTATAGAAATGTATGATTTGGATTATAAAAAGGAAATCATCTGTCTTACTGAATTCAATCAACAACATCAACAGGAAATGAAATTAAATGTTTCATAAACCAAGATTAGAAATGTCATAGTATCTTGGAAAAGTAGTAAGAAAACAATATAAAAAGAATTTAATAGGAATCAGTGTGAGGTAGTATAGTTAAGAAAGACAATGAAATTATATTGGTATAAAATGGAAAGTACCTTAGCACATGTCTCAATAATGGAGAATGAAGGATTTTAGTAAGTATACAAAAAAAAAAAAAATCCATCCAATGAATGTGCCTGGGCTCTGGAAAAAAGAGTTGTGAAATTTCCTTCTGTAAAGAAATCTCACAAACAGCATAGGACCACCATCTGACTGATAAAATGTAAAGCTATTGTGTTTTAAATTAGGAGGATGATTTAATGTCATTTTAAAGTCTCTTCTCCCAAGTTTATGTTTTACAGAGCCAAAAGTTTATTAACAGGATTTTAAAATAAAAATAGGACACAGTTTTCTATGAATGCAATCATTTATTCAGTCTGCTCTAAGTAATATATTTACATTGACAGTCACTGAAGCAAAGAAATGAAATTTCATTTTGTGGGACTCTCAGTTAATGGCAATTCCGACAATGCTAAAAGTGTTCACCTATTCAAACTTGAATTGCACTCACTATAACACTTCAGTTGTCCTTCCAAAATAGCTCAAAAAGAGAGTAAGACCTTCCCAGTTCTTCTCAGAGCTGATGGCACATTCCTTTAGTTTACTGCAGCTGCTGAAGAGTCCCAGATCTACAGCTCAGTTCCACCACTAGATGGGTAGATCTAACCATTTGTCTTCGTGGGTTGAAAGCCTTCATCCCAACTCCTTCAAGTCTTTTCCCAAAGCATGGGGACGAGGTCAGAGAACATGAGAAGAATCACCTCTATAATAGGAAAGCAACCCGAGACCACGATGGGTCCTAACACTGTCTTAATAAGATACAATGAACCTATAAACTCATGCTATTAGTCACATCCCATTAGCCCTACCTCAATCACACTACAATAGTAAGTTTTAAATTAATACAGAGCATATTCTTTCAGAAAATTTTGCTTGTACCCTGCTCCTCAGAAAGGCTTAAGGTGATCTGCCTTGTAAAAGAAAAACTAAAATAATTTTGCAATATCAATAAAAAGCATCAGAACCAGAGGCACTTAAGAAATCAAGATCCTGAAAAATGCCTCCTTGGGTTTCTCTTGTGACATTTATTCACCAGAAGTGCTTCATCTCTAAATTTTTACCTCCGATTCCTAATCATCTGAACATTGGCACTCTGATTGATGATTTATGGAACTATGATTTAATCACTCTAGAAAATGATTCCTTAGGCTTGAATACAACCTGCTAGATCTAAAATACATACTAGCCCATTAGGGGCTTCCCCAAGAACAGAAGCACGTAATGCTGTATAAAATAATCTGCTCATTTGGCCTGAGAATTCTCCATAACATGACTAGCAAAGACAACCTTGAAGAGACATAAACACTCCCAAGATACAAAGGACAGCCCACTTTTCCTTGTGACGGTGGCCAGGACGGTGATGATATAAGTCTGTGTGTGTGCGTGCACACAGAGACAGTGAGGAGCAGAAAGAGAGGTCAGAGCTGACTGTATGTGATAGAACTCCAGACTGATTTTTTTCAGAACATGTATTACACTCATCTCCTCCTCTCCTTTTACAGGCTGACATCCTAAATAGGTGTCCAGTCAAGAATAGTATCTGACCACAGGTGCTCTCCAAACTCAAACTGGGCAAAAATTACAGCTCAGTGTACTTGGGATGTGAGGATGGGAATATCCTGGGACAGGATGTAATGGTCAACCGACTTTCCAGAGCATCCTTATACTTCTGGGTCAATCTGTCCAACCAGATTTAATTCAACTCACGGACAGTCTGAAATATCTTCCAGGTACTTCCTGCCCATCTTATCTCTTGGTTCTCTATCCAGCTACTACCTGGGGTGTCAGTCTTAAATTGTATGAGATTAATTGGTATTATTTGAATTGAGTGGATATAGCTTGCTAATTTGTCATACATATATGTTTGATAAACGTATTCTATTTACTGCTGCTAGTATCTCCTGAAAGCTATTTAGGGACAGGGCATTAACTATTTCAGGATACGAAGTCATTGGTTGATTCGGCTCCCATTAAAAACTCTTCAGACATGAACTTTTATTTTGTTCTTCATTTGTAGTGGAGATTTGTCTGTGCTAATGCAGTTATAATCTTTTATTAGCCTCCTTAGAAATTAAGGGTATGATGGGCCAGATAAAAAAAATACAGTGTGTAGCCATGGAGCAGTTTTTCCTTTTTTTGGCAAGACAACTGAGAAGTTTACAGGAGATACAATTCTAAATATTATGTCATTATCAACAGTATCACACAGCCCAAACAATTTACTACCACAGAATGACTTACAGAGAAAACTCCCCAAACTACGAAAATGCTTTGGATCCCTCAGCTCTAGGTATTTCCTTAAGTATACACATATCTGCGGTTTACATTGCGACTCTTGATACTATGTTTAATCAGGTACCCTAAACCAAATGTAGTGACAGTGCACAAAAAAATAAATAAATAAATAATGCCAAAAATGGATACCAGTTGATTGTTTAACAACTTTTGGGTTTCAGTGATGTTTAATTGAGTATAATGTTTAATTTAATTTAAAATTAAATAAAAATGTTTAATTTAATATAAAATTAAAACAAAAATTTTATCTTTTTTTTTTTTTTTTTTTAGAGGGCAGTGTCATTGGCCCTCATATGTGGGACCCGAACTGGGGCCGCTGGCTTCCCAAGCCAGCGCTTAACCATCAGCACCACTCGGCTGGCCCAAAACAAAAATTTTAAATTCCAAGAGTATTTTGAGGAAGAAATTTGAATACAAATAACTTTTTCTAATTCTGTAACTTCAGAAAATGGATTTATAAAACTATATAAATATAGATACCTCCAAATGGGTGTTATCCATCAAAATAGTTAACATAGTTGTCTTGGGAAGTCCACATGATTTATTTTTTGATGCTGCTCTATTATGAAGAATTTTTTGCAATCTTTCTTTCAGAAGTGTTTTCCAATAATTTATATTAGTGTAATGCCATCTCTGATATATGATATGTAAAGAATATACAGGAAAAACATCATTTTTAAAAAATGTTTTTAATGACATCAGAATTACTGGTGGAGAGTAGACAGGCAGATATAAATTACAAGATGATCTCCCTCACTCAGCTGCCACACACACACAAACACAAATCTCAGTGATTATGCAGGTAGTTTGTTAAGAAATATTCCAAGATAAACAGCAATAAGTTTCTAGGTCTATAGTAGAAACTTTCACACTTGAGTACTGCACATGCGTGCCAGGCTGACTGAGCACAATAGGAAGATTACAGTAACTCAAGACAACATACTCCATAATTAAAATATTATATGCATATATATCTGAATTTCATGCTCAGTTTCCAGCCAAGAAGTGGAAAAGTGAAGGGACTGACCAGCTCTTTCAAAGAAGAAAGGTTACAATGATGTTTCCAATCATGTAAATAATATTCGGCTACAATGAAGTGCCTTTCCTGAGTTATCTATAACACAAGTTTTATTTCCTCTTGAACCTACCTACTAGAAAACAGTATTACAAAATAATACCAGGGCCGGCTGAGTGGCACAGTGGTTAAGCGCTGGCTTGGGAAGCCAGCAACCCCGGTTCGGGTCCCACATATGAGGGCCAGTGACACTGCCCTCAAAAAATAATAATAATAATAATAATACCAGTTTTGTGTGTAGTATGAATGGTTTTACATCTGGAAATACAGGCAAATAAAGGGATACAGATTTTTATGCTAGCAAAGTTCCCATCTAGATCTTTGAAGTCTGTTTATAATTGCCCTGCTTTTTTTGTTAATACATCACTTCCATTTCTCTTCAGATAAAATGTTCAAAACACTTTATAACCTCACACTAACTCTTATGTCTACATCCTTCACAACTGATCAGTGTTTTATAACTAAATAAAAATAAACTCTTCTCTTCCCCATAAATGTTTCCATAAATAAAAATAAAACTACTTTAGGTTAAGAAACGTCAAGATTTACAAAGTCAAAGCAATGAAACTGGACGTCTCTATCCATGACTCTCAGACATTAGCATTCAGCAGAATCATGACCTGAGGTAATGAGCAAAGATTGCTGGGCCCCACACTATGAATTTCGATTTTAAAGTCTGGGATGCAGAGTATTTGTATTTCTAGTAAATTCCCAGGTGAGGCTGATGCTGAAGGCAGGGTTCCCCAGTTTGAGAACCTAACATCTATGATATGTAAGACAGATCAGAAAAGTAATATATAAATATATTTTCACCCATGTAATAGCTGTGACATTTATAACAACCAGAGATGCTGATTTCACACAAAGCAGATTCTATTCTTAGCTAAGTGACTAATAACCATCTCAATATTAAAATAAAACAAACAAAAAAGACCACCACCTTCATCCCGAGGAAGTTCAGCTGGAGAACTGCCTCCACCTTCAGTGTTAAGCAACATGGGCGCAGGATTATTCTAATGCAATTGTCTTCTACTTGTCTCCACTCCTAGAGCTTACACTTTTCCACTCCCCAACATGAGACCTGCCAGGACTCATAATCTGAATTATAAAAAGTGACAGCAAAATGGAACCAAGTCTTTCTAATCCAGAGGGTTCCGTTCCAGCCATCCTTCCCTCTCACCACCAATCTTTCTCACTTCTCATTATCCTCCCCCATACAATTAAAAAAAAAAATCTTTTGATGGAATGATTTGAACAAATGGGAGAGAAATAAAAACTTGGACGTGTGCTAAAAGGAAGGCTCTAACCCCAGCATTCCTCCATCCCTAGAAGCCTGGCCACGCTCAGCTGCTGGGGACACCAGAGTCTGGCAGAAGTCAAAAGAGCACTAAATGAATTCCTGCTCTCCTCAGGCCTGAACACCTGCCTTCAGCCAAGAGCTAAGATCTGCCTGGAGTCTTGGCCATCTCTCTCTCTCTCTCTCTCTCTCTCTCTCTCTCTCTCTCTCTCTCACACACACACACACACACACACACACACGGAGCACCATCACCATCAAGCAAGCTCTCTTCTATCTGGGAAAGAGGGAGCGGGAGTGGGGAAATAAAGATGCTCAGATAAAGTGAAGGTATCTTGGCTAGAGCCAAGGAGGGAACTAGGAAGACACAAAAGGAGAGTGGCAGACGTCGTTGCTGGCGAGGCCAGAGCTAACTACTCAGGACCCCCTCCAGGTCACCCCCCAGCACTGCTCAGCCCTGGACAGAACACAGTGGAGAGATTAAAGGCTGGGACTCATCTCCGGCAGCGTTTCTCAAACACCCACCCACTGCGCACTCGGTGATCTCCGAGTTTGAGGACTCAAAGTCCCCTTGTACCCGCACCCACTCCGCAGTCCGCAGTCAGGTCTAGGGTCTGCAGGGAAAGGTCCGACATTTCCACACTCATGCCCTTTGCCCGGGGGCTGCCACTGACTTAGCACTGCAGTGCTAGGGTCCAAACCCCGAGTGAGACACTGGGCAGTGGGCTGGATGTACAGCACGCATTCTCAGGATATTGACCCTAGGGGAGCTGTGGGGGAGCTAGGGCCTGCCTTCCCTTCAAGGGCTGTTCTCCTAGTCTCCCACCATACCTCGAGATCACAAAAGTTATTTGTCCTTTATGGCACCGCCTGCTTGTCCCAGGAGAAGACCCACTTCAGCCAGAGCCTAGGGGTGGGGGGAGTAAGGGGGGAGTGTCTTTTCCATCCCGAAAGCCAAGGGTTGCAACTGCTGACAAGCAAAGGAACCTACGTTTGCTCCTGAGGACTTAAAAACCTCCGAATTAACAAGCTTGCCCTCCTCCCGGTCCTAACCTGTCCAGACCTGGGGTTTCCAGAGAACTGGGACTGTGTTCCAGTTGCGGTGAGCTGGTGTCCTGCCCCGGAGCCGAGACGCGCGGACTTGGCCATCCGTTCATTCATGCATTTGCTCATCCATTCACACAAACATGTTCCTTAATTGTGTCTGGCACCGAGAATCTTGCCTGCTATTTTCCCCTCCCCGAGTCAGTGCTCATGGCAACGGCTGGTGCAGAATGCAACTCAACTGTCACCCCACTTCCTGAGCCGGAAAATCAAGTCTTGTAGGCATTCACACACAAAAAGGAAAAGGTGGAGAGGAGGAGGGGGGGCGAAGAGGGATGGGGAGCGCACTGGGGTCACATTCGAAGCCTCCCTTCGGGGGAAACCGCAGCACCGACACCGCGGCACGCAGGGAGCCAAATTATTAAATCAAAGACTGCTAGAGCTTGGGTCCCCAGCAGGGATAAACCAAGTGCAAAGCCACTCGCTCGCAGGAGTGCGATGCTGACTGCTCGACCCAACTCTGAGCCCGAGCCGAGGAGCTGGGGGAGAGGCTCGCAGCCCAATCCGCAGCGCGCTCGCTGCCTCCCGATAGCTCCCGATAACGTGATGGAGTGTGAATCAAATGCCACGCCGGGAGGGGCCCCGAGACTGCGCGAGTAGTGCCTTCTCGCTCACCAGCCTATCTTGCCTAAGAATCACAAGGTCACGATACCGTCGCGATTCCACTCACCGTACACTCCTTGGCCAGAGATCCCCTCCAGGAGGACTGTCAGCAGCCACACGAGACCGTACACTAAATCCATCTTCACGTGAACACGAACATATCCAGCCCAGGGGGGACGCAGCGGGACCTTCTGGGGGCCGGTGGCCAAGCGAGTGCGCTCCACTCGCGCCCGGGCCGCGCCGAGGTGCCCGGGAACAGCTCGCCCAAGAAAGCGCCGTCCGTCCGTCCTTCCCCGGCCGCGGCCGTGAGCGGAGCGCAGGAGCCCCACACACCCCACACTCATGCACGCACACACAGGCACACAGACACACTCCCGCAACACAATACCCTGACACACTCAGACGCACGCCTCACTCTCACCGGGCGCCTGGGAGAATCGCAGACGCCGGGGAGGAGCGGGGGGCGTGATGGGAAGGGGAGCCGAAGAGTCGAAGTGTTCTTCAGGGCGGCGGGCTCCAGTCTCCGCAGCGGCGGCGGCGGCGGCGGCGCGCTGGGCTGGCGGCGGGCGCGGGCAAGGGGCCGGGGGTGCCGAGCGGTGCGAGCCTGGCGCGGGCAGCCTCGGAGCAGGAAGTGGCCTGTGACTCGGGGCACCGAGCAGGGGCTTCCTCGCCTGTGTTCGCCTTTACAAAGTAACTCGCGAAGGTCCCCGGAGGAGCGTCAAGCGGCGGCAGCGGCCCGCCCGCCCGCAGTCCGGAGCCCCCAGCCCTGCTGTCTTGCCTTCCCCCATTCCATCAGTTGCCATTGCAACGCCAATCCTATTACACGACACAGGCTCGCATCGCCGAGCGGGGAGAGGAGGAAGAGGAGGAGGAGGAAGAGGAGGAGTGGGACTAGGGGGCCCGGGGTGGGGAGGAAGGCGAGGGAGGAGGGCGAGGGAGGAGGAGAGGGACCGACAGGGCGCAGAGTGTGCGTCTCTAGCTCGCTCGGGCGACAGCCTCAGCCTCCGCCGCCACCTCCACCACCAGCGTTCTCCAAAATAGCCTGCAGCGCCCCGCCAGCGGAGAGGGGCCTCGGGCCGGCCGCACCGATCCTGGGAGCAGAAGGCAGAGTCCAGGCACCGCCACTTGCGAGAGGGGGAAGCAGAGCCCGGATCCGCACACACGTCTACGCGTGCTCACCGGCCCCGCGCGCGTCCGCTCGGCTTCCGCGCCGCCCCCGCCAGGTGGAGGGGTGGGGGCGGTCGGGACCCGCGGGGAGTTTAGAGGAGGGAGCCGCAGAAGGGCTTCCCCGCCTGGGCTAACGTAGTGCTGGCATCCGGAGGTGACGGCGGGAGCGGCCGCCGGAGGACGACACCCGCCGCTCGGGCCCCAGCTGCGGCAGAGGTCCCCGGGCTGGGCGGCGGAGCGCCCGGGGCTGGACGCCGGCCGGAATCCCTGGCTGCGCGCTGGGGTGCGCGCCGCGGAGGCCAACAGGCGAGGAGGAGGAGGAGGACGACGACGACGACGCCGAGCGCTGGCGGACGGGCTGCCGGGCTGCCAGGAGGACGGCTGTGTGTGGTCACGTTGTGCGCTACGTGCGGGGAGCGCGAGCTGCTAGCCGCAGCCGGGCGACGTCAAAGCCGGGTGCGCGGCTCAGTCGCCTTCCTGCGCGCTCTGCTCCTCCTTCGCGCTGCCTGCCTGTGGCAGCCCCGGAGCTCATCAGCGTGGACAGCGCCGGGAGGCTCCGCGAGGCCAGCCGCAGCCGGCCTCCAGCCTTCCCCGCCGAGGCCCTTCCCCGACTTTCCGCGAGCTCCGCGGCACGATTCTGATGGCCCTGCGTGCGCTCCCTCGCGGGAGGGCCAGCCACCACCCTAGACCAGGGGCAACTACAGGACACACTATCCCCTCTCCGCGGCCCAAGGTCTGCCAGGATCCGTTCTGCTTGACTAGAGGGCAGAACAGGCCACAGCACTTGGAAGCGGCTCCGTTTCTTCTCCGTTTTCTGTCCTTTTAAATGAAAATGTGGTCATCGCAGCAGTGAAGGCTCGAGGACAGAAACACTAGGAGTTCAGAGCTTGGTTTAATATGCACTGTCTCCTACTAAAGTTAACTGCTTTGAAAATCTTTTCTCTTGGGGGGGGGCGAATAGAGTCTAACTGAGGCAGAGAGCTAGCTCTGATGTTTGAGGAGCTTAAGAAATTCATGATTACAAAAGGATTACAAAATGCAAGGCATCTTTAGTTTACATTGGAACTAGTGTAGACTGACTTGACCAAAAATTAATAGGGAAAAACTGGAAATACAGTATTGAGTCTGATCTGTTTTTGTAACCACAATAATTAGTGCTCCCTGCATGCAATCCACTTTGTGGAATGTATTCTTCACGAATTCAAACAGCATTGAATAGGGAAGTGTTTAAAATAGCTGCAAACGTGTATTTATACACGTGTTACTAAAGTAATTGCGATTGGAAAATCTGGAGCATAGTATTCATTTAGACTGATAATCCCATAATAGACTGATATAACACCGCAGGTCCCTCTCCTCCCGCTATTTGTGCTGGGGGGAGGGAACTGCAAGCATTAGAAAATAAATAGGCCCCATTGTTTCTGCTAAGGTCCTTTTCCTCACTTAAGTGAGTTATGCATGTTTATTTTTATAGGGTGTGATCTAGTGCTTACCGTCTGGGTTTGCAAGATAAAAGGAACCAAGAAGGTTGAGAGGGCCCCCAAGGATGCCTCACATAGTGTTGAGAACCCATCCCTTCTTTATGAAATGCCATTTTCACATAGATAGAATTGAGTATCACTCTAGAAGCAAAACTCAATGTGTGGCATTTCCCAGAAGGTATGAGTGAAGCTCCCTCAGTGGTCACCTGTGGTGGTGGTTGGGGGGAGGGGAACTGTCCTCTATGTGTGGAGATACATCTTATAAAAGTAGACCATTCCTGCATACTGCAGCACAGCA